>OZ014493.1:1800000-2380000 GCA_963966045.1 Xestobium rufovillosum
CAAGTGAAACCATTTTCCATTGTTGGTGTTGACTATGGCGGTCCGTTTTTGATAACCCAGTCTCGCCGTAGAGGTTCCAGATATGATAAAGCATATTTATGTTTGTTCGTTTGCTTTGCCACCAAAGCAGTTCATTTGGAACTTGCTTCTAGTTTGTCTACTGACGCTTTTTTGGCAGCCCTTAGGCGGTTTATATCACGTCGTGGTAGATGTTCCGATGTATATAGTGATTGCGGCACTAATTTTCAAGGTGCTGCAAAATTTCTTACTGAATGTCTGAAGGAAGCCTGCGGGATAGAGAAAATCCGCTGGCACTTTAATCCTCCTTCGAGTCCACAATTTGGTGGAATCTGGGAGGCCGGAGTAAAATCCGTAAAATCCCACATTCATCGAGTCGTAGGTGATCAAAAGCTCACGTACGAAGAATTCAATACTTTGTTGATTCAAATTGAAGCGGTACTTAACTCCAGACCGTTGTATCCGTTAAGTTCGGATCCTAATGACTATTCGGTGTTGACACCTGGTCATTTCTTGACACTTGAACCCCTGACCGTGGTCCCCAGTTCAGATCTGTCTGCTTGTAAGTGGAATACTTTAGATAGGTGGCAGGTGTTACAAAGAATGCATCAGGGATTTTGGCAGCGTTGGCATAGGGAATATCTACACACCTTGCACCAACGCTCGAAATGGGCAACTCCCTCGGTTCCCATAGATGTTGGTACTCTCGTTCTAATTAAGGAGGATAATGCTTCCCCCCTCCAATGGCGTCGCGGTAGAGTTGAGAGTATTTTTCCGGGTTCAGACGGAATAATTCGTGTCGCGACAGTTCGGACAGCAAAGGGTCTATTTAAAAGATCAGTACGTAAACTGTGTCCGCTCCCCATTCTTCCCGATCAGGGAAAATAACTGCGCATTTTGGTGGGCGGTATGTCGCGTACATAATAGTTTGTAAATAATATTATTAATTTTTTTGTTGCCAGCGTTGTTGGATGCTTTTGTTTATTGTTTTGCTTAATAAGTTAAATTCGTTTCATGTTTCATTTCGCGAGTTTCTTGCATGGGCGCTTGCGCATATTCCGACGATAGAAGAAAGAATTATTAGCCGCCGAAAAGAACAAAGAAGTGGTTGAGTTTTTGATTTTTGCTAAGTGCGGATTGCGCCTGTTACTAAAATCGCTAATCGCTCTCGTGGAAAATAACTTAAAACAGTGGTTTGGTGCGAAAGAGACATTTCATTAAAACTTGATCATAATTGGGTCTCATTACCGGTACCGGTACACTCCGCCAGTGGTTCAACTAACCAAATTCTCGAGGATCGAAAAGTAACCAAAATAAGGTAAGTGCTCTATTGCAAGAATTTATTGCCCGTTTTGAATCTGCGTTTAAAAATACAGTCCACAAGCTTTAGAAAATAGCAACCAACACCTGCTGTTAATAATCGTAAACAGACACTCTTCACTCTTACAGTAAATGAAGTAAATGTGTTGGGTAATAATGATGAACCGGATGATGACGACAGTGGCATGCTGATTAAATTGTATGCCATTTAAACATTACCGAGTAAATGTCAGTTTGGAGTTTTTGCCCAAAAATATATGCAAAATGCCTTACACCTAATTCGATATGGGCACAATTCGAAATCCGACTGCGAAGTGGATATTTCACATATGCATTTATGCACTTGCGCTTACAACAGCACTTTAAATTCGGCACAGTGTTGGAATTCGAATTCAGATTGCATGTTTGCGAATCGCAAACTTCTAATTCGAATTGAGACACATTTATCGACAATGTAATGTTTCTTAATTTACCGATCAATAGAATCATAATCACTATCGGTACTGCAATTATAATTTACGGGTTGAATAGCCAACCAATGTAATAATCTCCACTAGGTAAATGGTCAAAAAAGCGGTGAATAGTAATGAATAGGTGAGGTTTGTGTGCAAACTGTTAAAATTTATAATAAGCTGCCCAAAGAATTTCTCAAACTATCCATCAAAGAAATCAAGAAGAAGTTGAAGAATCTATTATGTCAGAAAGCCATCTATTCCCTAAAAGAATTCCTAGATATGGACACAAGTAACCTACTTAATAATTAACATACTTATATATATATTTTTATTATTATTATTATTATTTTTTTTTTTTTTTTTTATATAATTTGCTATATCTTTTTTTGTATTTCTATATTTCTATGAATATTTTGTTTGTATTGACAAGGTCTCACACCCGTAAGGGTACCATGTACATTTTCTGTATATTGTGATCAAAATAAATCTAAATCTAAATCTAAATCTAAATGGGGAACACCAGCTTAATCGAACTTACAACTTTTAGTACTATAATATCAAGCACAATAATTGTAATATATATCGTATGCTACATAAATAATTAGATAAATTGTAGGGCTAAGCGAAAAATCTGCAATTGATAAGTTGATAAAATCGGGAATACTACCAAAGCGCGCCTAGCATGACCGGTGTGACGTAAATTACAGTAAAATTCCTCCGATTGTCCCACCACAGTACCTGCTCGCCTTCCATTCCAACAGCTGCGCCAATAACAGTAATGGTCGCTGCCCTGAATGAATAAAGTGGGGACAGAATCAGCGTGTTTGTATATGCCAAAGTCGAGGCCTAAGTCCCTTCCCAACTTTTGGAGCAATACGTCCCAGCACTTATTTAAATTATACGTTTCAAAGTCATATAAGGTTCTGCATTTAATTTTCACTAAACTAAGTCTCAAATCCAAAAGACGAAAGCTACGGAATTTGTTTTGAATAGTAAACTACTGATTATAAGCATTTTTTAAATATTTGGGTTTTCCCCTTTATACCTACCTATCCTTTAACTTTCAATTTTAGCTGAAAACAATGGCTCTGTCAAATAATATCACTGGTAAAATAATATTTTGGATTTTCGTGTAAATGATACCAAATCTGACTTCGAAGTTTCTAGCTTAACACAACTGGAAATTGGATTTCGAATTACGCCGATATAGAATTGAATGTAAATGTAGCTTAATAGGGTTCTGAACAACTTGCAACTGTATTGGCTGAGTAGGCCTTGAGCAGTCCATTTTGTTCATCAAGAAACAGAACATCCGCATAATATCCTAGTTCTCTACGATACCGTAGACTGAATAACTCAAGACGCCTTATATAAACGCAGCAGCGGTTTTTAATGTCATAGTAATTGATAAATTTCATAGATGGCGTATACGTACAAAATTTTTATTTCCTAGCTTTAGCTCCCCGAATAAATATTTTTATTTCTTCAGCCGGCATCTGCCATCTGGATATATTATTTGCACGTGGCGCCCAGGGCCGGCCTCGCACGTCCGAGTATAATAAGAACTTTCCAGTAATAAATACAAACTAAGCCCAACAATTTTAACATTTTTATTCGTTGTGGAATATAATTTATGAATCGCAAATTGAATTATTATTATGTGCCTTTGAAAGCGCAACACCCACATAGGTATCTACCTTTTATTACTGAAAATTTAAAAGCTGGTAACCCTGACTTTGAGGTACAACTTTATTGTACTAGACGAAACCTTATTAAAAGTTGTCATACCTCAAAATCATATTACCGCCTGTAAAAGACGATTAAATATTAGAGTTATTAATTGAAAAAATTCCTGCAGTGGTTGGAACAGTTGAATATAAAGACAACAGTTAGAGAATAACTTCTACTTCGTTTAAAATTTTAGATTCACTGTTTTTTTAAGAAAAAGAAACCAGCACAAACTGAAAATCTGACTTTCAATTGACGTTTAAAATATAGATACCTAGGTATCTAAGTAAAGTAAAATACTTAAAAAATGTTATATTTATTTTAAGCGTTCTTCATCCGCAATAAAACATAAACAGAAGTACTAGAAAGCATAACCTAACTTTTTTACCGGTCGATTAAAATCGGCCGGCAGATTCTAATTGAACACATCATTAATGACGTCATACAGATTTCGCCGGCTCTTTGTAGCCAGCCGTTACCGGTTGCATAATATTTGAAACACAGGCCGCTGGGAGCATGGTGGGGCTAAATACTAAGCTGACTGGTTTACTTTCATTTTCCCGTGCTTTAATAGAGTGTTAAACTTCATGCAAGGCAACCTACAAAGGAGTGTTTGCTCGAATTGAAGCGGGCCCTTTTTGTTTTTTTCTTCTAAAGTTTATTGTAATTTACAGAATTTTGCATTCGACGTGTTGTGTCCGGTGTTCCGTCAGGAATGGTATTTTTTTAAAGAAAATCCGCGAGTCCTAATGAAAACAAGGGAATAATAGCACGCTAAAACATTGGATACCTCTGCATGCTCCTAGCGTCCTATGTTGCAAAATATGCTTACCGGTTGTCTGGCTTCGGCCGTATTTTATACCTTAGCCCTAGATCACTACTAAAATTCTGGTATATGCCGTCTTCCAAAAAGCGCTAATATTTGTATTTATAAAATTTTCTGTAGTAATACAATAAGTGGTCTGGAATTGTCGGAAATTTTACGAAAGCTGTTGCTTGAGTAAAATTACCTAAAAATTTCAGACCACGAATTGTATTTAACAAGATTATTTTTTGAATCGAAGCAAGGTAGGTAGTTCAAAACGAAATTTTATTTCAATTAATTCATATAGTACAAAGAAAGATGTTGGGAATATTTGACGTTTGGCAGGTACTAAAGTAACTAGATTATAAATTATAAATGCACCTACAAATTCGCAACTATGGCAACTTATCAGTTATCAACAAGGAAAATTCCAGACTCAAATGAAATGTTTCTATTGGTCAATTTGACGATGAAAAAAATAATCAGCATGATTTAAAATTTTAATTTTAAGTTATACATTCATCGATGGCCATGTTGCAAAAAATCCGTTTACTCCGGATTCCAAAACAAAGTATTTTCATATTCCAAAAATTTATTTTACCTGAATATAATGCCTATTGTTCACATCTCTCCGTATCTTTCCACGGAAAATTAAAGTTGTAATCCCGGGTTTTTATATTTTTTGCTCTTATGGCAGTTGAAATAACTCCATAAATTTCCAGACATTTCCACAACGGCAATCAAAAATCAGAACTGAATGCGGCTCTGTACTTCAGATTAGCGGCATCCCTTTGTTGCGGCAAAATCGTAAATCATTCAAAGCATAGGTATAAATATTGGATGTACGTCATTCTTCTTATTCTAATAAACACATTAGCAGACTTGGGCTCGTATGTCGCATCTTAGCTTATAGAGTTCTGGGCTAAAATCTGAAGTGGTTACAATTTTTTGGATACACGCTTCTAGTAGCTGTATTTCTGTCTAACTTACGACGTTTAATACGATAGAGTGCGAAAGATGAACATGCGTTTTGCAAAAGCTTGAGGACTACCTATATTTGCTTCTAGCGACATCTCAGAAATATATCAAAACTAACGTTTAAAAACCAAGCCATTGGTGAGGCGTCTTTAGTTATTCAGTCTACGACGATACTTTATAGAATTTAAAAATGTCTGTTTTTTTTAAACAGCTTAAAGCACAAAAACTGTTCATACAATTACCTTCAATAGTGTTTTCGGAGGAACTCTTACTGGATTATTCAATAAATTAATTTTATATACATGAGCCATTTTTCTGAGAATGTATCTATTTGCATCAAAGATCTCATTATTTTGTAGTTTCAAATATTTTAACCTTTTCAGTTTCGCCACTTCACTGGGAATACGACTAAAATTATTTTTACTCAAATTTAAATGTATTAATCCTTGTAGTTTGGAGAACGTTCTTGGAAGCTGCGACAATTTATTGTTTTCTAAAGTTAACCACCTAAAAATATTTATCGAAATCAAATCTGTCACTTTCATAATTTGAATCCATTTACCTACCTCATATTTTCTAAATCGCTAATCTCATTTGGTATTTCCACAATCTGATTGTTACGAGCTCCTAAGGTGTCCAAATTTAGTAAGTGTCCAATTTGTGGTGGTAATGATGTTAAACAGCAATTATTGCACCATAATATTTCCAAGGATACTAAATACTCAATATTTTCAGTTAAATCTTTTATGGGATTGTGACTTATATTTAACACTTTAAGATGATGTAGTTCTTTCAGAGATGTTGGAAACGTATCTAGATTGTTATAATCTAAAGCCAGCATTTGGAGATTCTTGAGCGACAGCAAATTTTTTGGAAACTCCTGCATTTTATTTCTAGCAAGCAACAATGTTCGAAGTTCAAGATCATTGCAATTCAGTAATTCGGCAGGCAAACTTGATAAGTCACAATCTTCTAAACTTAAGCAGGGGCTTTTTGTACGATGAGCATATTCAATTTTTGCTAATACATTATTTTTTTGGAAATAATCGAACAGGGGATTCATCTTAAACTTTGAGGTTATATCTTAAATGTCACAAATGTATCCTCAAAATTTAGTTGTGTGTTAATTATAGCATGACAAAATAATTCTTCATTCTCCACTATTAGTGTAATAAATTGGGTTTACATTAAAAGTTTCACTTTCAATAAATTTTCACGCACACTGAAGAAACGTAAACACTGAACAACAAGGACATGTGCGACAGCTGAGAGTTGATAGATCACAAAACAGACACTTGATAGATAGCGCGTACCCACGTAGGCACGTAGTAGTAATGGGGGACATAAGTGCCTCCGTCATACGTCAGATTTTCATTCCAATCAAAACAAAAGCACGTGCCATTTGACGTTTATCGATATTATTTACAACATCTTAAACTAGTTTTTGCAATATAATTATAGACGTTTTGCAGTGATAATAGTTTATTTTCAATTTGTGTGTTGGGCTTACGTGTAAAAACTTGAAAACCACTATATTTCAGAGGTTAGGTTGAAACGTCAGAAAGCACGTGGCTTTGTTTTGAATGAAAATCTGACGTTTGTGACGCGCCACTTATGTCGCCCATAACAACCAAACACCTTTATCCCGGCCTTTTAACGGCACTTTGAACGCACCCCTGATACCTAAACACTAAACACAGGGAAGAAGAGGAGGAATAACAAAGCAGGTGTTCCTGTTACCATTCGGCACCAAAAAAAGGGGCGTAACTTAAACTTCTTAGTCCCTTTACGCCGAGAATTGAACGAAAAATCTTAAAATGATATGACTAATTGCGCTATTTTAAACGCTGCTTTCGTTATTTTGAGTTAAATTACATGAATTCTAAAGAGTAACCTAGTTTCATCACTTTGTTTGGCACCAAACATGCTCAAATTTTGGTAACACTCACGTGCACGGCAAAGATCGGGCGTTACGAATCCATACTATTCCTTCATCTAAACCTAAATAGCTCTCTGTCACCTGTCATTTTCATTTCCCCAACCCCCCAACCGTAGCTCAAACTCAAATAATTTTTATTCAATAGTTGGTTAATATCGGGTTTATTATTAGAGTGAATAATTAATTGAATACCAAACACTTTAAAGTAGTAAAAGGTAGCTTAACAAACGTTCTCGTTACACTATTTCTTGTGTTAATAAAAAGTTGCCTTTCACCATTATTAGATTAGGTAACACCAATATTCTTGTTATATCTACATGCCCAAAAAAGATCCTTGTAAAGTGTGGGCTTGCAGAATTCAGAGCTGTTTGGAAGGTAGTTATTCGATTAATACCAAATATTTTTTATTATGGATATTTCTTGTGTTTACAGAAAACAATTTTCAAGAAGCCGCATGTATGCAGGCTATAGAAGATCTGAGAGAATGTTGTAGGAAGTGGGGTGATATAAGTTTAGTTTGTGATGGAATAGATACCAAAAAGAAAATTAAGCTATGAACAAACTGAAGAGTTCCTACCATCAGAAATCTTGGATTTATCGAAATCCTCGTTTATTTTTAGGTATATCATCTGCTGCAGCATTGTTAGTATTTTTCTCAAAACCAATTTACGATATTTTTATACGCAGTGATGAGCTGCCTGATTTTAAAGAATTAGAAAAGAAATACAAAAACAGCATAGAAAAAGATTAACAAATGGAATCGGTAAAAAGGGCTAAAGAACGTTTTAGACAGTACCCAGTGTTATTCGCAAAATGTAGTAAACAAGCAACAACTTATGCTCAGTGTGTATTGAAAAGAGATTCAGTTAATTTAAATGACTGCGGAGAGGAATTTAAGTTATTTAAAAATTGCTTACAACGAACAGCAACCACAGCAGGAACTAGGTTGTAGTAAGAGTGCTTGATAGTATCCTTTCCTGTAGTCTAAACATTAAAAAATAATGAATAAATTTGGAATAATTAATTATTATAGAGTACATCTGATTATCGCATTCTTGGTGCGTTTAATTTTCATAGCATATGGTGTTTATCACGATCAGTATGGAAGAGTAGCTTATACAGATTTAGATTATAAAGTATTTACAGATGCTGCACGGCATGTAATTGATGGAAATTCGCCATACGATCGTCATACTTACAGATACTCTCCCTTAATTGCATTTATACTTACGGTCAATTTGACACTTCATCATGTCTCCGGCAAAGTTATATTCTCCGCAATTGATTTATTAATTGGTGTATTAATTAAACTCATTGTTGAACATAATGTAAAAGAATACCAATTGTATAAAAAAAGTAATAATTTCTGCCAACAAGAAATACGCGATGGAAACAAAAAAAACAAGCCTATTGATCACAAAACTAAAATGGAAAAAAATGAACCAAATGAATCTAATTTTAATAGTTCTGACTTAAATGAAGTTGTTAAAGCTGGTAATTTATCTATGTTAGTTTGGATCTATAATCCCATGTCAATTGCTATATCTACTCGTGGTAGCTGCGACTCTATTGCTGGTTTCTCTGTGTTATCCACCTTATATTTTTTAGAATGCAAAAGTGACTACTTCATAAGTGGAATAATTTTGGGTATTGCGATGCATTTCCGCATTTATCCAGTTATATATTCTTTATCCATTTTTATGTATTTAAGTAACTTTTCTTCATATCAAACTTCTGATGGTAAGATGTGTAAATATGAAAATATGAATGAAACTGATATCAGTCAGCCTGAAGATGCAATAATATTGCCTAAGGAACAAACAGAACAAAGAAAAACCATATTTAAAAATAAATATTTGTTCTATTTAATACCAAATTGGAATCAGCTAAAATTAATGCTAGGTTGCTTTTCATCTTTGATATTTTTAACCTTGCTATTTTATTACATGTATGGGTACAAATTTCTGTTCGAAGCTTATGTATATCATTTGATTCGAAAAGACACGAGGCATAATTTTTCGCTGTATTTTTATATTCAGTACTTGACAGCTGGAGTATACATAGGAGCCTGGCAGAAAATTTTAGTAATTTTGCCACAAATTATTCTGCTTCTCGTACTATCCATTAGATACGGATTGAACAAATATTCACTAAATTTTGCCGTATTAACTTTAACCATTGTTATGGTTATTTATAATACTGTGCTGACATCTCAGTACTTTATGTGGATAATGGCTGTTCTGCCACTGTGCATTTGGCAAATACAAATAAGCTTTAAAAAATTTATGGTTTTATTTTCTATATGGTATGCAGCACAGTTTGCGTGGCTGTTACCAGCATATCTTTTGGAATTTGAAGGACACAACACATTCTTGTTCATATGGGTGCAAAGTATATCACTATTTTGTGCTAATATTGCAATATTAGGAAGATTGATTAAAAATTTTGGGCCCGTAAAAGAACATCATGATTGATCATTTGTATTCTTTATAAAATTGTCAATACAATATAGTTGTTAGATTGTTTAAAGCAATTAATTATAGTATAATCTGTACAGAGTAGTTCTTGTGTAGTTTAAAAATTTGTACAATTTATATTAATAAACACTGTATAAATTGATTTTACTCATTTTTATTTCTGACAAATAAACCTGTTTGTTGGTTGTGTTGAAGAATAACAACTTGTAAAGGTAACTTAAACTTTATTCTTGGTAACCATGAAGTACAATATTATAGAAAGGAGTGCGCACGGCCGCTATCTTCCCTAGCGAGGCAGTAGCCGCATAACATTCGCGGCGCGACAAAGATGTGAGATGACAAAGACCATCCAATAGGTCCTACTACTACTTAGGTTTTAACTGGCAGCGTGCGAAACGCAGCGATGGAATAATTGTTTTAATGACTTGAAATTAACAAAATGATCCGTAAAATATTTGTACTTGCATGTCTAGTTAATTGCACACTGTAACAATCATTAGAATAGAATAGAATAGAATAAGCATTTATTAATATCTGTACAGATACAAGTCAAGAAAAGAAAATATAATTATAATGTTATTGCTCTTTCTACTCTTCCCCTCTTCTTTTATCTTTTTTCCAAGATCTATTCTCTGGTTCATTATTGTTTCCTCCTCCCATTTTTCATCCTTTTTCTTCATATGTATTCCGAGTTCCCTCAATTACTGAATTACACTGTCGCTGTATAATTTTAGCATTGCTCTTAATCCGCATCCATAAAGATTCTAAAAGGATTTTTATAGACATTATAAGTTTTTTATAACATTATACTTACCCTACTTCGTAACTTTAAATTCTAAAATTTGTATTAAGTTTCAATACGCCTAAGACACGTGCGTAATTTGCAAGTTCTGTGATTTTTTTCCAGTTTTTAATTTCAATATTTATGAACTGGCTTGCATGGAAGACCAGGCTCTGCAAATACTGTATTATTTGCAGATGCCCTTTGACAACAGTGTTTCCTCCTTTATTATGTCAATGATATATTCTTTATTTTTGTATTTTTTTGCTCTTGTCAATAAATGCATTATTTTTATTATTATTATTCTTCAATCATAGAAAATTTTATTGCATTGTTCAGGTGTAAGAATGAAACCAGTAGTCTGCGGATTTTTGTATACTTTTATAAATGCAACATTTAATTTGATAACCTGCTAGTAAGCACGTGAGTATGGAGAAACACGTTTTGAATATTCCAATGTTTTCTTAGTTGAGGTCATGGTTACTCTATTGAATCATTCGCTGAGTTATCACTTATTGGTGTAAAAATGTGATGTAAGCCAGATAGTCCTAAGCTCCACCTACATGTTCCTACTATGAATTTATAATAAACCAAAAATTTCCCGCAATTAATTTATGGAGATGTGTAAAGTGTAATCACTGCAGTTTTCTGTGTTTGGTCCAATTTAGAGAACTAGTGAATTGCCATTGACCTAAATGGTACCTACCGGACCATTCGAACAACTACTTTTCGGGCAAATACCCTGCCAGACATTGTGGGGCAAAGTCACCGTACTGATGAGTCCCAAAAAGGATTAAACCAGTGGTCTACGGTTTTCCATACACATTCGAAGGATAGATTTTTATCGCAAAACGCATACATTAAAAATCGGTATGGAGAACCATGCATGACTTCCATGTTCATTGTATATAACAAAAGAACACTTAAAACAATTATACAGTTATTTATTAATAAATATATGCCAGAAAATTCACAAAATTGGAAAAAAAATTAAACTTGGACTGGCACAAATCAAACAAGAATTTCTAAAGTTACAATTTGGCTATTTATTTTACATTCCCCATTATAATATTTTTTCTTCAAACGTCAGAAAAACGTGACATTTCGTGACTGTATACATGAACTTAAGTTCAACTTTACTGCCAAGTTTTTGGGACATTTATTTTTTTCATTTTGCACACCCTTGTTAAAATGTTTGTCACTGACTTTCTTAATTATGTTGCCCATTTCTTTTGTCTGACTGCTGCACAAACCAGGGTTTATGCACCTACTTATAAATAATAAAAGGTGGGTGTTCCGCTTTTAACGGTACATAATAATAATTCAATTTGAGATTCATAAATTATATTCCTTGGCAAATGAAAATGTTAAAAAGGTTGGGCTTAGTTTGTAATTACTAGCAACTTCTTATATGCGGACGTACTGAGCCTACCCAGGTGCAAATATATCCAGATGCCAGCCGTAGAGATAAAATATTAATTCTCGCAGATGAAGTTAGAAAATATGAATTTTGTACATATGCGCCATCTATGAAATATGTCAATTACTATGGACTAAAAACCGCATCTGCGTTTAAATTAGTGGTCTTGAGGTACCTATTCAGTCTATGACAGTATGGAGTAAGTCAGTTTAGATGAACCACCTTCATTTTCGAATGTGGAGAGTTGAATCCGATAGACGACATCACTGATTCTTGTCACCACTTGATATGGCCCTCCCAGTTCTCCTGTAGTTTTGGAAATCGCCTTTTCTTTTGTGCTGAATTATACAGCCACACTAAATCTCCCTCATGGAAACCTGCCGAATTAGCTCAGGCGTCGTATCGTGTCTTCATGCATGTGCATTTATCTTCAACCTGTAGTTGGGTTCAATGCTTCAATGACATCTTATTGGCGATACCTGTTCTTTCTCTTGCCTCGCAGTACTTGTGACTTTCTGGGCAAGGTTTTATAGTCCCAATTTTTTGTCCGATCCGAGGTTTAGAGCAACTCTTCTCCTTCTTGTACTCATATGTCTGCTCAATTAATTCTACCAGACAACTTGGAGCACAAGTTGGAGCACCTTCCACACACACCCGTATGACGTTCTCGGATCTGACAGGCAATAATACATCTTTGAAGTTCACTTGATAAACACTGTTCTCCTGCCCAAGAGAACATCACCAGCTCTTCCTCATCAATTCGGAGTACAACAGCATCAACATCAAGCGCAGCCCCGTCCTTCTTCATACAGTCCAGGCCACTCCATCCGCAACATCGGCCACCAAAACTCTTTGTCAACGACAAAGTCTCCTAACACCATGTCGATTTCCACCTCTCCATATACAGGTGCTCTTTCCTTCGTAGCATTAATGAGCTGAATCTTCATAGTGGTCGACCTAATCCTCCAATCTGGTACATCTTTTCTTACTATTGTATCACTGGCTCCCGTGTCGATGGTAATTCCAGTTTTCTTACCATCCTCAATCATCAGACCATCTCCAAATCGAACCAGTCTTGACACATTCATTTCTTCCACTGGAGCTTGGTAGAATTGCACCAGTTTCTAATTTAGATTCGGTTTGAAAGTATTTCGACATCAAGCCCGAAGGATTCCTTTTTCTTCACAGCTCCAGTATTGTAGGAATTTCTCCCTTCCATTGGATCTGTTGCACTTATTCAAAGCGTCTCCCCGCAGTGCAACCACCAAATTAATCGCCTTCTCCATATTAACCCACTGATTCGTCGCTGCCGCTGCTTCGAATTGTTTAATGTAAAAGTATGCCACAAAGACTTGCCAAAGAATGTAGGTAGCTTCACTTTAATAGGGGCTCTTCTATCTTCTTCAATTTCGGCATCTCCCATCTCAGGAGTCTTCTTCTTTTCAAGTTGAGACACTCTCTCATTTACCTTGGTTATCTCCTCATCCATCACGTTTCTAAATTCCTGGGTTTCCTCTGTTATTCGAGTATCTAGTTCAGTTTTTATTTCACTGATTCTCGCAGCTACCTGTTCTTGGTTTCTTTCTATATCTGATTTCATCTCTTCTTGGTTGTTCTTCATTAGATCGTCTAAATTGTTCTTAACTTTTTCTACATTATTCTTCATTACTTCTTGGCCGTTCTTCATTTCTTCTTAACTGTTCTTGATTGACTGTTTGATTAATTTTCCTTTCATTCAGATTCTTCCGCATTAGTTTCATAAAAGCTTCTTGTCAATGGCATAAACGTTTACATGTTAAAGCACATGTCCCAAATTCACTACTAGTCCTTAAAGTCACTATCGAGTCCAAAAATGTCGAAATTCCACTTACTTCGACTATTTCCAAAATTTCTGGACTTTTCTACAGCTTCCCAGGCCCCTAAACATCTCACGCTCCCTCCACGGTAACCACGAGTGCCGGAAGCTCACGTGGAAGCCAAGTTTCAAAACACCTAGAAACTTCCACGATGTTCTTCACTCTTCTGTGCTCCAAATTGACACCAATTGTTACGTATTTGGATTTAAACACAACTTTATTTACACCAAATTTACAATTATTATTAGTGATTAAGATCATTAATTAACAACGATTTAACACTAATCTTAACTATCTTAACAATCTTAACTATTTCTACAACTTTCTGGACACTCCTCATAACATATCGCATAATAATCATTCAGAGGCTAACTCTTGACGCATCACGACTGCTTTGTAGTCATAACAGCCTTCCAGAATATACGCAACGGTTTGTCAAAGCTCTTTTTGGTAAAGTGAATATGTAGAACTTCCAAATAATTATTCGAATGTGTTAACACGTTCACATTCCTTAGAAGCAAAAATGGATAGAAATCAATCCCTTTCTGAGGAATATTGTGCAAAGACAGAAGACTACATCGTCAAGAACTATGCGAGAAAGTTTTAACACCAGATGAAATTATGGTCAACCATTCAAGAATATGGTATTTGCCCCACTTCGGTGTACCCAATTTAAATAAGCCAGGCAAATTAAGATTGGGACTCGATGCTGCCGCCAGAGCAGGGGGTACCAGTTTATATGATGCATTAATGTCAGGTCCTGATCTTACAAAATCCACGTTGGGAGTATTGTTCTGATTCAAAGAAAATAAAATTGCCTTTACTGCTGATATTAAAAAGATGTTTCATCAGGTGAAAATGTTGCATGAAGATCAAGATTCCCAGAGATTTCTTTGGCGAGGTGTGTATGCAATGACAGTATTGACGTTTGGGTCCACATCGCCGCCATGTTCTGCGCAATACGTAAAGAACATAAATGCGTCCGAATTTACCAAAGAATTTCCACGTGCCGCACGTCATTATGTTGATGACTACCTGGACAGTGTTGACACAGTTGAAGAAGCACGTCAGTTAATCAAAGAAGTTAACCGAATTCAAAGTCATGGCGGATTTGAATTGTATGGCTGGGTCTCAAATCACGAAGAAGTATTAAATGAAGTTCCTGCTGACCGACGTTCAAAAAGTTCCAAACATTTTCAATGCAAGGATGAACTTGCTTATGAACTAAGGACATTGAAAGAATTTAAAGCGAACCGCTGCTACTCGGCTAACGTGAGAAGTGTGAAAACTGAGTTACACTTGTTCTGTGATGCTAGTACCCAAGCTTACGCAACAGTGGCGTGCTTATGCCAAGAAAATGAAGACGGGGAAGTCGAAGTATCATTTGTAGCCAGCAAGAGTAGAACGTCGCCGCTTAAACCAACGCCAGTCCCAAGGTTGGAATTACAAGCAGCAGTATTAGCAAGTCGTCTGTCACATACCATAAAGAGTGAACATGAAATGACAATTGACGAAACTGTTTTATGGACAGATTCTAAAACAACGTTAACTTAGATATGTTCAGATCCTCTCCAGTACAAACCATATGTTGCACATTGACTAGGAAAGATTGATAATTATTCGCGAAGGTCACAATGGAGGTGGTTACCAAGCAAAAGTAATGTGGCGGATGAAGCTACAAGTGCCAGCAAAAAATTCAGTTTAAATATGAATGGCTGATGGTTGAAACTTGCCTCTGGTCACTGGCCGAAGACACCTACCTCCGATGAAGATAATCTAGGGAACGAAGAACTGAGAATAAAGTTTTTTGCCATATGTGAAGAATATTCACAAGATTCTCATCCTGGCAGCGGCTAATTAGAAGCACTGCATTTGTTCTGAAATTTATTGAAAGATATCGGAAGTAAGGTACAAGTGAGCTGACGTTGCTGGACTTAGAGAAGGTTGAGAATCTGTGGATGAAACAACTGCAGGGAGAAATTTTGCAATGGATCTTCGAAATTTGAAAAATGGTACAGCTTCAGAGCCCAACAGTCGCCTCAAAGAGTTGACTCCTTTTGTTGACCAAGAAGGGACTTTCAGGTTGGAAGGATGAATTGGGTTAGCAAAAGGCATCCAGGACGAAACCACCAATACATTAATATTAGATGGGAAGCATCCGTACATGAAACTGCTTGTTGCCCATTATCATGAAAAGGCTGGACACCAACTTACAGAATCTGTTATAAACGAACTGAGACAACGATTCTCGGTTATTCGTCTGAAATCAAAAGCACGCCAGGTCATTTTACGATGCCAGTTTTGCAGTAACAAAAGAGCAAAATCACAGCAACCAATAATGGCAAACTTTCCAGAAGCACGACTTGCTCATTACATGAGGCCTTTCACTTATACTGGTCTGAATTATTTTGGTCCTATGGAAGTTACCATTGGAAGAAGACGTGAAAATCAATATGAAGCCTTATTCACGTGCATCACCACTCGTACTGTCCACCTGGAACTAGCAGCATCTTTGTCTACTGATTCCATGGTAAATTCCTTACGAAGAATGATTGCCAGATGAGGTACTACAAAATGTTTGTATTCTGACAACGGTACGAATATGCGAGGGGCAGATAATGAACTAAAACGGACTGCTGAAGAAATTGGAAAGGACTTAAGGGAAGAATTAGTCCAACGTGGTATAGAATGGAGGTTTATACCACCGGTTACGCCTCACATGGGAGGAGCCTGGGAAAGATTAGTTTGGTCTGTGAAAACAGCCTTGAAGGTAGTACTAAAAGAAAGAGCTCCGAAAGAAGAAGTACTGCACACTTTACTGACAGAAGTGTAGTGGAGAACATCATGAACAGTCGACCTCTGACCCACGTATCTTCATATCCAGATGATCCAGAAGCTTTGACTCCTAACCATTTTTTGCTGGGCTCATTCTCTGCAGGAAATCCTCCTGGAGTATTTACCAAAGAAGACTTATGTCTCGGAAAGCAATGGCGAATCGCACAAACCCTAGCTGATCACTTTTGGAAAAGACCACTGAAAGAGTATTTGCTGACCTTTACCAAGCAGACAAAATGGCATATTGAAGTAAAACAAGTCAAAGTTGGAAGTGTAGTAATAATTGCCGATTGGACATTACCACGAAATGCATGGCCGAAAGGAGTAATCTTGGATGTCCCCTCAGGAAAAGATGGACGAATACGAGTGATAACGGTGAAGACTGCTACAACCACGTTTAAGAGACCAACAAGCAAAATCATTGTTTTAAAAACAGAAGATAGTGTCTCGACATGGGGGGGGTGGAATGTTGTGAATAATAATTTGCGAATGTAAAAAATATCGAAATGTTTCGACACGGGGGGTGGAATGTTGTGAATAATAATTTGCGAATGTAAAAAATATCGAAATGTGACATTCACTCCGTTCTCTGTGCTCCGATCGACTAAAGTGCAGCTGGAGCATTATGAATGACTAGTACGGCGCATTTTCCCTCTCAAGTCGTGTGCGCGTTTCTCCATTAGAAGGGCGACACTTTCCTCTTCAACTGAATGGGGAACGGACATGATTCGCCAGGCAGGGCTGCCTCATCTGTTCCAAGTGCAAACACTGGTTCACAAAAATAGATCCTGACGTAACATGCAGGAACTCCGATTAGGCAAAGTTGACTTGGACAAGATCTCCGATTGGGTGGACCTTTCAGTTTAATATAAAAAACAGTAAGCTGCCGTAACAATCCAGTCATTTGACTCAAACCACTATTTGCAAGTCTTTTCCTTCAGGGAACGAGATGTGAGACTGCATACCCGGTAGTGGCAATTGAGTCTGAATTTGGCCATTATATCCTGGTCTTTTAATCTTCAGAGTACACGACGTGAGATTGCGAGCCTGGCAGTCGTTATAATTCAATTTTTAAGTTGTAAATATTGAGCTTTCGCTCAGAATTAGAAGAAAGTTTAAGTTTTTCGATTTGTAATATACCTAGTGTGTTACCAACACGAAGTACAATATTGTAGAAAGAAGTGCGCACGAGCTACTGTTTCCTGGCCCCTTAATATTCGGATGTGCGAGAGAGTGCTCCGAGACAGAGAACGTTCGATAGGTCCAGCACCTGCGAGCGCGAATTCGGTGCTGGCTTTGTATTACATTAATTTATATTTCAGTAACTGAGGAACTTTCTTCAGACTATTTACACATTTACAGCTTCACTGAAGTGTTTTGTTACAGAAGATGGGTAAACGGTGCTTTGTGCCAAAATGTACGTCAGGTTACCAATGTAACCCTGAAAAAATAGCTATGTTTCCACCACCAAAAGGTGATAATTTATTAGCGCTGTGGATAAAAAATATCCCCCGATGAGACCTAACATTGTCGCAGGGTATCTCCGTTTTATTCAAAATTTGAGAAATGAATAGAATACTGAAATTTAATGCAAGTATTCTTAATAAGCAGGTGTTGAAAAATTAATATTTGCCAAGGTAGATACAGGTAAAATTGTATTTATAAAACTATTAGATATTCTTATCTCAAATTTTGTATGTGGTAGTAGTGTTTTCCGCAATATAATTAGAAGGAGAAAATCCAGTGGTCCCAATGCAGTTGGGCAAAGCATTCTTTTTCAAGAAATTAGTATATGCTTTACATTATTTTGTATCTCGAAGAATGGTTCAATACTTCAAGAGTCAGGATTTAAAATCCAGATGCATAAGCAAGGAAAAACGAAAGTGCTCAAAACTACAGAGTTCATAAAATTTGACCGCTTTTGTTAAACTGAGGAGTTTTTATTATATCTTGTAACATAATTTTCGGTCCGGTGGTATTTTTTGGATTTGTTTTACACAAGTGTTCTGTTTACATTTTATTCGCCGCTTTTTAATTAAAGTCATTCTTTTCGTAGTTCAATAACAAAACAAATGGTATCAACAACAGTGGAACAGCAGCACCAAAAAAATAAGATGTCAGAAATAATCAATTTAGACAATTCTGGATAAGGTGATGGCTATAATATGGTAAGAAGGAGAAGGACCAAACGGAAACCACAGATAGGAGCAGGAGAAACAACTAGCAACAACTTTGAAGGAAGATTTTAAAAACCCGAGGAAGGAAAAATTTGGCTGTTTCTTTCAAGAGTCAAAGATCAAGTTGAAGAAAACGCAGTTATCAATCACATCCAAGAAAAAAACAGGGGCTAATTCTCCAACAATTTCTGTAAAAGAGCTACAAACCAGAAATACTTCACCGAACAACAAGTGCTTCCTTGTAGGTTTGGAGAAGCAATATAAGGACATTGTGTACGACCCCAGTTTCTGGCCTAAAGGTGTGGGGTACACTAGATTTGACTTTAGAATCGGACAGCATTTTTTAGACAACTCGAAACCCAGGCAAATCTGGAGCCAACAGGTTGGCCCTCAAGCACAGGCTTTAATGTAAGTACGTCAAAATATCTAAAATTAATTAACATCAACATCCAAAGTATAACAAATAAACTGGAGGTACTTCAAATTCTGGTGGACGATGAACAGGCACACATGGTGTGCAGAATTGGAACACTGGTTGAACGATAAAAATTACAACCTGTACAATTTAAGAGGTTTTGCCAATATTGCTCACTACAATAGGGTAAGCAATAATCATGGAGTATGTATATTTGCTAGATCAGACATCGAAGCAGTGGAATTGCCAGTGGTCAGAGAGATGTCTACAGAATTGCATTGCGAAATCATTGGTATATTCCTACCCAAAGAAAACACTATAATAATGTGCTCATATAGGATTCCAAATGGAGACTTTGGTAAATACTTGGATCCAATAGAATTGGTACTAAGTTACATAAATGAACATTTTCACGTAAATACACAAATTATACTGTGTGGTGATTTCAACATCGACTTCTTGAAGGAAAGCATGAGTAGAGAGAAACTGGTTAAATTATTGTACAGTTACGATCTAAGACAAGCGTTTTAGAACCCACCCGAGGAAGTGCATGTTTAGATAATATATTTATCAATAATAATTGTTATGAAGAAGCCAGAACTATATGGGCAGGAATCAGCGATCATCACGCTCTAGCTATAAAAATCGAAATTAATAATCAGCGCACACCTATCACAAATGAGAGAAGGTGCAGTTTCACAAAAAGAGCGATTGAGAAATTTCTCGAATTATTAGAAGTAGACTTATCAGAGTATAGAATTGTGGAAAACCCGAACTCAGCGTTTGAAAACTTCCTGTTCTTATTTGTTAAAGACTTCCACGCTGCATTCCCATTGAAAGATGTGGCAAAAGATAAAACTCGCGCAACCTCAAAGTATCTGAAAAACATAAGAGAAACCTTAAGTTTACTGACAAGAATGCTAGCAGACAACTATTCGCAAGTTTTAAGAGATTATGCAGCAAAATATAAGCAAATGTATTATCATGAAGCGAAAATTGAAAAACAGACTTACAATCTCACAAGAATACAGAACGCCAGCAACCAACAAAAAGAAATTTGGAAGATCATAAATGAGGAAACAGGAAGGAAAAAGCACCACAGTAATAAGACTACACTATCATCTGAACAGTTTAAGGAATATTTTGAAACGATTGACCGGTTACCTACGTCATCATCACAAAACACAGTGGAAGGGATGGAGAAAATTGTTACCAATGGCTGCTCGATGTTCTTCTGGCCAACAACGGCACCAGAAGTTCAAGGTATAATAATGAATCTCAAGAGCACCTTAACGAAAGACATTTACGATTTAAACACTAAAGTGATCAAAGCAAGTGCTGCAATTATAGCGGAACCCCTAACAGAAATCTTCAACAATTGCATACATAAAGGTATATTCCCTACAAAGCTTAAAATGGCGAGAGTAGTACCAATTTACAAGAAATATGATCAAAATGACTGTAGCAATTACAGACCAATCTCAGTTTTACCAGTTTTTTCTAAAATATTCGAGAATATCATTAATAAGAGAATTATAGATTTTTTTCAATAAACATAATTACTTTTGTGAGGAGCAGTTTGGATACAGACCAAAATCAAGTACAGAAGATGCCATGATGTCGTTATTGTCCTATATTGGCAATACCATAAACGAAAATATGATATGTACAACACAACTATGCGACCTAAGCAAGGCTTTTGATTCGATAACACATACTAAACTGCTACAAAAACTTGAACATTATGGTTTTCATGGTTCAGCGCAACAACTTATAAGATCATACTTGGAAGGTCGCAAACAAATAGTCGATTATAACAACAATTTAAGCACATCAATGAATGTATCAAGGGGTATACCGCAAGGTTCGATAGTAGGCCCAACGATGTTTATAATCTATGTCAACGATTTTTCCAAAAACCAAAACTGTCATACTGTCATGTTTGCCGATGACACTACAATATCAGATAGTGATATCGACAAAAATGTTCTACGGGTCAAGTCAACGGAAAATCTCAAAAAAGCTGAATTGTGGTTCACATCAAATGATTTACATCTCAACAAAGAAAAAACAATAACTTTGACATTCAAAACAGACAGATGGGAGGAAGCTCAAGAACATGCTCTGTTCCTGGGTATTCACTTGGATCAGAGACTGTCTTGGAAGTACCACATACAGCAACTTAGCAAAAAACTTGCAAAAATAACGTTTGCAGTTAAAAAGATCAAACAGACAAGTGGTAAAGAGGCAGCACTAACTGCGTATCATTCTCTCTTCCATTCTACAATGTCTTATGGTATAGCCGCATGGGGAATCTCCAGTCACCTTGACCTCATACTAAAGGAACAGAAGAAAGCAATTCGGAGCCTGGAGGGAGCCTCATCTAGAGAGACTTGCAGACCTCTGTTTGTAAAGTACGGAATTCTAACAACTCCATCGATGTATATATTCAAAATCTTGCAGAAAAGTCATAAAGAGGCTGGCACCGCTAAGAAAGTAAATGACATGCATACTTATTCGACTCGAAGGGGTGAGGACATCCATGTACCACGAGCTCGAATAAAAACAACAGAGTTTATCTTCAGAAGTTTCGAACTGTACAACAAATGTCCAACAGAATGGAAAAATCAAAACTTCACCCAACATTTAAAGTCATATCTAGTGAATACACCATTATACAAGTGTGATGAATTTCTGAACCTTTGATGTATACCACTATAACTATAATTATACTGAAAAGAGTAGACATTCAAAAAGGAAAAGAAAGAGAATCTGTGAAAGAATTACCAAGTCAGAAGCTCTAAATAGAACGACAATTAATGGTGCAAGTGACGAGAGTAAGCAAAGAAGAAAAACCAGTTGTGATAATGCCAAAGCTGGAATAATGGTTGGAGGACAGGATAATGAAAAACAAAACAAACTGAGCGATATGACAGCTGATGAACAGAAGGTACAAAGAGCAATTAGAAGCATAGTTAGAGAACAAAGGACAAAAGGTGTAAAAGTAAAAATGGGCTATCAAAAAAATAATATGTAGGAATACAGTGGAGTAATGAGGAGTAGGGAGTGATCAGACGGGAGATTCGTGGTCCCGAGCATGGCTCCCAATCAAAAAACTCGTAAAAAAAGAATTGGCCGGAAAGAAGGGAAAGATGACATAAGCAATGAATATGGACTGGATCAGGAAAAGCAATACAGGAAACAGGCATGAGTAGGGAACCAATGTAAAACAATTGGAAGCGGTAGATGTGAAAACTGAAGAAATAAACCAGCTGAGGATTCTGCAGTCAGGGTTAAGGAGAATAAAAGGATGGATAGTGGTTGTGTTAATAGTGTGAGTGGGAACATGGAATATTAGAAGGATGCATGGCAAAGATGCTGAAATGATTATAAAAATATTTGACAAATTTCTTGTCTTTTTTATAATTATCTTTACACGTTTAAATAAATTATTCTTGACAAAGCCCCTAAACAGGAGGAAACGTCGAATTTCATACAATTATCTGTTTATTATCGGCAATTTTATATTTTACAAAATATTGGTTTAGTAATCACGAGTATCTATCAAATTGACACTATTGTAGGTTACTGCCAACTGTCTACAAGAATTATAAACCCTAGAGTATAAACTATAACGACATATCTAAAAGAAGAAACATTATTTTGCAAAATTTTTTAAAATACGAAAATACTTAAGTAAATTTTGCCTATTTGCTTTGGTCAAATAACATCTTCATTTATGCGCCGTCCTGCTTCTCTTGAAGCCTAAGAATGTTCATTATTCAAAGGTAAATCAGAAAATTTCGGTTATAGCATCAAGGTTGCTATGACACAAATATCAAATTTATATTTTACTTGTCCCGTAAAATCAAGAGAGCGTATTTGTGTGTATTATTATGTTAGGGTGACCATTCGTCCCGGATTTTCCGGGACAGTACCGGATTATGGTTGTTTGTCCTGCATCAATAAATGTCCCAAAAAAACGTCCCGGATTCCGGAAACCGTCGCGTTTTCAATAACGATTTTTCTTATGTTATTTGAAATTGCCGCATACTCTTAAACACCGTCGTCCGTTGGCTCGGGTGTGATCAACTGTGAGTTCGGCTTGCGCCGTGACGGCTTATACTTATACTTATACATATTTTATTTCTAAGAATATATTTTTGTTATAGAAAGGAAACGGTAAAAATTTAACAATTAATTAATTTTAACTTCCATTTTTCCTTTCCCCCCCCACCCGTCCGTCCCGCATTAGAATGGCTAACAAATGGTCACCTTATATTATGTTTCTATGACAAAGTTTATAACTCGCTCGTTGGATAACATACTGCAATGGTTAATAACTTAACAAATAACTTAATAAATAATTGAGTTAGGGAAAAATTGAGGATAACAAAATTTGTTGGCCTTAAAATACGCAACATTTTTTATTCAAACTGTTTTTTAATATCTCTAATAGTTTGGCCACAATATTTTTTTGAAGAATTAAAATGTTAGTAACAAATGAATGCCTAATTTAATTATTACCAAAATCAATAGTGAAATAGTGCTCGTCGAGACTCTTTAAAAAAAAAAAATCATTAAAATCAGTTAGTTTTTACGGCAGTTATCGAACCCCAAAGAAATCCGGACACACACACACACACACACATACGGGTTCTGAAATATTTGTGGGGACGTCGGTTTTATACACATTTGTGTGGACTTGGAAGTTACGACAACCACTTAATAGAAAATATCATTCTCTGTAATACCGCCTGCTCGCAATTGATATACACTTGCTCATCTTCAAGAAATTTAATAAACCTACTTGTGTGGACAGTCCCCTTAATTATATTAGTGTGTAAAATGTGCGGACGTAAAGCGTATGAGTCCCCCTAATCTCAGTAGTGTATAAAATGTGAGGACGCAAATTGTGTGAGTTCCCACAATTTTTTTGTGTTTAAAATCTGGAAATTTAAAGTGCATGATGAGGAAACTATACGGATAGCCCACAGTAATTTTTTTGATATCACATCATTTGATACGTCATATTCGTTTATTTTGATTATTTGATTCATTTATCATCAATCACCGATAATCAATATAGTCATCCCTTTTTTATTTTATTAAGTAAGTCACAACGAAGATCAGTCAGCTGAAAAGGAAAGCCAAAGTGGAAATAAAGAAACTGCAGGATGCAAACGAAAATGTGACAGAGCATTTTGAACATAGGACGACCAGGTATCAAGAATTTGTTACCAGGACAGGGTTATTATCAAGAAAATAGATTGACAGGAGAAACAATAAGTAATAAGCAATGTGGTGATCATTGAAAAGGTAGACGTATTCAGAGAATTTCAGGTCAAATATTTCTATATTATTTATACCCGGAGAAAAGTCAGTCAGCCGTGAATGATTAGAGTGAGAGATTACCGTGGAGAGTGATAGTTTTTGGACTTATTATAAGCTTCCATGGACTCTGCAGGTAGAGGCCGTTGTCGCGATTGACATTGAGGTGGCCTGATGATTTCGATCGATTCCCTAAGCTTACTGTCCGGATTAAGATTTTTGGCGCCGATAAATTGATTTGATAATCTAAACTTCATCAGTGCTGAAGCAGCTAAATTGAGCACTGGTGCATCGTCCACGTTTAGCCACACGAGTACCGATGCACGGCCTAATCTTACCAAATATACAAGACCACAAGAAGAAGGAATAAGATACACACCTTTCGTATGCAAGGGCCGACAATAGAGAAGATCTGGGATTTTGTTATTAGGAGTCTGTTTTGAAATTATGTTTAAAAAAGAAGTTTGTCTGTACGACCAGTTACATTATGAATGTGGGTGAGGAATGAGATAGCTATGGGGGAGAGGGCGTCGCCGGACATTGGCCTTGGAGAAATTAGGTTTCTGGAGATAGTCCATCTAATGTCAAAGGGCTTGTAATTGTTATTGGTCAAATCTCTGTGGTTATATTAAAGCTCAGAAGATAAGGAGAAATCTTAGGATATGATGATCATACGGTGAACAAGAAAGTTGGTGACATTTTTTGAGAAAGATGGTGGTTAGATAAGAAACTGAGGTAATGATAAAATGAGTGAGTTTCTTATTAAGACTTTCGTTAAGATAACGATTGACCAGAATGTCTAAGAGAAACATTTCTCTATAAATTTCCAACTCCTTGGTAAAACGAATATTGGAGTGATGGCTATTGTGCTCATCTAGGAATTGATTTAGGGTGGAAAGACCGCTTGGCCAAATTACGAAAATGTCATCGATATACTTGAACCAACATTTGCATTTTATATTATAAGATTAAAAATATTTCTTGAATGTGTAACCGACCGTAAGAAAGGATTTTAATGTGAAAACAAGATACTTGGCAATTTTGTGAGAGGTGGGAGGGGTATTAATCGTAGGTACTTAAAGTGAACGAAGAAGATATAGAGTTTATGGATCTCAGGAGACCCTATAGCATAGCCTAATCGAGGAATATGTTTATCTTGAACGTCGAAAGGATGGCCTGATGATTTTATAGGAGAAGTGACAATGGCAAGAAGATTATTCATGGGACTACAAGTTACGGGCAGATGTGAATTAGAAAAAAACATGTTTTCTTATAAATTATTATGTCTGAAATATACTTTCGCAGCAATCACGAATGAACCCGAATGTAACTTTCTCCCCCTTTAAACACCCCTTCGTCTCTCCGAGTAAGAAAGGTACCCATTTTTAGTTCACCACCACACGCAATTTTTGATTGTTAAGATTTTCTTGAAAGTACGCGGCATGATTATTTCATTCATTGTTTTATGGTATGTCACCGGATTGAATTAGAAAGAGGAAAAAAATATTATTTTTAACTAATGAAAAATTACTTTTAAAAAACCCTGTTTGTCCCCAAACTCACATAGCACATAACTTTTTATTCAACTCTTCCTGGAAATTTGTTATTAATTTTTAAGCCATTTTTAGTAATATTTCCAAACCAAAAAAGCATGTTTGTGAATGTTTTAAGTTTTCAAATAGAAACAGTAGCATATTCATTCCTTTTTTGAACATGAAAAAACTAGATTTCCGTACTGACAAGAACATTATCTTAATTTTTTCAAAAATATTGTAATTACTGGATGGTAGCATTCATCACCAGTACTGAATTAAATAAATTTTTACTCTAGTGTCAATTTGAATGAAAAATGAAAAATGCATAAAAAATTAATAAAAGAATAAAACAGTTGGGTAAAAGATAATACGTGCGATGGGAATTTATGAACACGTAGAGTTTTTATGAAGATTTTTCATTTTTTTCCCATCTGGGACATACTGTATGATACGTAAAAATTATCTTCACTTGCTTACGGCTTTTTCCACAAATTTGTTGAATTTAGTTAATTTTGAAAACAAAATTTATGTTGCATGGGGTACATTCTATTCAAGTCATTAATATTCTAGAATAAAGAACGCTGCTCAACAATATCTGCGCGAGAAGGAATTTGTAAGTGCATGATTATTATAATGTGGATATAACTCCAAATAATTAATTTTACTATGCCTAAATAACTACTGGAAAAATCATGCTGCGGGTTTTTCAGAAAATTGTAACCTACTTCCAGTGGATTATAATATTAAGTGATTTTAAACAACTTCATAAATTAATTTCCAGTAGACACTTCCTGACATCCTACATGCGCCAGTTAATTTTTTATACGAGCAGCACATGTACATAGATCAAGCGCAAGATGCGATTAAAAACCAAAAGGACAAATCAAATCTACATTTACATACGACTGGTTAGTTCCACTGCAATTTCATTGTAGAGGGCAGCACATCATAACAATGTGATAAGTCCACACAAATGTAGTTGTCATGTAACACAAGTTTCTTACTAATCTTGTGGGGACATTTCATAAAAAGTTGTTGACGCAGTAAAGAAGTACCCATAAAACGCGTTAAAAACGGATTTAAATTGTGGGGACGGGTGTATGTCCACATAAATTAGGATGTCCCCATAGTTCAGGTTATATTTTAACACAAGTCCCCACAACTTATGGAACACCAACGCACACACGCACACTCCTTCAGACACACGCACGCACAGACACGAAGCTAAAAAAACTTTTTCTCGACGTTTCGAAGTTAATACAATACGAATCTGATCTTATATCGGACACGAATTTTGGTCGGTAATACAATATGTACTTCCATTTCCTTATACGGAACATGGAAGTAAAAATTACATAATAATGTGTTAACTTTTTTCGCTTAGTGTGAGATGATGAATTGGATAATTAAAAATTATGAAAGAACCACGAGTGGGAAACTGATGACTAACTGCATCATTATTAAAAAGCCGAGGCTGCCTCTTAATGAATAGGAGAGACTCATAGATAGCAGTTAATAGTTTGCATTTTCTAAAAATGCCCCTGCAAGTATCCCGAGGGTGCATTTTGTTTATTATCCTTATCGCTGATTTTTGAATAGGGAATGGACTGCATGGGAAACAATTTGTTTCTCACCTAACCAATGTTCCGTGACGCTTACAAAATCACACGGATAATTAGATAAGAGTGCTTCCACTTCATTAGTTGCATTGCGAAGTGATCTGACGTTTTGGTGCAGCACCGACAGCCCGCAATTTTGTTGAGAAGCAGTTAGTCATATGTTACGATTTTCGTTTTGAAGATGCACATTTGTTCTAGTATCTCCCATTAACTTGTCTTACTGTTTTGCCTCAAACTTCAATTTGTCACTTGGTTTGAAAGTAAAATAGTGGATTATCACCCCATCTGGCCAGTACGAGGCAGACAGAACTTTGTCTGCCAGATCAGGTTGCATCCCAAGTTGCATACGTATATACTTCTCTGCTAGTATGAGCATGAAAGTACATAGAGATGTTTGGGGTAGCATCCCTTATGATAATAATAATAATAATAATAATTTATTGGTGTTATAAAACAAATACATTACACAAGTCAAACATTTACAGGCGGAGAACACTTCCAATTCACATATCAGAGAAATTATTATTGAAGAATTCCTCAAGGCTATAGAAAGACTTTGATTAAATCTCGTAATACTTACACAAAATCTGGATTTAGTTCTATAATTCAATGCCTGGCGGGGCATTTATCCGAAGAGTAGATGTTTGAATGATCCAGAACCACTCCTGTTGCATAATTTGGCAAATAATTACCTGCACCAAGCACATAGGTATACAGTGTGTTCAACGAGGAATGGGACAGTGCAATATCTCGGAAACGGGTTAAGATTTTAAAATTGTGAAAATGTTTTACTAAACCTCAGTCAGGGGGACATATTTTGTGGCAAAAAAAATAGAATTCCATCCATCATTGCTAGGTGGTGCTATATGACTTTCATTTTTTTAAATGGAATGACATACTTTTGGTCGCATTTTTGGATTCTATAACATATTTGTGATAACTTTTATTAAAACTTCTACCAACCTATGTCTTTTAGTTTCCGAGAAAAAAAATTATTTTCAAAATTTTAAGACGAAAACATGTTTTCAAGAAATCGCATCGACACTTGAGTGGATAGAGATAAATAAATTTTATATTAAATGATAGAAAAATTACTGTCTTTTTCCACAAGAATACTGATATTCAATTTTTTTATACGTGGTGCTTCCAAAAGTTACTTTCACTTACGTTAAACTAACACATTTTATTTATTTTGTTGCCATTAAAACAATTTAAGCAAAATTAAACAATACCAAAATTAAAATAAGGCTACAAATTAAATTAAATGTTCAAATGTTTCTCCATCATTTTAAACACATTTTTCATACCTCTTATAATTAATGTAGCACTGGTTACCACGTTCAACGTTTCACGTAATATGCTCGCACATAATTATAAATTTGAAACTGTACAAAAGATAAATTTTTCTTTGATTTGTGCCAGTTCCAAAAACTTTAAATTTCCAAATTTTGTTAAAAAAACTGCCAGAAATTTCACAAAATTTGGAAATTTAATGTACAAAAGATATTCAGAACTGAAATCTCAAGTGTGAGAATCTTCAATGTATGTACAGCGTTGTTGAATAATTTCGGAGTTATCTGCATTATGTTTGTGAAAAAAACATATTTTGTCTGTAATTTCGTAAAATATTTGTTAATTTATCTCTATCCACTTAAGTATCATTGCGATTTCTTGAAAACATGTTTTCGTATTAAAATTTTGAAAATATTTTTTTTCTCGGAAGCTAAAAGACATAGGTTGGTAGAAGTTTTAATGAAAGTTATCACAAATATGTTATAGAATCCAAAAATGTGACCAAAAGTATGTCATTCCATTTAAAAAATTAAAGTCAGATAGCGCCACCTAGCAATATGATGGATGGAATTCTATTTTTTGCCACAAAATATGTCCCCCTGACTGAGGTTTATCAAAACATTTTCACAATTTTAAAATCTTCACCCGTTTCCGAGATATTGCACTGTCCCATTCCTCGTTGAACACACTGTATATACAGCAAGCAATATTGCATGGTTGGGGTGTGTGGGACAAAGCACTGTACTGATGAGTCCCAAAAAGGACGAAACCAGTGATCTACATTTTTCCATTCACATTCGAAACATGCAATATTGAAAAACTTCTGGTTTTGACCTAATTAGAATGATGCTGAATAGTCTACGAGCAGATAATACAAACATACAGCAAACAGACCAGGCGCTGTAGAATAATAAGTCAAGTGACGGCAATTTACACCAATATTGTTAATATTCCACCGCCAGGCGTGGGCTACGAGTGACGTAGTAATCGCCGCACACCCACGCAATATTTTCTCCATAAGCTACACTATGAGACAACTATTTCTGTGTAGTAACCATGAGTTGAGGTAGCATTCTGCGACATCTCGTAGTTCAAAAGATTTGGATTAGTTCTATAAGTCAATGCCTTGCGTGATACTTGCCCAGAGAGTGTTCTTTGAACTATCCAGTACCACTCATTACTGTGAGATCACGTTATTCAAAAATAAAGCAGCAAATTGGATAAATAATATTTAAATTAAGTTGCGCTTTCTTTAATAATACAAAAAGCAACTTTATTCAGAATATATTTTTGCTGACGTAAAGCAATGATCGTAGAACAACATAATGAAAATATTTCTTAAAGAATGCAGCTTATAAAAATTAAATTACAACAGAAACAGGCGCTTTTAGCAAAATTTGTCAAGCTGTTCCAAATAATTTGACAATTGTTCCGTTTTTATAACAGGCTAATATAATTCATCGCAAAACTTAAACTATATGAAGGTTGGTAATAAAATATTTGCACTTATATAATTAATCTCAGAATATAAAATCACATTTGGTAAATATTCTATACTTAATTCTAAAACACTTAATGAACCAGTGGTTAACACTGGTAGAATATAAGAATATTGGTTATTAACAAGAAACATATCAAAACTTAATTATGTGAAACCACTGTCTTATATTATACTGGAAGAAATTTTTAACATTTAGATTAACTACCACATAACTATTATGATAAAAAATTAATATACCAACATAAAAAGAGGCGTAACTAAAAAATACATCAAAAACAGAAGTTCAACAATCAAGTTCCAGAAGGATATTGAAGGATTGTGCATACAATACATTTGAAAATAATGGAGAATATTACAAAGAAAGTGTAGCTAACAGTTTTAGATGTTACCATCAAGGTCTTGCAAGAAATTAATATTAAAGAAAGCAATCATTTAATTATTGATTCTTTCACAGAAATTCAATTGGAAGGAGTGAGAGAAGCCAAAAAAGCAGAAAGGGGGAAACTTCAGAAAAACCCAAAGTTCTGCTGCTCTGTACAAAAAATTAACAAAATAATGAGTACTTGGGATAAAGAAATGCCTGGAGGACCTCAGAACATTCTGGATAAATTTATTTAAAAATTTGTTATTTAATAAAAGTGTTTGTAAAATTTCGTTGTGTATATACCTATAGGGTCTAACAGATAAGCATCGACAACATTGCTATCTGACTTATCTTTAAAGAAACACGTTTAAATGGGGAAAAAGTTTTACAATTTGGAGCTCTTTAATATACCCTCACAAAAATTGACTTTTCGTTCTGTTGGTTTCCTAGATATTTGAAAAAAAAGTAAAAATTTGCAATTTGGTTTTTTGTTAATAACTTCGTTGTTTATCAACATTTTGATGATTTGTAAAAAGATGTTTAAATGGTTGTTTAACCAGCATATTTTGCAGTACTCTAAAAATTGTGTCCAACGTTTCATACACCTGCAGTCATCATCAGGTTTATTTTTCTTATGGACGCCATATTGAATTGTTATGTCATTAAATAGCTTACTTTTTGCTGAGAATAGCAACCTATAACAAATGGATATTATTCCAGCACAAATCGTTTATAAAATAAAATTCTATTATTTTGGACAACAATTTAGTTAGCCTTGAAAAAAAGAATTACAAAAATGTAATTTTACAAAATATGAACTTTCTAAACAATAGGAAAGTGCGAAAGAAAATCTTAACGATGAAATTAGAAATAAGTTATATTTTTTTTTAGTTTCAAAGTTGGTGTCTTCCCAATGCATAGGTACTTTCTTTATTTACAAAACAGTCTGTCTAATACTTGTAAAATTTTGAATTAAAGTACAATAACTTGCACGATTTACGATTCCAATTCAATGAAGTTATTGAAGGCCTAAAAATAAGCCGTACAAAGACGCGGAACGCTACCAGCGCAAGTTTGCATCGAAAATGAAGGCGCACATTTTGAAAATTAGCGACAATAAAATAAATTGTTTTTGTTTGTTTTGTAACTAGTTTTTATTATTCTACTGATGTTTTTTTGTTTAGAAATTTTGAAATAATAATTTCCTGGGGTGGCAAATAAAATTTTGAACTAAACTTTTTTTTTGGCAGTTTCTACTGTTACAAATTATGAGTGTTTCATTGATTTCTACTAAACGAAATAAAACTAATAATTCTTCAAAATTAATCCTTAATGAAGTTGTTTCTCCATGGATAACTAAATTTTTCCACCAAATTATGAATTTTATTTTCTGAAGCTATTATTTTTGATAGAATATCAACTTGTTATAGGTTACTATTCTCAGCAAAAAATAAACTATTTAATGACGTAAAAATCCAATATGGTAACCATAAGAAAAACTAAACCTGATGATGATTGCAAGTGTATGAAACGTCGGAGACAATTTTACAGTAATGTTTTTACAAATCATTAAAATGTTAATAAATAACGAAGCTATTAACAAAAAACCAAATTGCAAATTTTTCCTTTTTTTCAAATATCTAGGAAACCAACAGGGCAAAGTCGATTTTTGTGAAGGCATATTAGAGCTCCAAATTGTAAAACTCCGTCCCCATTTAAACATGTTTCTATCTTTAAAGATAAGTGAGATAGCAAAGCTGTCGAGGCTTATCTGGGACACCCTGTATATTAATTTTCCTACGATACGCTCGAGATTGATTTTACATCAGAATAATTTAATTTTTCATTTACTTATGTTTGGTTGTTACTGAAAATAACTCTCAAACCAAAGCCATTGGACAAAAATTAAATTATCTAATTAAAAAATCGATTTCTTGCTTTTTTAATGACCATCAAGAAACTATTTCGGGTAAATCATGTCTGTTCTTTCATGACCCTCTAGTATTCTAGAGGAACATAATTGAAAATGTTTGGCATGAAATTAAAATGGATAAGAGAAAATTACGAACTACTACGCAGGTTTGGCTGAGAATTTTGCGGAATTACTGCAAAAATCTGTGGCACGTCCTATGCCAGTAGGATTAAGGCAGATATGAAGGTTAAAGGAAATGTAACATCCTATACTATGATATTATATATGATATTATATCTCCCATACTCTACATCTATTTATCTTTGCCACAGATTAAAATTTTTTAATGTTAGATACCTACCTAATAAATATTTCAAAAAGTATACAGGGTGTGATTTTTAAGCGTGGACGGGCTATTACTCCGTAACAAGAGCAGATACAGAAAAAATTCTCTAAGTAACTTGAGTTTACTTTGAAAATTATATCTCCTAAAAATATTTTCAATTATACGAGGTGCGTCTTTAAAGTAGTTATCGTATGCAACTTTTTTTTTCTTATGGAACAGGTATAATTTTATATTTTTTTCTGATTCCTCATAACATTTTAATGTCACTTTATTAATCATACTTATGGATATCTTTGTGAGTTTGTAAGAAAAAAATGTTTTTCTTGCAAATTTGGCAGGTAAAGTGGTACATTTTAAAAATTCATATCTCTGGAATGGTAGCGTATGAAGGAATAAAATTTTTATGCAAGATGCCCATATTAGTGTAGTTTACATCGAATTTCTCAAATTATTTGAAAGTTATACAGGGCCCGTTCAAGAAATAATTTTCTAAAAACCACAAAAATATTGCAAAAAGGCAATTTTTTCAAATGAAATGGTATATTTTTTCTTACACCAATGCAAGGAGCTCAAAATTCTGAACATAAATGGCTAATAATTTGTAATTGTTGTATAACAAAATTTAAAAGATATATCATTTCTTTTACAATTTTGCCCAATAATTATAATCATGTCATCCTTAAACAATGAAACAATTATTGACATTACATCTACTACAGTATTAATCCAAGAGTTTCTCAAGTGGTCGATAATATTATAAATTTAAATTTAAAATTAATTTTTGTCAAGAAGAACTAAGATACATGATGTACATTTTGGGCGAGAACAACCAAAATGCTTACAAACTTGGCATCACGAGTCTACGGTGCGCAATATCTGGAGCGAAGAACGCCTCATCCGGAATCCTCTCTGCGTTTGCAAGCACGGTTCGAGTTAGATGTGTCTACAAAGTATGCCCAGCGCAACACACTTCATCCAAAAACTAATGAAGAGTCTCAACTAGAAATTCTGTTGAATGTGCAAGAAAATTCCCATGATGGTCTGAGGAAAATGGCAAATGAACACAACATGAGTACTTTTTCAGTCAGAAAAATACTCAAGACGAACAAGTTCGGAGATTATCACGCCATCAAGCAATAGCAGCTAGCACCTGGGGATTTGGCAGGTAGATTGGAATTCTGCCACTGGGTCCAGAATCAGCTACACGCCCTGCCGAATTTCCTAGATTTCATGCTGTTCGTAGAAGAGTCAAGTTTTTCCAATTTTGCTCCGCCCAGCAGGAGAAACTTACACATGTGCATGGACCAGAATCCTAGATTCACTAGAAGAATAGACAAAAAGTATCGGTGGAGAGTGAATGTTTGGGATGGCGTAATCGAAAACTGTGTTATTGTGCCGTATTTCATAGACGGACATTTAAATGGTAATGTGTGCCTAAACTTCGTGAGATACGAGATGCCCAAATTGCTTGAATAGGTCACCTTGAACCATGCGGTACCAACATGACGGCACTGTCGCTCACCGCACGTGCTTAGTTCGAGAGTTTTTAGATAGACAATTCGGTCAAAGATGAGTTTGTCGGGGATCACCTATCGTCCTCGATCCCCTGACTTAACACCATGTGACATTTTTGTGGGGATATTTTAAGGACTTGGTATAACAGCAACCCCCTACCGACCAAGGCAATATGAGAATTCGCATTTGTAATGCATTTAGGTCAATTACACCTAATATGCTTTAAAGTGCGGAAACATCTTTTGTTAGAAAGGTCAATGAAGTATTTCGATTTTCCCTCTGGGCACATTTTTATAATAATAATTGGTTTTAGGTACTGAGTATTCTGTAAATTATTAATCATTATTTTACTGAGCGATATACCTCTTATGCAGGCCATACACTTGCTACTTTTGTGCGCATTTTTGTAGCCAGCGACTCGCTCAGCTACCAAGTTGCTCGCAAAAAGCACACAAAACGCTGGTGTGTGGAGTCCTGCTGTTTGCCCGCCGGCAACTCGTGAGCGACCAAATCGCTGGTAGCTTGAATCAGTCTCGTTTGATATTTGCTGCTCGATAAGGGACTAAGTAGCTTGGAAAACGTCAGTGTGTGTTCATTGACGGTGTTTTACGGGTGACATGTCTGCAGAAAATATCAGATTTTTTCAATCCGAGGAATTCATAACTGAATTTATTAGTATTTTTAAAGAAAATACATGTTTGTGGATGGTGAAATCACAAGAATATTAAAATAAAATATTAAGAAACAGGGCTTATGATGAACTGGTAAGGTTTTGCCATAACTTCGATAAGAGAAACCACTCTTTCACCCAAACATTTCTTCTTTTTGATTGATTACACTCTTCAATAAAAATAAGGGCATAAAGTAAACGTTTCTTTCTGTTTTACATTTTCTTTTCACTTATAAAATGCAAGAAAACGCTTGCAAATAGCTTGATGCAACAGACTGTGTGTGGCGCAGAAGAGTCGGCAACTTGGTAGCCGAGCAAGTCGCTGGCTACAAAAACGCTCACAAAAGTAGCAAGTGTATGACCCGCATTAGTAAAATGAGGCAATGATACGAAACAATAATTTAACACATTAACAATCTTCCAATTTTGTGTACCTACTAGACATTCACTAGATGTAATGTCAATAATTGTTTCATTGTTCAAGAGGTAGGGGTAGGCCCAGATCAGACTACTGCTCTCAAATAGTTAGGGATGCAGAATGTTCAACTTTTGGGGAAATGTGTAAGTTAGCTCAGGATAGGAAAGGATGGCGGTACGCGTCCAATCAGTCTTCGGACTGAACACTTTATGATGATATTCAAGGATGACATGATTACAATTATTGGGCAAAATTGTAAAAAAAAATGATATATCTTTTAAATTTTGCTATACAACAATTACAAATTATTAACCATTCCTGTTCAGAATTTTGAGCTCTTTGCATTGGTGTAAGAAAAAATATACAATTTCATTTGAAAAAATTGACCTTTTGTGATATTTTTGTGGTTTTTAGAAAATTATTTGTTGAACGGGCCCGGTATAACTATCAAATAATTTGAGCAATCCGATGTAAACTACACTAACATGGGTATCTTGCATAAAAATTTTATTCCTTCATACCCTACCATTCCTGAGATATGAATTTTTAAAATGTACCACTTACCTGCCAAATTTGCAAGAAAAACATTTTTTTCTAACAAACTCGCAAAGATATCCATAAAGTATGATTAATAAAGTGACATTAAAATGTTATGAGGAATCGGAAAAAAATAAAAAAGTATACCTGTCTCATAAGAAAAAAGAAAGTTGTATACGATTACTACTTTTAGGACGCACCTGGTATAATTGAAAATATTTTTAGGAGATAGAATTTTCAAATTAAACTCAAGTTACTTGGAGCATTTTTTCTGTATCTGCTCTTTTTACGGAATAATAGCCCGTCCACGCTTAAAAATCACACCCTGTATATGTAGTTCCTTATTCAATTATCAAAACAAATACCTATAAAAAATAGAGCACGAATGGCCAGGTAGTTAATGAAAAAAATGGGCATCCGTAACAATACAAATTTATAATAACTGGTGGCAAAAATGTTACTTCTTCACTGAAATTAGGTGTAAATCTCATGGAAAAACAAAATATTTAGAACTTAATTGTTGAATTTTCTGTATGGGCATTAAACAATATAAATAATAAATAGATCATTTTAAGTTATGTGATGATATGCATTTCGACTACTTCTAAATACAAAGAATACTAACGAATTATACAAAAAATCGTTGACTTTATTGAGATTATATTCATTGTCATTTACATTTGAGTAAGCTGTAGCATTTTATTATTCTGAGCAACGTTTGCCCTTTTTATGCAACAAAAGGAAAATAGTTAAAGTACCACAAATAAATAAAAAAATTGCCACAAAAATCTGATCACACTGATATTTGTTTACCTTTCTACAGTACAAAACCACCAAAAACTTGAAAAAAAGATAACTAAATTGCCTCAATTAAAAACTTAAATTGTAAATTACCCATAAATAAGCTAAACAAAATATATACAAATTCATATGACTGATAAGATGACTTTTTCAGTGAAAAGCTTGCAATACAAATTTGCTCTTTCCCTTGCAACGCTTTTGTTCTATATTACCACATTTTATGCCACCAGTGCAGAAAGATTTTATGCAGAATGTGTGGTACACGCAAGCAGCGCCTCCCGACAATTAGTAGCAAGTGAAAAAATTGTTGCCAGAGTTTTATTATTATGAAATATTAAACTACAATACAATAATTCAATACCTTACAATAGTGATTTTGAATAGGCAGACTATAGTGACAGTCCAAAAATGAACTGAATATTGGAAGCAATTTTTTATTGATTTTAGCAATTTGTGACATTTTGATTAATTATGACTATTAAATTGATCAACCCAAAAATTTCATTGTCTGGGTTTTTACAAAGTACCTGCAGCCATGCAAGTTTCCAGTGCTAATTAGGATCAGACTATATGAAAAAGTAAAAGTGATAAAAAGCTCTCTTTGGGCAAGGAAGCTGTGGTTTTATTTATTTCAAAACATCATGTATACGAGCAAACATTTCACTGAAAAATCTGTTTTCAGAATTATTACCAAATTTCACTGACACAACCTTAAAATGTTATTCACAAAATTCAATATGGAAGTCGATGATCCTTCCAAGCATGCCTAAGGCTTGCTCTGGCAGGACTCAATTCACATGGACTTGGTGTCGGAGGACTAAAGGCCTCGTCAGCGGAAAGAGTAAAGTCATCCTCTTCATCAGAACTAAGTAATTGTTCCAAAGCCGCTGTACCATGAAAACTCTGTAAAAAAAATTAGCCACACACTTTGTTTAACAATTACATATATCAATCATTAGTTTACCACGTTTTCATTGCACAAATACAAAAGGTGTTAGGGAAAAAGTTAAATAGCATGTGAGTGCAAATATAAAGCCATTGACAATTTGCAAAACAAAAACACGTTTAATTTCAAATTGACTTACGGAAGAGTTATAAACAGAAACTAACAGACATCAATCAGTAGATATCTTGTTGTTTAGAAGGGTGGAAACCTATTCAAAACAATAAAAAATTAAATGATGTGTACCTACTAATTATTTCAATTTGGATAACATATTTTTTATTTAACCCTTCAACTACATACATTATCACATCAGTTTTCCTGTAGGTTGATGGAGAAAAGTTTTCGACACACTGAAGTTCCATTTACTGCTTATACAGGGTGAGTCAGGAGGACAATTCCGAATAAAAAAGTTTATATGAACAGGTTTATTATTCTTAATAGTATTGGAGATACAGCCACTTGAAAATAATAACTGATCAAGTTGCTTCCGGTGCCATTTTTGGTTTATTTTTTGTAGTTAGCGACTGACAGGTGTGGTGACAAGTGTGTGTTTTATGGTGCATTAGCAAAGCTAGAAATTTTTACACGTGCCGACATGTTGTTTGTGTACTATCAGCATGCGGAGCTCCGCCACATACTGCTCATGTAGTGACTTAGTACTTCAACGAAACCTTCCCTGGGCAATGGATTGGTCATGGTGGTCCGATTCTTTGGCCCCCACGATCTCCGGACTTAACGCCCTTAGATTATTGTTTATAAGGATGGTTGAAACTGGAAGTTTACAAAACAAAGCCAAATACACGAGAAGAATTGATTGCTTGCATCTTGGATGCTATTACTCGCATAAGGCCCAGGTAAGTTGCACTCAGAGGATCAACAAGCAATCTTAGGAAGCGAGTTGACAAGTGTGTTGAAGTTCAAGGGTTAATTTTTGAGCATTTGCAGCAAGCGTAACAATTCATTAATTATGAATTGAAAAATTACTACGCGTACTACCAATATATATATATATATATATTGATGAAAGGTATCTTGTCACCTCCGCTGCGTATCATGCAGGTAACCTTGTCACCTCATATATACCGCTGTGACCTCCGATTTCGGAGGCGACAACGTTTCGCCTTGTTTTCAATGTTTTCTTCGGCTAGATGGCGTTTAGAGCGCAAAAACGAATTTTTTGACGGAGGTCACAAAGATACCCCCATACTCATAAAAATGAAGTTTAGTTCAAGCATATACCGTTGGCGCTGGTGTCGCATTTCTCAAGATAAAGACGTAACCTTACCGCCTCCGAAATATATAACCATGCTTCGTAGCTCGCCTGTTAAGTTGTCACCTCCGAAACATGGCAACGTCGCAATCTTAATCTGTGCGTGTAGCGCATATGTGATCTGCCACTTTCCCGCGGAAACCTGTTCGATATGCTCGCAAAGGAAGGACCTTCTGGGTATTTATTTCTAATGCCTCTAATAAGTTTAATTTAATATTCCTTTATTTTCTAAATGTAGAACTTCATAGTTTTCATTGATGGTGTGGTTTTCTGATATTAAATGATTTGCATAAAAACGCAAAATTGGGTATTGTGCAGGAGAAGCTTGTGCAAGTGAAAATACGAGTATGTTTCTCATAAAACCTTTTTCTTTAAAAGGTATAAAGCTGTATGTAATCTAAAATTGCCGGGCTACGGGGATAGTCTGTATGTATCTGTTAGGATCAAAGACCGATTTCGACCAATGACCGGAAAAAACGACCAGAATGCGTTCTGTATTTCACCAAATTGCCAAAGTCCGATAAGTCACGTTCTGGTCGCTTTAAATAGACCAGGACGCGTTCTGGGATTTCGATTTTTTCCAGAACGCGTTGCACATTGTAACACCAACGTCCAAAGATCGATTTCATGCCTGTATCAAAGAATAGGTCCAAAGGATTCATCAGTTCCTAAAGAACTCTTGTCTTATATTTATATTATTCAATCTGTAGAAAGAAAAGACTGTAGATGTTAGACGTAGTTCGAAAATTACCAAAGTCCAAAATTTAGGGTCAATTTTTTTCGGGTCTGGTAATGTCTGAGTAAGTCAGATCATAGGAGTAAATTACTTTTTCATAATAACTAGAGCACGTTTTGGGCAATAAGGTAAAAGTGTGAATATCGTTTAAACGAGAGATTGTAGATAGCAAACTTGCGAGATCTGACTTAACTAGATCTGACTGAACCCGACCAGTCCCGACAGAACTAGAATGCGACATTTCTGGCTTTTTCTGCTATAATTTTATTTAGAATTTTGATAGTTTTTGGATTTTGTGTCCAACATCTCTTCTGTTTCAATACTAGACAAGAGTTCTTTAGAAAATTATGAATGCTTTAGACCTGTGCTTTGATACAGGCGTGAAATCGGTTTTTGGGCGTTGGTGTTACAGTGAACGACGCGTACTGGCAATAATAGAAATCCCAGAACGCGTTCCGTTCTACTTAAAGCGACCACAATTCGGTGATATCCAGAATGTGTTCTGGTCATTCTTTTCGACCATTGGCCGAAATAGGTTTTTGGTCCTAACATACTTATCTATACAATGAAAACAATTGTACATCCATAAGTGTATGAAGTGGTAACTACGGAAGCCCCGAACGGCCAAGGTAATTTTTATTTGAATCGGAAATTTCCAGTTGACTATTTGGAAATTTCTAAATACCACCTGGAAATTTCCAAATACAATCTGGAAATTTCCAAATAATCAACTGGAAATTTCCATGCGGAATTTGTAAATTCCCAAACAGAAAAATGAAATTTAAAAAGGAGGCGCCGGAGTTGTCACAGAAGTTCTTTGAGATCATATTATAAATTGTTTAACGCTTATGCGAACTACTGTGTTGTTTAAAAAGAGCAATGAGTACTGCTTATGAAACTTACTTAATTGAATTCTGTCATGCCTTAAACCTTCAGCAGATAGCAATTGTTATGTTCCTGGTTACTCCAAAAGTACTGTTACGTAATTAGTATTTAACAATTTTATTTACAAGCGACTATTTACCAACATTTACAATTTATAAGTGATTTGTATACCTAACTTATAATAACAATAATTAAGCAACAAAACAACAAGAAATAAACAATTAAACAATAAATAATCAATTAACAAGCGCTGAATAATCCAACAGTTCCACCCTTCTCTAAATTAACTTTTTTAAATATCGACCGATATTGCATAGAATCGCAAGCAAATTTCTTCACTTCGTGAAAATCGCATTATTCCTTTTCTCGTATTTATCACTTACTACTACTACTTTCTTCTTCTTTTCCAATCATTTCCTAAAAGATCTAACTCACTATCCCTCAACCATACCATCTGACTGATTGCAACCTTCTCGAATGGAACTCCCACATTATTTCGCATTATTTCGATTTTATTTCGATGGTCAGTCGAGTTCGGTGAAAATGTTGATGCACGGAGGAAGGCATAAGGAAACTACATTATATATTTGTAGAGCCAGCGAGCAGAATTTGTTTATTTTTGTAATAAGTTTTACTAGATCTAAGTATATGTATTTAGTTAAGAATGATTTTTGTTCTCAAGGAACGAATGGTAGATTGAGGAGCGATTTGTATTGCTGCCTTGAATTCATTCCTTGGGGTTTCTCATATAGTAAGATTTTAGTTTCCCATCTGTTACCTGATCGCGAGAAATAAATTCTATTATTATTATTATTATACTGGCGCATTTTGCCGCTATTCATAGTCTTGGCATGTGTGTCGACGCATTATGCCTGTCCTGTAGCCCAATCAGTAGTACCTCTCCATGGCCTTCACTGTTGTCTTATTGACACCTAAGTGCCTTCCACTTATCCCATTGTGAGCCTCTGCCAAGAATTTCGAACCTTTTCCTTCAGCACCACAAATTCTGACGATGCTCTCCCACTTTCTCTTCAGAAGACTGTTTTCAATCAGAAGAGAATCCTATTGCGCCCAGTATGAATTCAGAGCTACATTCTTGTTGGACATTTCTACCCCATCCAGTCACCTTCCAACTTACTTCCATCTCAGCAGAGGTTCTCACATCTTTCCGCTGTGCTCCCTCCAGGATTGTAAATGCTCTTCATCAACAACTTCATTGCCATCTGATGGGGTGTAATGCTCTTACTGCTCTTGCCTCTCGTAGTACTTGCAATCTTCTGGTCAAGGTCTTTTCGAAGCGCATAAGGATTGCCATGTTTTCGTCCTATCCGATGGTGTATAATGAAATTGTACTGCTGCAGCCTTTCAGTCGTACGGAAGCCCTGAACGGCCAAGGTAATTTTTATTTGGATCGGAAATTTCAAATACCATCTGGAAATTTCCAAATACAATTTGGAAATTTCCAAATAGTCAACTGGAAATTTTCAGGTAGCATTTGGAAATTTCCAAACCGAAAAATTAAATTTGAAAAGGGGCGCCTACGGAAGCACTGAGCGGCCAAGGTAGTTTTTTCTAAGCCGGAAGTTCCCAAATAGTCAATTCGAATTTTCCGAACGGTATTTGGAAATTCCCAAATAGTCAACTGGAAATTTCCAAAAGTGACCATGCTTCCTTGTTCCATTTTAAAAACCCAGAAGGTCAGTTGGCCCGTTCGATTGAGATGCTGCAGCAGTACAACTTCATTATGCAACATCAGATAGGATGAAAACATGGCAATGCTTATGCGCTTCGAGAAGCTTGCCCAGAAGATGGCAAGTATTGCGTGAGGTGAGAGCAGAAATATTATGTACACCCCATCAGATGGCATTGAACTTGAATATAAGTTGACGAAGAGCATTTACAATCTTGGAGTGACACCAAGCAGAAAGATGTGAGAACCTCTGCTGAGATGGAAGGAAGTCTTACTGGGTGCACTACGATTCTCTTGTGATTGATAGAAGGCGGTTCTCTGAAGCGGAAGTGGGAGAGTACCATTAGAAGAGAGGGAAAACCAACCCTAAGCCGTGGTGCTGAAGGAAAAGTTTACTAAATTCTTGGCAGAGGCTCACAATGGGACGAGTGGAAGACAATTAGGTGTCAATAAGTCAACGATGAAGGTCAGGGAGGGATACTGTTGGTTGGGCTACAGGACACACAAAATAAACTGATGCCGTAAATGCGTCGACTGCGTGTCGAGTAAGAGACAATGAGTCGTGGCAGAATGCGCCGGTATAATATGGAAGTTACATTCGAGAGGGTTGCCATCAGTCAGATGAGGACGAAAATCGTAGAAACAATGTACCTCTTGTTCGTCGAGTTTCATTTTCTCGAAAACGTTTCATTTTATCGAAACCTAACAAGAGTAACTTTTTATTAGCAAAACGTCCGGGGAAACAAAAAATGCTGTTAAAAATTAAAAATATCCAGCCCTTTAAAAATATGAAGTTAAGAAGGTAAGGGGTAGTTCACCCCTTGCTCCCCTGATGCACTATCAAAAAACGGGTGGCATTATTTTATCGACATTCAATCATTACGTACGTCACCAAGAAAATTATCGAAATACAATTAAAAATAAAAATTTTATGTAGAAAAACGATTTTTATTTCTCCATTTTAAGGGAGAATATCTCGGCAGGGGAAGGTCGTAGGAGAAAACTTTATATGAACTTGGGGTGTTATTTTTGTATAATCTATACGCACCCGAGAGATTTCCCACCTTCACCGGGACACCCTGTATTGCAAAAATTAGCTTAAGTCGTTGTAAATAAAAATGATAAACGTCAAATGACACGTGCATTTGTTTTGTTTAGAATGAAAATCTGATGTATGACGGAGGCACTTGTGCACTATATTGAAATTTGCCCAGAATGAAGATTTAAATACGGCCGACTTAAATCCACGACACAAGATTAGCTCAAATTCTCTGGCAGTTTCCAATTCCCTTTTCGCACGTTTGCGCCACCAGAAACAGTATTTCAATTTGGCGCGCGAATGTCCGTGCGCGGCTCGGAAACCCAACTTGCTACAGAAAATAAATAAAACATCTTTGATTAAACTGATTCTTAAAAAGCGTGGATATACAATATACATATAACTATGTGACCTCCGACAATATGGCAACGCTGTCGGAGGTGACAAAGGCACCCCAGTATCTGCTCATACACAGATTTCGGAGGTCACCAGATACACACCGTGGTTTCCATATATGATTTTTTAAAAGTCAAAAATCTTTTCCCCTCTCTAGAAATCCGGAAACTAGAGCTTCCCCTCACCCTATATATACATTCCATTTTAATCTAGCTACACTATAAGACCCGGAGGCTTGAGCGTCCCGTTCGTATGCCGGAGGTGACAACTTAACAAGCATCAGTATATATATATATACATACTGGTCCGCCGTATCTTGTGACATCCGGTAAAAATGGTGACGTTTCGGCATCCAGCCTTAAAAAAGCATATATGAAGAAAACAAGAATAAGACTTTCTGGAATTCAAGAGGGGGTGCCGTTTCGAGAAAAAAAAATTAACCATACACATAATGAAAAAATTATTTGTCCTATCTCTTTGACATCCGTTGTATATCCATTATACATATTTATTTCACATGTCCTGCGACATCCGTGAAATATTTGCGTATCTTGTGACATCTTTACAGAGTTGCCATTTCCATAAATCATTTATTAAACAGGAGGTTATACCGCGGGCGTTTTCCCTATGCAACCCATGTATTTAACGCAGGGCAAGGGTTTCCAAAATAAAATAAAGTTCTCTCAATATTCTTAACCGATTTTAATTATTGAAAAATTTTCTCGTTTCGGAAAATATTTTGCCTACAGAGAGTTCTTTTCTCGTAAATTTGCATAACGAAAGGTAGCGCAATGTGAATGTGACTGGAATTGCGTTAACTGGGTGCATTAAAACAATTTTTTTCGGTTTCAAAGTTAAAAACTTGGAAAAAGGCCCATTGAGTTGCAATTTGTTAACTCTGCACATGCCCAAGGAATGGCTGAACTCGTGGCTGAATAATTTATTAAGTATTGGAAGATAAGCATAACCTCCTCTTAGGAGTAATAATGACATTTCAAGTTTTTTTTCAAAGGAGGGCTATAATTGTACAACTAAAACTTGAACAATTTTGAGTGAGCATCAAAAATAGGTATAGAATAAATTCCTACCAAATTGACGGATTGTGTGGCTCTCCACTGAAGCAGCCTGCCAGGGAACAGGATGCATTTTTTTTATTTTATTTTAATTCATCATCATAAGGTTCTCAGTCCGAAGACTGGTTGGATGCGTACCTCCACTCTTTTCTATCCTGAGCTAACTTACGCATTTCCCTAAAAGTAGAACATCCTACATCCCTAACTATTTGAGAGCAGTAGTCTAATCTAGGTCTACCCCTGCCTCTTTTTATTCCTATCTCTGACTCTAGTATGTTGCGAACTAAGCCTTCGTGTCTTAGAAGGTGTCCTACCATCCTATCTCTCCTACTCTTTATTGTCTTCCATACCTTTCGCTTTTCCCCAACTCTTTCTAATACTTCCCTATTGCTAACCTTATCTATCCACGATATCTTCATCATGCGCCTGTAGCACCACATTTCAAACGCTTCTACTCTTTTTCGATCCGCTTCCCCTATTGTCCAAGTTTCGCACCTGTATAATGCCGTACTCTATACATACGACTTTAAGAGTCTCTTCCTAGTCTCAATATTAACCGTTCTCGAACATAACAGTTGTTTCTTTCTGTTAAACGCAACTCGGCCCTGCGCTATTCTTTGTTTTATATCTTTAGTGCTCCTACCGTCTTGAGTTATTTTACTTCCTAAATAGCAGAAATCCGTGACCTCCTCTATCTTCTCATTTCCTATTTGTATGTCAACTTTAGTTCTATTTTCACATCCCCTACATACCAAAATTTTAGTTTTCTTTTTATTGACTTTCATGCCATAGCCCTGTGTCAAAACTGCTTCCATTTCATTCAAAGCCGCTCCTAATTCTTCTTTGCTAGATGCTAACACTGCTATATCATCCGCAAATCTGAGCATGTTAATAGTTTGACCCTGTACGTTAATCCCTGAGGCTGTTCTGTCCTTAACAATATTAATAGCATCTTCGATATATAAGTTGAAAACTAGAGGTGACAATGCACATCCCTGTCTCACTCCCTTCCGGATATCTACTTCCCTTCGTTCCTGCTCACCTTCTATAACTGCCTTTTGCTCTTCGTAGAGATTATGTATTGTATTTTAATTGAAAATTTAAATTCAGGCCTAAACCTACCATAAAATTAAATTCCTGGTGAACAAACTGCACCTTTCTTTATTACTGTTAGAATACGAAGGCGTACTGGGGCCACGGTAATTATTTTTTTCATTTATGTCAACCGTTGAGTAATTAATTCAACGGTCGACTTATTATCTCAACGGTAGACTTAATATTTCAACGGCCGACTTATTAACACGACGGTAGACTTAATAACTCAACGGTCGACTTATTATCTCAAAGGTAGACTTAATATCTCAACGGTCGACTTAATATCTCAACGGTCGACTTAATATCTCGACGGTCGACTTAATATCTCGACGGTCGACTTATTAACACGACGGTAGACTTAATAACTCAACGGTCGACTTAATATCTCAACGGTCGACTTAATATTTCAACGGTCGACTTAATATCTCGACGGTCGACTTAATATCTCGACGGTCGACTTAATATCTCGACGATCGACTTATTAACACGACGGTAGGCTTAATAAGTCAACGGTCGACTTATTAACTCAACGGTCGTCTTATTATCTCAACGGTAGACGTAATGTCTCAACGGTCGGCTTATTAATACAACGTTCGAGTTACTACTCAGCCGTCGACTTATTATCTGGACCGTATTATCTGGATGCCGACGGTAACAGTGAAAGTGAGACTATCTCACTGCTAGGGATGGGCAGAATCCTAGATAAGGAAGGATAGGCAGAATCGAATACTTTAATGAATCGAGAACTTCGTATTCGAGAACTTTTGAGAATCGAGACCTTTTCCGAGACCCGAGAACAACACAAAAATATTGTACCTCATACGGAAGCTGCGCTAAACTCGGAATCTGATTCTGTCTTGGTCTCGATACTGCACCATTGGAGCACTTTCAAAGCGGCGGCGTTCGCCAAATTCAATCGGCATGTGAAAGCATCTTTTTAATTTTGCATGTTTTGACGTGTATGGAAAACCGCAGACCAACTGGTTTCGTCCTTCTGGGACTCCTCAGTACGGTGCTCCCCCTACACACTCAAACCATGCAATTTAATCTTTGAGTAATTATCTAGTATTAATTAGTGGTACTGGACCGTTCGAACAACTACTCCTCGGGCAATTATAGAACTAAATCCAGATTTTTGTACTACGAGACGTTTCAGTCTGCTACCCCACCTAAGGTGGCTTTGAAACAATCCTAATTTGTCTCCATGTACGTCCGTTCTTTTAAGCAGGTCTTTGTTCAAATATTGCACGTTTTGAATGTGTATGGAAAACCGCAGACCAACTGGTTTCGTCCTTCTGGGACTCATCAGTACGGTGCTCCCCCCTACAGTTGGTCTGCGGTTTTCCATACACATTCAAAACGTGCAATATTTGAACAAATACCTGCTTAAAAGCACGTACGTACATGGAGACAAATTAGGATTGTTTCAAAGCCATCTTAGGTGGGGTGGCAGTCTGAAACGTCTCGTAGTACAAAAAGTCTGGATTTAGTTCCATAATTCAATGCCTGGCGGGGTATATGCCCGAGGAGTAGTTGTTCGAACGGTCCAGTACCACTAATTAATACTAGATAATTACTCAAAGTAGTTGTCACTTGCTGATATCTGTACAGAGCGCGGCAGCATATATAGCAAGATTAAATTGCATGGTTTCAGTGTGTAGGGGGAGCACACCGTACTGATGAGCCCCAGAAGGATGAAACCAGTTGGTCTGCGGTTTTCCATACACATTCAAAACATGCAATATTTGAACAAGGACCTGATTAAAAGCACGTACGTAGGTAGGTACATGGAGACAAATTAGGATTGTTTCAAAGCCACCTTAGGTGGGGTAGCAGTCTGAAACGTCTCGTAGTACCAAAAATCTGGATTTAGTTCTATAATTCAATGCCTGGCGGGGTATTTGCCCGAGGAGTAGTTGTTCGAACGGTTCAGTACCACTAGATAATTACTCAAAGTAGTTGTCACTTGCTGATATCTGTCCAGAGCGCGGCAGCATATATAGCAAGATTAAATTGCATGGTTTGAGTGTGTAGGGGGAGCACCGTACTGATGAGTCCCAGAAGGACGAAACCTGTTGGTCTGCGGTTTTCCATACACATTTAAAACATGCAATATTTGAACAAGGACCTGATTAAAAGCACGTATGTACATGGAGACAAATTAGGATTTTTTCAAAGCCACCTTAGGTGGGGTAGCAGTCTGAAACGTCTCGTAGTACAAACAATCTGGATTTAGTTCTATAATTCAATGCCTGGCGGGGTATTTGCCCGAGGAGTAGTTGTTCGAACGGTCCAGTACCGCTAGATAATTACTCAAAGTAGTTGTCACTTATTGCTGATATCTGTCCAGAGCGCGGCAGCATATATAGCAAGATTAAATTGCATGGTTTGAGTATGTAGGGGAAGCACGGTACTGATAAGTCCCAGAAGGACGAAACCTGTTGGTCTGCGGTTTTCCATACACATTCAAAACATGCAATATTTGAACAAATAACAGATGCAGGCTATAAAAAATTAAAAAGATACTGTCGCATGCCGATTGAATTTGGCGAACGCCGCCGCTTTGAAAGTGCTCCAATGCTGCAGTATCGAGACCAAGACAGAATCAGATTCCGAGGTTCGCGCAGCTTCCGTATGAGGTACAATATTTTTGTGTTGTTCTCGGGTCTCGGGAAAGGTCTCGATTCTCAAAAGTTCTCGGATACGAAGTTCTCGATTCATTAAAGTATTCGATTCTGCCTATCCTTCCTTATCTAGGATTCTGCCCATCCCTAGCAGTGAGGTAGGCTCACTTTCCTGTTACCGTCCGCATCCAGATAATACGGTCCAGATAATAAGTCGACGGCTGAGATAGTAACTCGACCGTTGTATTAATAAGCCGACCGTTGAGATATTAAGTCTACCGTTGAGATAATAAGACGACCGTCGTGTTAATAAGTCGACCGTCCAGATATTAAGTCGACCGTCGAGATATTAAGTCGACCGTCGAGATATTAAGTCGACCGTCGAGATATTAAGTCGACCGTCGAGATATTAAGTCGAACGTTGAGATATTAAGTCGACCGTTGAGATATTAAGTTGACCGTCGTGTTAATAAGTCGACCGTCGAGATATTAAGTCGAGCGTAGAGATATTAAGTCGACCGTTGAGATATTAAGTCTACCGTTGAGATAATAAGTCGACCGTTGAATTAATTACTCAACGGTTGACATAAATGAAAAAAATAATTATCGTGGCCCCAGTACGCCTTCGTACACGTGGCTATAAAATTTTCTGTGAACTTATAATTACATTATTTTACGTTTTGCATTCTTTTTCGTGTAATTACGCTCGTTCAGCTGAAGTTTACCGTATTATTTGACAGATTACGGCCCCAGATCACGGAAGTCTGGATGTTGAACGTTTAATTTGTGGTGAACGTGTTTCATCGGAAAAAAGTAAAAAAAAGCCTAAGGTTAAATGTCTGTGTGACAATGGGTGATCGGAAGTGATGAATGTAAAAAAAATTATTGTAGAAATTACCATCAATATAAGTTCCAGATGAAGTGTACATTAATAGCGAAAGGCTTCTATAGTATAGCCGATGGTACAGTAAGGAAACCAGAAGTTCCTGTTGGAGACGATGAAGCGCAGAAAAAAAATAGGAAAGTGGGTAAAATATGATGGGTATGTTATGTTCCTGTTGACGTCAGCAATGGAATTAATTTGGATGACGCTAATTGGAAAATGTTTATCGTCTAAAGATATTTTTGATCAACTAAATTCTATTTACGAACAAAAATCTGAAACAAACGAAAAGATAATTGAGAGATTCCATCATTATAGCATGGATCCCAATGATACAATAGCTCAGCATATAACGAAGGTGAAAAATCTGGTCAGGCAAATAAAGGAAGTTGGAGAATCGTCAGTGACTCAGCTGTGATGACCCAAAATTCTTAGTGGATTACCTACAAAATACAGAAATTTTAGACAAGCTTGGCTGCCATTTGATGAAGACAAACAGACAATAACAAACCCAACAGCACGTTTTCAAGACGAGACGGCCAACTTATCATCTGCAGAAGACTCAAAAAAGGCTATAGCAGTAGTGCCATCGAATTCTAAGAAAACCGGCAGTAGCCTCAACACAAAAGAAAGGTACAGAGTAAATGTAATATGTAATATGTTACAACTGTAGAGGTCGTGGTCACTTTGCTCGGGATTATCGGAAACCGAAGAAAAATCAAATGAGAAGTAAAGATGGACATGTCTAAGTTAAGTATACAGGGTGTCTCTACTTAAGCTTACGTTAGGAATATCTCATGTGTTCCAGCAAACATTTTGTTTTGAAAGTTTGAATGCATACCTTACAAAAGATGGCGGATTTAAAAAAAATGTTTGTGATTGCATTTTGGTGTTCCTTGTTGAATTTGAAGGCCACTTTGTTAACCGTACATTGGGTCTAACTCCCACCGTTTCGGCGTTATTTGACGTTAAAGAACATAATTTTTCAGATTTTATCAATTATAACTTGGAAACGCTACGAGATATTGAAAAATGACTTACACGTCCCTATCATAGTTTTTAATCTATGTATCTAATGGGACTGGAAAATACTGCTACATGATTGGTTAAAAAATTAAGAAAATGATCAGTCAGGAGGCAGTATTAATGAAGCGTTTCCTGACCCATGTTTTTTCTTATCATTTTTCTTACTTTGACGCTAGGAATATTTTTTCCGATCATTAAAGAAACACCCTGCATATACAGTGTGTCCACTTATTAGGGGTTTCCTCCCTCATAGCTTTATTAGGCTTTGTACTACAAAATGTTCTTAATAAATGTAGTTAATATTATCTTCAATTACTCTTTGGTAGAAGTTCATGATGAAATAAATAATATTATTATTTATTTCATCGTTCTTAATAAAGTTTTATTCTTTCTGAATTGGCTATAATTTAAAATTATTTGCACTTATACAGGCTGCCCAGTTCTTCTGCACACCGCCTAACTTCATTTTCTTAAACGGAACACCCTGTATTTGACTGCATTTTTGGAATTCCTTGTTGAATTTAAGGGCCACTTTGTTAACCGTACATCGGGTCTAACTCCCACCTTTTCGGCATTATTTGCCGTTAAATATCATAATTTTTGAAATTTTATAAATTATAAGTTGGAAACGGTACTTACATGTCCCGTATCCTAGTTTTTAATTCTCTATGTAATGGGGCTGGAAAATACTGGTCTTGATTGCTAATTTTTGTCATTTTTTGACCAATCGGGAAGCAGAATTTTCCTGCCTCATTAGATGGAGGATTAAAAACTAGGATAGAGACATGTACCTAGGTCATTTTTCAATATCTCGCACCGTTTCAAAGTTATAATTGTTAAAACTTGAAAAATTACTATTTTTAACATCAAGAAAAGCCGAAACGCTAGGAGTTAGACCCAGTGAATGGTTAACAAAGCTGCCTTAAATTCAGCACAGAATTCCATCCAAAATGCAATCAAATACAGGGCGTTCAAATCACAAATCGGTGGACTAGGTTTTTCCGTGCATTCTTGGAACATGCAATATTTAGTTAAACATAACCTGCTGATAAGCCAGTAAGTACGTAGAGGCACGTTATGAATATTTCAATGCTAGCTTAGTTGGGGTAGCATTCTATGACGTCTCGTAGTACACAAAATCCGGAGTTAGTTTTATAATCATTCAGTGCCTAGCGGTGTACTTGTCACTTGTCCGCGGATAAGTTGTTCGAACTGTCCAGTATCACTCATTTGTGAAATTACAGCAATTTACTCAAAATCACAAGAGCCGCAATTTTGAATGGAATCTATAGAATGGTTTCATACTTGGCTAAATTATGAATTGAACGACCTTTAAAATTATTTGCAACATACCCCCCCCGCTTCTTCGTTAAAACAATTATGAAATTTGATGACCAGCTGACATCTTCGATTTAAACTAAGTGGTCACTCGCCAATTTTAACAGCAGTTATCTCATGTTTCCGAAATGGTAGGCAGATCTGGTTTTCACCAGTCAATTTATTTTGTTCTAAAGTTTTCTATATGCCATGTTCCAAATGTCTCCCTATTTATGCAAAACAATTGCCCTTTTCGATTTCAAAAATCGGTGTTTTTTTTAATGGAACAACCTGTAGGTATATTTTTAAACCATCAAAAAGCTAAGTTTATCTATTTTCCAAAAATGTACAATTTGCTGCATGTTAAATAAAAATGGGAGAGTTATTTAATTTTAAAAGTAGATTGAACTCATAAAAATTACCTCACGTATCAGATAAAAATTCATATGTTTAGATGAAAATGGGCAACATATTCCACATTTAGGTACTTTAAAATTGCAGCTATTTATTGAATTCTTAGCTGTTATTATTTGTAATGTTTTTCATTTGTTGATTAATTAAAAAATTTTATTTTTCACGTCTGTCTTTAATTCATTTAAAATGAAGTAACCTATTTTTTATTTAATATGCAGCAACCTTTACATTTTTGGAAAGTAGAAGAATAATTCAAACTTGTCATTCTTTAATCATCGTTTGAAAAATTATATTTTTCGAAATTCCAGAGAAAGCGAAAGTTTCGCGAAAAAACAACACACGGGGCACTCTCGCACTGTTGTCAAGTTTCGGATGTCAGAAAGCGCGCCAAGTGAAACAAAAATGTCTGCGTATAATACACGGATGTCGCACGAACTGGAACGTAGAATTTTGCAATATACAACACCAGCTCTCCTGCGCTCCCTCTATGCAATATACGTTGGAACTTAAATATACATGTCCAACTTAAAACACTGCATTTTGACATCCACCTAGAATTTATTCTAGACCCTCCCGCCCCTCCTACAAGGCGATTTAACATAGAAAACGTTGTGACATCCGATTTTGGATGTCACAACGTCAATGGATGTCAAAGAGTTAGCAAAATTTTTACGCCTGGATGTCACAACGACTGGTGGATGAAAGTATATATATATATATATATATATATATATATATATATATATATATATATATATATTTATAACCCATACGTTCTTCCCTCCAAACTACAAATATGTAGTTCCGAGTTCCCTCATATATAACCAAGTTCCCTCCGATTATGGAGGGAAGAACGTTTTGCGTTAAAAATCATTTTAAACGATTGTCCAACCTCCCTCCTAGCAATTGAAGGAAAATTGCCTGGAGGGTACTTTGTATATCTTTGTCTTGAAAATGGGTGGTTTAGTTCAACTTTCTCCCGGCGGCGCTGCAATCGTGTTTGTAGATTACAAATTTCGTTCTATGTTCCCTCCACTTTGTTTTAAAAGATTGTAATTTAAATAGTCGATCTAGTTCCCTCTGAAATTTGACAACACCGTTTTATTTTACTTGTCTCTGGCAGTGTAGGATTTATGTTCTATGAGTATAGTACTCTGATGCAACATGCAAATTAAAGTGATCGGATACATATTAAATGCGAGTGTTGACACGTAGTGGAAGTTATTCAGCTTCAAATTCGAGATTCGAAATTTTACATAAGTAGCGAATGGAAATTCTTGAAACACGTTACTATTGATCAAAAACTTAATAAGTCTCTAAATATTCCTCTAACTAGCGGCTAGAGGGGTGAATTCAACTCCCTTAAATCAGGAAATGTTTTGAAATATCGCGATAACCGTGTATAACTCTGAGGCTACAAAAATCGTATTAAGAACAGAATGTAAAACCCGAATTTCAAGTGACAAGGGGATGAATTATCAATCCCCAATATTAAAAAAAAGCGTAAATGCCAAAAAGTAACTTGTATCTGAGATTTTGTAGAAGAATCGTAGTAAATAAAACTAATTTGAGAAAAAATATGAACCCCAGATTCAGTGGATAAGGAGTTGAATCCAACCCTTGAAATCCAGGAAGAATTCGTAAATGCCAAACCGAAACTTGTATCACTTAGAAGTTTTGCACAAAAATTACAGTAAACAAGACTAACTTGGGAAAAAATATGAACCCGAGATTCATGGAATAAGGGGTTGTTGAATCCAACCCTTGAAATTCGGGATGAATTCGTAAATGCCAAACAGAAACTTTTATCACTTTGAGATTTTGTACAAAAATCCCAATAAATAAGACTCTTGATTCAGGGGTTAAGGGGTTGAATCCAAACCTTGAAATTCATTAAGAATTCTTAAATAAGACTAACTTGGTAAGAAAATATGAACCCGTTATTCAAGGGATAATGGGTTTAATCTAACCCTTGAAATTCGGGAAGAATTCGTAAATGTCAAACAGAAACTTGCACCACTTTGAGATTTTGTACAAAATTCCCAGTATACAGGGTGTCCCACGCCAGCGTATTTCCTACATAGCCCGACAGGAGTTGTAGATATCGAAAAATGATTCGAATGAAAGATGCAGCTAATCAACATCCTCACATTTTAAAATTACTTTCGAGTATACAGGATGCTCCATTTCTTCTGTACAGCACCTAACTTTGTTTTTTTAAATGGAGCACCTTGTATCTGACTACATTTTGGGAGTGTTTGTTGAGTTCAAGGGTCAATTTCTTCTTAAGGCTTTCGTGGCCGTTGTCCATGGAATAATGGTTTCCGGGCTGGTTGCCACGTCGTCGTTGGTAATCTGTAACACTAAAATTAAAATTAACATTAATACTTGACGTTTCGACTCGCATATCGGAGTCTTCTTCAGAAGCTACTCCCACTCTGAAACTTTCAAGTAACCGGTAGATCCATTCCTCCATCTCTGTTGAAGTTGGGTCTCTTGAAGATCTCTACAGCCTCCCTGATCCGTCTGGGCCAGAAATTGGGAATCCTTGCTAGCGCCTTAGCATCCTCGAATCGAATCTCGTGTCCTGGCAAAGAGGAGTGTTCCGCAACTGCTGACTTGTCCGTCCGTTGGTTCCTGAAGTCCCTCCTGTGCTCGTGTAGCCTCGTGCTGATTTGTCTCTTCGTTTCTCCGATGTATTCCTTACCGCAGATACATAGGATGCTGGATACTCCTGGTCCTTGATGCTCCTTCTGCTCTCTTATTGTCCTAGGGAAACTTGCAGCAATCTTTCCAGGCCGATTGTACACCATGTTGATCTTGTGTTTGTTGAGAAGGCGTCCGATTTTGTCCGTGTATCCATCTATGTAAGAAAGGTAGGCCGCCGCAATGTAGGCCTCTCGCCGTTGGTCGCTCCTCCCGATAGCACACTCTATGACTCTATGGCTCATAGAGAATATCCATTCCTCCTTAGGGATGTCTTCAGATGCGCTAGTTCTTCCTCCAAGTGTTCCGGTTCGCTGATTTGGCGAGCACTGTGCACCAAGGTGTTAATGATTCCCTGCTTCTGTGCCGGGTGATGATGGGAAGCGGCATTTAAATAGCGATCCATGTGCGTCAGCTTCCTGTATACTCTGTGTCCCAGGCTTCCATCAGTCTTGCGGTTGACGAGGACGTCCAGGAATGGGAGGGCGCCGTCTTTCTCCATTTCCATCGTGAACTGTATGTTGGGGTGCAGTCCGTTCAGATGGTCCTTGGGATCCATAGGACCATACGATTAAGGTATCATCCACATACCTGAACCAACACTTCGGCTTGAGAGTCGCTGTGTCCAGGGCCGTGATCTCGAAGCTTTCCATGTAGATGTTGGCTAATGCTGGTGATAGAAGTGATCCCATCGCTGCTCCATCGGCCTGTTCATAGAACTCCCGTCGAAGGCGAAGGACGTAGATTTCGTGCAGAGTCGAGCCAAACCCAAGAGATCTTCCATTCCTCGTTGCCTCAGTCTGGAACGGGTCTCCTCCAAAGCGTCCTCAATGGGTACCTTCGTGAAGAGCGAAGTGACATCGAAGCTCACCAAAACGTCTCCTGGGTCTAGTAGTCCAGGGCGTATGGTAGTGACGATCTCAATATTTCGCTTATTCTTCTGTGTTGTCCGTTTATTGTTCCTTTTCTCACTCATATTTTCAACGAATGCATACGTGGCTCATATTTTCCAAGATCTTGGAAACGTGCACATGTAATTCCTTTCCCTAAAGTTGCAGCACCTACCGAGTTTAGTGATCTTCGTTCTATAAGCATTCTTCCTGTTCTCTCCAAAGTTTTTGAAACGATTATTGAATTGCAGCTGCGTGTGCATTTAAACACTTTTAATGTACTACCCTTGAGGCAGTCTGGTTTTCGGCAGGGTCATGGTTGTGCTTCGGCTTTGTCGGAGGTTACGGACGATATATTTCGTGCTCTTGACCTCAACAAACTTACTGTTTTGGTCCTAATCGATTTTTCAAAAGCCTTCGACACTCTGAATCACGATATTATGATCTCTATTATGCATTATGTCGGTCTTGCCCCTGAAGCTGTGGGGCTGATTGCATCATTCATGTCGGAGAGAAGTCAATGTGTTTCCTATAATAATTGTTTATCTTCGCCGAGCAGTCTTACATCCGGCGTGCCTCAGGGTAGTATTCTAGGCCCTATCTTGTACACTATTTATACTTCTATGTTTCACAAATCGTTTCTTCACTGTAACTATCACTTTTATGCTGACGATACTCAACTTTACCATTCTTTTGAAGCTGCAGATGCTTGTCATGCTTTTTCGCTTATAAATAAAGATCTCGATATGTTACTTACTATATCCAAACGAACACTTACTGAAGATAAGCCCCAAGAAGTCTTGTGCGATTGTGTTTGGTGATGAAGCATCCAGGAATGCCATAACAAACAATTTAGTTTTGAAAATAGAAGATACGGTCGTACCGTTTAGGAGTTGTGTCAGGAATTTGGGAGTGATGATAGATTCGAACTTGCGCTTCACGCAACATATCAACACCCTGCTGCAGAGGGCGTATCTCGCACTGAAACTCGTGTATGGACAAAGGCATTATCTCAATTTGAATACTAAGAGGACATTGTGTGACTCACTCGTTCTTTCTCATTTCAACTTCTGTGACACTGTCTATGCTCCTTGTCTCTCCTATCGTGATAAATGTCGTATTCAGAAAGTGCAGAATTCATGTCTTCGTTTAATGTTTGGAATTAGAGCGCGTTCGCGAGTGTCTCTTAAATGTTTAACAGACGTCGCCTCCACATGGTTTGTTTCTTTCTGAAGATTGTTCAGATGCGTATACCTTTATATTTGTACAATAAACTTGTTTTTCGCGCTGATGTACATGGCATCGCCACTCGCCGTAAACTAATGCTCACGATTCCTCGGCATCGCAAGGAAATATTCAAAAGATTGTTCTCTTATAATGTTGTGTCTTTACTAAATCAATTTCACTCGTTCGTGGCTGTTCCTTGCGCTGCCGTGAGGCGTGAGCTTTTCAAAATTTTCATTGACCAGCAGTAGCCGTTTATGAAGATCCATTTTGCCCATTTTTGGCTTGCATTGTGTGGGTTTTGCGTGGTTGTGTTCTTCTTCTTCCTTCTCTTCTTCTTGCTTCTCTGTCTTTCCCTACTGACTCTTCTTCTCTTACTTGCTTCCTTGAATTCTGTTTCGCAGCTTATTTATTTAGGTACTATTTAGTTAAGTTCTAGAATTATTATTTTCTTATGTTGTTTCTAGTTTAAGTTTAATTGGCAAGCATGGAAGATTAGGCTTTGCAGATTTGATATTTGGAAATGCCTGAATGCTTGCCATTTGACACCATTGTAAATTTTGTGTTTATTTTTGCTTTTTGTACATTAATATTGGTGTCAATAAATGTATTATTATTATTATTATTATTATCTTCTCGATGAAATGTCCAGAGTTCTTGATGTGGTGCTCCGTCTCCCCTACTAGACTCCGAAAAACTCCTGCGATGTACTTAACTAGAGGGTGAGTCCCTGATCCTCTGGCATTCACAATAGGGCGAAGAGGGTTCCCGGCCTTGTGGATTTTCGGCAGACAGTAAAGCTGAGGTACTCTCGAATCCAACTGCACTAGATGTTTGTGGATTTCTTCTGGTATAGACGATGTCCTGATGGCGGCGTTCACAGACTGTTCCACTTTCTTCACAGGATTGGATTTGATCCTCCGGTAAATGGGGTCTGCTAGAAGAGCCTTCACTTTATCCTTGTACTCCGTGATATCCATGATTACAGTGGCATTGCCCTTGTCAGCTGGGAGTGTCATCAAATCCTTGTTTTCCCTCAGTTCCTGAATGACTGCTCGTTCTGTCCGGGTCACTTTGTTAACCATACATTGGGGTCTAAGTCTTACGGATCCGGCGTTATTTAATGTTAAAAATCGTATTTTTTTTGTGTTTTTTAATACGATTTTTGTAAAGTCTCAGAGTTACATACGGTTATCGTGATATTTCAAAACATTTACTTATTTAAGGGGGTTGAATTCACCCCTTTAGCCGCTAGTTAGAGGAATATTTAGGGACTTATTAAGTTTTTGACCAATACGAACGTGTTTCAAGAATTTCCATTCGCTACTTATTTGGTCCACTGTAAAATTTCGAATATCGAATCTGAAGCTGAATAACGAGTACAAAAAGCTGAAAAACAATTACTAAAAAACTTTCTTTCCATGTGTTACCACGTAATGTTCCTTCAGAAATTTTTCTGCCCTATTAAACAGATAAACTATCTTTAATACCTCATCCAAAAGACAGAACAATAATAACGTACTACTTACCTACCTCTCTTGCAATACTCAACCTTCCCCAAATATTTAATTCAATTACAGCATTAAATAATATAAGGAAACAGTAATAATAACACGTAGCGCCCTCCACAATATGGCAACAGCGCTGGAGGGAAGCACGAGTAATTATTAATGATAAAATATATCAGTTCGGAGGGAACTAAGAAGGAATAATATCTTGGAAATATATAGACATTTTTTTGGTCCAATTCTTTACCCCTCTCTTGAGCGACATATAAAGACTCCTCCCCCAAATATGTATATACAAGCTTTTCGTAGTATATGTGATAGAAATACCGGAGGTCGGTCCGCCCGGTGTTTATCATGGAGGGAACAACGAACGAAGTATACATATATATATATATATATATATATAGTCTTTATCCCCTTGTACCTTTCAGTGTCGGGGTTATTGTCTTTTACACACCAGCACTATTTACAAATTTCTTCCATTGCTTTCTGTCTTGTGCTAAAAGCTTCGCTTCTTGTAGTGTTTTGTTTTTCTTCTTTATCGTTGCTATTGCTACATTATCCCATTCCTCTTGTGGTCTTCCTCTTCCTCTCCTTGTTCGCACCCTAGCTTCCCATATTCTTTTGACTATTCTCTCGCCCACCATTCTTTGCATATGCCCCCACCATCCCAGTTGTTTCGTTTCTATGTATTCCAATATAGACTCTATTCCCAGATCCGCTCTTACTTCTTCATTCCTTACTCTATCAATTCTAGTTATTCCTTTCACTCCTCTCAAAAATTTCATTTCGGTCGCCTGTACTTTACTTTTCATTGTTCTGTCAATTACCCATGTCTCACACCCGAAAGTTAATACTGGCCTGTAGATAGTCTTAAAAATTGCCATTTTCGTCTCATTGGATATCTCCTTCTTCCTTATAAAACTTTTATTCATTGCATGGTATACTTTAACTGTCTTTTCTACTCTTTCATTTATGTCACCATTCTGTTTTCCATTGTTTTGAATTAGCACTCCTAGGTATTTAAAATCTGCTACTTGCTCAATATTTTCTTCATCTATTCTGATGTTCACTGTCTCTGGCTCCCTAGCTACTACCATCACTTTTGTTTTCTTTTTATTTATCTTCATACCGTGTCTGTCAAGTATTTCATTCCAGACATTTACATTATTTTGTAAGCTTTTGTTACTTCCGGCCATTATCACTATATCATCTGCAAAAGCACATTCTGTAATATCTATCCTTTCTAAATTTCTATACCCTACATTTAATTTCTGTAATCTTGGACGACACTCTTTCATTATTTCGTCGAGGAATATCGTGAATAATACCGGGCTCATGACTCCGCCTTGTCTTAAACCTTCCCTTATTTTAAATGTTTTGGATTTCATATTCTGAGACACTACATATGCTACATTTCCACTATAGAGACTCTTGATGGCTTGTATAAGTTTGCAGTTTATTCCTCTACTTTCTAAAATATTCCATATCTCTTGTCTCTGAACTCGGTCAAATGCCTTTTCCATATCCACGAATGCAAAGAATGCCTTGCTCGTGAGTGTAGTTCTTATTATTTGTTTTATGGTGAAAATATGGTCCTGAACACTTCTTCCTTTTCTAAACCCACTCTGTGCTTCCTCCAGCGTAGTTTCTATAGTTGTTCTTAACCTTTTCTCCAGTACTCTCTCATATATCTTGATAGCTGCACTTAGTAGTGTGATTCCTCTGTAGTTGTTTCAATCTTTCTTATCTCCCTTTTTGTGTATTGGTACAATTATTCCTGTGAGCCAATCTTCAGGAACTTTTCCGTCGCGCCATGCTCTATTACAGATTTCCCAAAATAGCTCCGTGCCTTCTAATCCTGCTCTTTTAATCATTTCAGTACTAATCTTATCATGCCCTGGTGCTTTTCCATTTTTGGCCAGTTTTATTGCTTCCATTATTTCTTCCATCGTGATTTCGCCTTCCTCACTATCTTCTAATTCTCTGCCTTTTTGGGTAGGTTTATCAATTTCTCTTACTTTTTCCATTTGGCACTGTGGTTCACTTAAAAGTTCTTGAAAATATTCCCTCCATCTCTCCATTACTTGTTCTTCTTCCGTGATTATTTCGTTATTCTTATCTTTTATGGTTTTGTTCTGTATATGCTTGCCCTTCCTAATGGTCTTTAGTGACTTATAGAAAAGTTTTTGATTTTCTTTCTTATTGGCTTCCATTTTTTCACCGAATTCCTTCCAGCATTTCTCCTTTTCCTTTCTTACCAATACTTTTACCTTTTTTCTCTGTTCTCTATATGCTATATAATTGTTATCGGTTTCATTCTGCAAATACGTCTTCCACATCTCCTTTTTCAATCTGATCTGTTGTTTTACATCTACATTCCACCATGCCGTTAGTTTCTTTCCATTTTTAACTTTTATCACCCCACATACTTCTTTAGCTGCTTCCATGATAATTTGTTTATAGTTTTGCCACAATTGTTCCACGTCCTTTGCCCCTGTTTTTGCTTGTTTCTCTTCAGTTTTTCTTTTCACCGCCTCTTCATATAGTCTGGCTGTTTCTTCGTCCTTTAATCGATACGTTTTTATAGATTCATAGTCCCCTACTTTGTTACACTGTTGCCCTTCATCTATTATCTGGTAATTTTCTTTTCGCATTTTAGCCACCAACATATAGTGATCACTGCCTATTTCAGGTCCCCTTCTAACTCTCACATCCTTTAGTTCTCTTCGATTATTTCTTTCAACCAATATATAATCGATTATTGACCCTCCGTTTCTCTCCTTACCTTGTCTTGTAATTTTGTGTATATCTTTGTGCTCGTAGAAGGTATTAGCAATCATTAAATCATTTAACATACAATATTCTAACAGCCTTTTTCCATTATCAGTTATTTTTTCTTCTCCATGCCTGCCTAATACGCCTGTACCTGTCTCATTTTTTCCCACTCTTGCATTAAAATCTTCACATATATATAGTTTTCCCCTACTATTTTCAGTCACTAAATTAAGTTTTTCCCAGAATTCGTCTTTATTCTTGACAGCTGCATCTTCACTTGGCCCGTACACAGCCATAATTGTTACCGTTTTTCCTCTTCCTTCTGCCATTTCAACCGTTAATATTCTATCAGAATGTGATTCCCATTTGTTCATAACTTTCACTAAATTTTTATCGATGATAAATCCTACCCCTGCTGCCGCTCGTTTCTCTAGTGGTACTCCTCCGTATATTAGTAAATGTCCATTTTTCAGTACCTCCTCACCTTGTCCCTTCTTCTTAGTTTCCGTCACAGTTAGTATGTCTATGTTACACTCTTCCAATTCATACACCAGTTCCTCTGTCTTTTCTTTTATGCCTCTTACGTTCCATGTTGCCAATTTCCAGATTGTTGTTTTCTTAACTATTCCCATCTCTTTTCCTTTCACTTGCCGGTTCATCTTGCATTTTGTCTGTCTTTCATTATCAATTAGTTTTTTGTTGCCGATGGTTGTACCCTTTTTTCCTGCAGCTCCTGTCCTTCTTCATTCCACATGTATGTACACCCTTCCATCAACCGTCATCTTCTTATATCCAATCTTCGCATTTTTTCCTCTGGTCTTTTCCTCTTTAGCTATGTTTCTTATCTCTGCTTGTATCTTCCTTTCTCGCCTTGTGAGATCATCATTTATATATATTCTCTTTCCAATTAACCTTGTCTTATTTTTTATTATGCCCATTTTGTTTTCTCGGTCTTCCAACTCTGCAACACACATGTTTTCTCCTATCTTGTAAGCACTCTTAATTTTAGGCTCCACTTCCAGTTCCTTTGCAATATATTTGCTAATACTTTCCTTAATATCACTGTTACTTTTCCCATTTATTTCTATTCCTGAAACTACTATATTGTTTCTCCTCTTGTCCCTCTCAAAATGTTCCATTCTAGATTCCGTCTCAGTAATCCTTGTTTCCAAACCCTTTCGAATTCTTTCCCATTCCTCTCGTTCTCTTTGGAATTCTTCTCTTTGTTTTTGGAACTGTTCGTTATTATGTTTCAGTTCTTCTTTAATTGCCATGATCTCATTTGTAAATTCCTCCTTCCAGGTTTTTAGCATAGCAGCATTGCTTATGTTAATTTAATTCTTTATTTCTTTTGTCATTTGCTGCATCATTGCTTTTATTTCATCCATTTTATGTATTTTCACTATTTGTTTATCACCAATTTCTTTCTCTGTTGGTGATTTGGCCACCAATTTACTTTTTCTAAAAATATTTTCTTGGCTACCAATATAACGATTTATTATTATAACTTGACCGGTTTCAGAATTCACAATGATTCCATCATCAGAAATGTATAAATAAAATTATCGTAAACAAATTATTATGACAGTTGACAAGGAAACTAAAATTGACAGAACAATACAAATAATAATGATATCCATGAAATAAGACAACTAGATAACTGAATTTCAGTATTTACCTACGGGGTATAAGAAAAACACAAAGGAAAATCGAATACCTCGTAGCTTGAAGGGAAAAAACATTGAATTTAAAGAAAACCATAATAAGAAAAAACAATAAATTCAATTGAAAAAACCTTCAAGTGAAATATCAGAACTAAATAAACAAAATATCCATGGAATTTTGACAACTGCCAACTGCTAATCTTGTAATGAACTGTGTGGTCAAGTCTATGGGCCGGTTGTTAGAACGCAGATCAAAATGTAGCGCGAGGCTAGATTTTTTGATCTCGGTTTAAATCAAGATTGCGTTGTTAGTACGCTCGAATTGATTTTAATTCTGATCCCGGTGCTAACCTCGGTTCAAACCCGGTTCAAACTGTAAAATGGGTTGTTAGAACGCGAATCAGTGAGTAACGCGCGATTAACCTTGGTTCAGAATAATTCGTCGTCCCGCACGGATTAACTTTTGACAGTTGCAAATTTTCTGTGTTCTTTTTGAAGTTAATTTGTATATCTACTTTATTTCTAAGGTAAGTAAATAATTTTCATTATAGAATAATATAAATAAATGTATTATTAGGTGGTGTACCCATATAAAAAGAGAATTAGACGTCAAAAATATTTAAAAGAGAACATAACCACATTTTTATTCAATGGAATTTGTATTTGTTATTACTTATTGTGCTTATTTTCCGATGGTCCACATATTCTTACGTTAGAGAAATTAGGTAGGTATTTTGCATTCTTTCACAGGTATCCACAATAAATTAATGATAATGTGGCATTCAAAATTCTTGATGAAAAGTAAACTAGCACATACCTAAGTAAAAAGAATTTGTTGTGTATTTATTAAGAATATGCATGTGATCGAATACATAGTATAGCTTCTTTATGCAATGTAAATATAAAGTGGCTTAACTTATTTGTGCATGATGCACAAAAGTAGGTATTTTCAAATAAATTGTAGTTTTATCGCTCTTAGCATAAAAAGACAAACAACTTCTTGAAGACATTATACTTTTCAGGAAAGGATTTCCTTGTTCATCAAAAATTATTAACAATTTTTAACACAGATATAAGGGGGGTTACATCGTTCCTACACGCTGCAGCATAATGTCTAGCCCGTTATAAGAAAGATAATAATATAAACCTTTACTTAGCAAGTTGTACCTACCTACGTTATGACATTACATTAAAAGTACAATCTATAATAAAAACAGCCAGCTGCTTGGCCAGTTTATCTAGAGCCACGGTGGCGGCATCGTTAATACATTGGTGTAGTAATCCGTTGGGTTCCGGATCCTTCTTCACTCGCTCCAGTCGTATCATTGATATAACATTGCGAGGTATAATGGCATGTATCGATACTCTTCATGTACTCTGGCATGTACGGAGTCATGGGCTGAGTGAAATGAAAATAAAATTGAATACGATTAAAATATTTTCATCTCCAATCCATCATTACAATATTCCAGATGTCTGATTTACCTTCTGTATCAAACCTCTCTGATCCTGGTGAGATATCGGGTGTCAAAAGAAAGTGCCGTAGAAAAACTTTTGCACCAGTTTGGAGATTAGCTCCAACCGCTCATCGAACCAAATCTATCAGTGCTCGGTACCTATACTTAAAGACGTATGTATGGAGTCCGACAACAAGAGAAGCGGGTTGAAAAAGAATAGAATGCGTTTGAAATGTAGTGCTTCAGATGCATGATGAAGATAACGTGGATAGATAAGGTCAGCAATAGGGAGGTATTAGAAAAAGTTAGGGAAGACAATAATAGATTGGTAGGGCACCTTCTGAGACACGAAGGAATAGTTCGCGACATACTAGAGTCGGAGATAGGAATTAAAAGAAGTAGGATGTTCTGCTTTTAGAGAAATACGTAGGTTAGCTGAGGATAGAAGAGGATGGAGGTGCGCGTCCAACCAGTCTTCGGACTGAGGACTTTATGATTAATATATTTTACTTTCGAAGTACTGCACACCCTAAACTAATTTTGAAGTTTATAATTATTACTAAATTATTATTCTCCCTAAAGTTCTTTTAATGGCCGAAATTGTCCTTTTTTATTTTCATATTCATGAAGTGCTGTTGCTTCATATATATAGACTTCTGTTATAAAGCAGCACACTCAATTTATTTTTAAATTACTTAATTTTGAAAGCTGTACTGGAAAATCCTTTTCTTTTAGGTGAAGCTGCTTCAGTCTTCTATGACGGGATTAGATTGGAGTTTGTTGGGCAACACTAACGGGACCGACAGCTGTAGTGAAAAATATGTGGGAGGATGTACTGGATACACCCTCCACTATAACAGGTGTTGTTTCAATAGACATCTCCTAAAATAGTATTGAAGAATGGTTTTGATCGTATGATCGAAACAAAATACTACTCGTAGCTTCAAAATATTTTCGGAAGAAAATTGCTCCATATGGATTTGGAAGTGGATCAATTTCCTTATCCATCAGGGCCAGCACTCTAGCTTCTGTCTCACTGAGCTGGACAGAATAAGGATGACCACCAGTGCCTTTAACTTCTTTCTAATAATTAAAATATTTTTGGATATATTGCATAGTTATTTGTGGGTCAAATGAATTTATTATATTATTTTTATTATTATAATAATTTCTTCAATTTCTGTTCATTTTTAGTTTCAATTTAGTCAGAAGCTATCCATTTCATAAAGAAACCTTTACAAAATCTTGTTACTTGTATTTTTATGGTCTTTAATAAATTTCCTCATGTCAAAAATATTAATTTCAAATTTTATTTTGCCATAGGACATTTTTATTTTTTTTGTACTATCTATGCATCACACCTGAAATTTGGCATGGTCACAAGGAAATTTTTCACTCACCAATGTTATCAAGAATATTTTTTTAAAATAAATGATAACCCAATCCAGTAAATTCTAATTTGACTGCTGTACGAGTTGGTAATTCGCATACGATTTCATCTGTGTTGTGCACAAAATTATTTCAATAATATGCCGAAAAACTTGTCTCGTATGTCGAGCCCGCTTCTCTCTCCACTAATATGAGACAAGTATGAAGGACTCGCTAATAAGAGATAAATAATCTACAACTTGACTGAGCTCAGGGATTCTCAAACAGTTTTTATCAATGATCTAAAAATCCTTCTTCTTGTATTGAAAAAAACAAGAACTAAATACCTTATCGGTTGTGGCCCCGCTTGTATGATAAAGTCGTTCAAATATCTTCTACATAGTAAAATATTTTGATTTTTAAGTTTGTAAATAAAGAACTTTATGATTTGTACGAGAGCGAGTACAAGAGTCGCTGCCATTTCCAACACAGTAACTTTCATCTTAATTCATATAGGGAAGCCACTTTTTAGCCGGAAAAATTAGATTTTACTGGAGTATAAGAAAGTTTCCCATAATGTTGCACACTTTTTATCAGTCACACTGTATTAACCTTATGAATTTTCTTTTTTACCCTTCTCCCAAATCCACCTCTTCATTTTCCTCCACGGCTTCGCTATACTTTCTCTTCTAAAATGAATTCATAAATTGCACAGTTCGCTCATCGGGAATTTTACAAAGGATAGAGGAGAAAGGAACAGCGGCAAGAAAGGAACCAATTAAGTAGGTACCTACCTAAATGTAGTGATCATAAATGAAAACATTGCTTTAAAGAATAAAAAATATATCGATATTATAGAAAATACTTTGCAGACTATCACACAAATTATATTGACAATATACACTACAATTTTGAAGCTTCAGTCTAGATTTATGCAAAGGAAAATGCTCATGTTTACAAAAGAAGTCAGAGCTGAAGTCTTATGCTGGTGAGAAATCTATTCAATGATTTGAAACAAAACTATTGCAAATAAAATTATAAAATGCCACACTGGCCCTGCTACAAACCATATACAAATTTAGCATAATTTTCCCCTTACACTACACCATTAAAATATGGAAACTTCATTGTTACTGTTCCACCAGACTCGGCAAAAGTGCCGTTTCAGAACTATTAAAATTTCTCAATTTTTTTATCATTCATTATGCCGAAATACGTAATTATGGAGCACCTAATGCACAAAACACTGAATTGGGGTTATGTTACATAACCCCAATTTTTGAAGTTTCTAGCGTTTGTACATAACTTATGTACAAACGCTAGAAACTTCAAAAATCACCGTGCGCTTGACCTATTTCGGAACACTTGATCTAAAACTGACGTACAGGAGTTGATCCGAGTGCTAGCACTCGTGTCAGCTAATCGCGCGTTACAATTTGTTCTAACAACCCGAACAAAATGTAGCACCGCGTTGGCTTTAATCCGAGATTACGTGATCTGGATCAAATCAAAGTTTCTAACAACCGGCCCTATGTGTTCTGTCTTGACAACTGCCAACTGCTATTATTAATTGTAATAAACTAAAAAAGAGAAATAAGTCAATAAATGTCATAATGGCAAAAAAGGAAATAAGTCAAGGATTAAGATGTTAGAGACTGTGGCTGAATAATTAATTCAAGAATCAATCGTAATAATAACAATGATAATAGTAATATTGATGATGATGATGATGAAAACGATGATAATGTCAAAATTAAAAATAAAACAAAAAGGAAGAAAGTAAATCCCATATTGCCAAATAACCTCGAAGGTCCATGGTTTATATGGGCAGCAAATAAACTGCAATTGATTCTTGAATTAATGTCATAATGGCAATAATAGAACCTGTCCCATAGACACATGAGAATCATTTACAAAAGTTTAAATAAACTAGATTGTATTAAATCGACTTGGTCATTAAGTAAGTTACAATTTTTATCATTTTTATGTTTATAAATTTCTATAGACTCTAATATATCTAATTGATAACTCTTTACAAAATTAAACAATAATTTAGTACCTATTCTCCGGAGGAGGGAATTGATGATTGTTATCAAAGAAATGATTAGAATACTAAATTATTGTTTAATTTTGTAAAGAGTTATCAATTAGATATATTAGAGTCTATAGAAATTTATAAACATAAAAATGATAAAAATTATAACTTACTTAATGACCAAGTCGATTTAATACAATCTAGTTTATTTAAACTTTTGTAAATGATTCTCATGTGTTTATGGGACACGTTCTATTATTGCCATTATGACATTAATTCAAGAATCAATTGCAGTTTATTTGCTGCCCATATAAACCATGGACCTTCGAGGTTATTTGGCAATATGGGATTTACTTTCTTCCTTTTTGTTTTATTTTTAATTTTGACGTTATCATCGTTTTCATCATCATCATCATCAATATTACTATTATCATTGTTATTATTATGATTGATTCTTGAATTAATTATTCAGCCACAGTCTCTAACATCTTAATCCTTGACTTATTTCCTTTTTTGCCATTATGACATTTATTGACTTACCTATTTCTCTTTTTTAGTTTATTACAATTAATAATAGCAGTTGGCAGTTGTCAAGATTCCATGGATATTTTGTTTATTTAGTTCTGATATTTCACTTGAAGGTTTTTTCAATTGAATTTATTGTTTTTTCCTATTATGGTTTTCTTTAAATTCAATGTTTTTTCCCTTCAAGCTACGAGGTATTCGATTTTCCTTTGTGTTTTTCTTATACCCCGTAGGTAAATACTGAAATTCCGTTATCTAGTTGTCTTATTTCATGGATATCATTATTATTTGTATTGTTCTGTCAATTTTAGTTTCCTTGTCAACTGTCATAATAATTTGTTTACGATAATTTTATTTATACATTTCTGATGATGGAATCATTGTGAATTCTGAAACCAGTCAAGTTATAATAATAAATCGTTATATTGGTAGTACGCGTAGTAATTTTTCAATTCATCATGAATTTCTACCAAATAGTAAAATTAGAAAATATTAACTACAATTCATTAATTTTTATTTAACAAAATTCAAACAGCTGTATCTCCGAAACTACTAAGAATAATAACCACGTTCATATAAACTTTTTTTTTTGAAAGATCGATACTATCACCTGCCAAAATATTTCCCTCTCCTCCTGACTCACCCTGTATGTCATAACAGATGTTCAGTACAAAAATATTATCAGGGATTACCTTTAATTTGTAAATTACTGCTGTTGTTAAGTGAATATTAAACTAGATTTTGCATTCAACCAATTTCTGTACAAACTGCACATTTTCCTTATCCACTAATACAATTCTGATTATAGTGAACAATGCAAAATGTTATATTTACGTGGGACGGGGAAAAAGTTTTGCCGTTCTCAAGAAACCACTAACAGTTTAATTCTGAAAACAGTCATACAGCTTATGTCTTCTCTATGTAGTCGCCTGCCTAATCGACACACTTGGCCCAGCAATGTTTTAACTTGAAAATCCCTTCCTTGTAAAAGTTCGCATTTTGAGCTTTAAACCATAAAGTAACCTCAGCTTTTAAGTTCTCATCTTCCCTGAAATGCGTGGCACGAAGATGAGCTTTTAGATTCCCAAAGAGAAAGAAATCCGATGGTGCAAGATCGGGAGAATAGGCCAAGCCCAGTTCAGCCACTTTTGATGTTGCTACAGCGCACTTGTTATGTTGCAGGAGCACACCTTTTCGCAGCATACCAAGCTGTTTGGCCTTAATTTGCTCTCGCAATTTGCACAGGTCACAGTAACATGCACCGTACGACCATGTCCAAGAAAGTCAACAAGAAAAACCCTACGTGAATCCCAGAAAACCGAGAGCATCACCTTGCCTGGTGAAGGTTTGATTCTGAACTTTCTTGGGGGCGGAGAATTGGAATACCGCCACTTCATGCCTGCCTGTTTGGTAAGGGGATCGTAGTGATGGACCCAGCTTTCGTCCATAGTGACAATCCTGTCAAAAAAGTTGTACGCATCGACATTTGCATGGGCCAAAAACTCGGTCCTGCTTTTGAACGGGTGTCAGCATTCGAGGCACCCATGTCATGAAGAATAAATCTCACCGGTTTCTCATCAATCTTAATTGTATGAGCGAACCTTCTGACAGAAATGCGATTGTTTTCAAACACTAGTTTTTCCACTTTGGTCACAAGTTTCAGCGTTCAGAGCTGTTGCAGGTCTTAAAGTCCTTGGATCGTCTTCGAGACACTCTCTACCACGCTTAAATTCATTTGCCCAGCGGCGAACAGTCCTTTCTGATGGAGAAGCTTCCTGGTAAACTGCATTTAACCTTGCTGCGATTTCAGAGTAGTGAACACCCTCCCTGGTCAAGAATTTGATGACCGCCCGGTGATAAATTTTTCCATTTCTGTTACACACTCTACTAAATTAGCTATCAAATTGATTGTTTTCTATGAAACTCTGCGAAATTTTGCAGAATGACACATACTCGATATTTTTGTTTCCAAGGCACGCTAGACCGAGAACGGCAAAACATTTTCTCCTTCCCACATATAATTTATGAATTGGTTTGTCAAATTTCCAAAATTATTAAAACGCCCTGAAACACTGAGTTTTGAAATTTACTCACAAAGTCAAGTACCTACCTAAATAATTTCACATTTGTAAAATTTATGGTGTTTATGATAAAGAAATCTGTCTTAATACATAAACAAATTTAAAAAGAAAACATGAGCTCTCAACAACAATTGAAGTCATATTCTAGGTCACATCACCGTTAGACAGTCTTCTTAACAGTTTTCATGACTGTATTTTTATGCGGCACTCGACAAGACTTTTCAGCCAAAGTAACAGGTACGCAAAGTCGAATACCTGAAGAATCTGCCGAATCATTGCTTCGGCGATCCCTATATTTAATTTTTAAGATGAAAAATAAAAATTTTACCAACCTGCGATCGATGTACTGAGCTAGAATGAGATGGAGAACTATCACAGTCTTGAGTCTGATTAGCTTCTATACATGATTGAACCATGCAATTCTGCTTTTTGACTAATTCTGCTTTTCGTTTTCCCTCCGCAGCTGCTTTCATGGGATCGTAACTTTTTCTGCGTTTCCAGTTTTGAAATTCTATTTCCCTACTGGAGAGGGAAGAATTACTCCTTCCGCCAGATTTTTTTCCTAATGAAAAATAATTAATTCAGTACTTCTGCAGCCGTAATATCTTATAACTCCACAAACTCCACTAGTCTTATACTGTGTTGTGTAATAATGCATTAATAAATTTATTATTATTACTATTATTATTATGTTGCAATTTTAAGAAGAAAAAACGTAGAATATTTACTCATTTTTTAAAGTAATTTTCCCAATAAATCATCACAAAATCTTCAGGTAAAAAACAAATATGAAGTTTCTTAAAAAAAGAAAATGTTATTTCCAGTCCACAATCATGAAAATATGTTATAGTTAAAAAGAAATACAGGGTTCAGTTCAAGGGCGACTGACCCACAAGGGTTGTAATGTGTATGTCTTTCAGTTGATTGTAAAAATGTAAAACTTTTTAAAAATTTTGAGAAGTTTAAAAAATGAGTAGGAGAACCTGTGAGCTACGCTTCACGAGGTATTTCAAGCAGCTAGTTTAAGATATTCTACATTTCTTGCTTATGTCTACCCTAGATTGACAACCAATAATGTCTTTTGATTCAAAAAGCCATTGTGAATAGTAGATACCTAAGCACATTTCAAACGCTTCTATTATTTTTCTGTCCGCTTTTCCTATTGCATACACGTCAAAAAAATTAAAATTTAAAACTGCACCCATGCTATCTATGACATCAAGGGAAATTGAATAATCTATTGTGACAACTGCAAGTTAGTGTCTACATTCATTATTTACGGATAATGACAGTGTTAAGTTCACAATGGAATTACATAAGTACAAGCGAATGATACAGTTTTAATTAGGTACAGGAAATGAAATGCTAGGCTGATTCTTTCCCAATAACATCTAACACTTTTAAAATTGAGGAGAATATTGTCATTGTACCTATCTAGCTACATAATTATAATTTAAGTTTAAATTTCTTCACAAATTTAAATTATTAATAAGAAAAGTAAAATCGGGACAAATCTTGATTCACTGTAACGTTACTGCGAAATATTTTTAAAATGTGCTAAATAAGGCAACATTCTGTGCATAAGTGGTATTGGATCGTTCGAACAACCACTCCTTGAGCAAATACCCCGCCAGGCAATGAATTACAGCACTTCACTGACGAGTCCCATAAGGACGAAACCAGTGGTCTGTAGTTTTCTGGGTTCATTTTGAACGCAACATATTTAATATAACCTACAAAACCAACCTTGATCATTGAAGTAATGAATTTAGAGACACATTATGAATGTTTCGATACCAGCTAGCTGGAGTAACATAGAGTAACATTCTCGTAGTACAAAAAATCTAGATTCGTTATATAATGAAATGTCTGGCGGAGTATTTGCCTGAGGAGTAGTTGTTCGAACGATCCATTGCCACTCAGTACATACATCTAAACAATTAAAAAGTAATTGACGCTTGCTCACATCTGATCGACACAGGTCAGCATATAAGCAAGTTAGTACAGTGGAAGTCGCTTATAATGACGACCAAGGGACCGGCAAATCCCGTCGTTATAAAAGGACGTCGTTACATACATCCGATGTTTTTTAGTACCAAGACAAAAAAATAAGGGTGTGACTACTGCTCCGGCCGACGATCACCTAAAATTTAGTTCCAATACGGTCGGACGTGCGCATTTCGCAATGTCGGTAAAATGACGTTTAAACCATTATTGGCAAACACCGCCAACAGTCTCGGTGGGTTTATGGTACAGAATTGCCATTTTGTTCTCCTACGGCTAGTCGAGTTCTGCTCCCGTACGGGTTGATATACAGTGTGTCCACGGATGGACTTAACTATACGTGTAAAAACTTTTATTTTCAGTTTTTCGAGAAAAAGTCATTCTTTATAATTTCTTTTGCTTGTTATATAAATACGATTCACGTTGAGAAACTTTGATTTTGTTGTACAGGGTGCGCAGAAAATACAAAAATGTATATTTATAAAATTAAAAATTTTTAAATCACGCTTTTTGAAGTCTCAAAATGAAACAGCTTAGAAGGAGAAATCGAAAAGCCAAATAAAGTTTTTCCATAGAAGTTATACTTAGTTGCTAAGAAATACCGGGTGTTCAGTTAAGGTTGACGACCGGCTATATCTTAGGAACTATTCATCCTACAGCTTCCAGAAAAAAATTTTCCTATAAAAGTGGCCATGAAAACTTCATAAAAAATATTTTCAGCTTTCAGTTTTCCTCGCTAGGGGGCACAATTTTAAAAGAAAATCGACAATCCACATTTTCTTCTAAAATTCAAACGGAAATTTAGGAATCCTTTAGCTTTCTTAAAATCTCCTCGTAATACCCTGTAAATTAGTTTAATAACTTTTTGGTCTAGCTTATGAAATTCCCTTACACCAAAAATGCCATAACTCCAGATTGCTTGAACCAATTTTAATGAATATGGTATTGTTGAAAGGGAATCTATAGCGTATTAGAAATCTGCATTTACATTTGAATTTAATTTTACGAGGGAGCCGCCAGATGGTGTTATTTCGAAACTTACGAAATTGTCAAATTTTCTCAAAAATTATAAATGGAATGGTATATTTTTTATAATATGTTGTCATTACGCTTAGAATTAAGAACAAAATGCCGCAAACCGGAATCTTTTATCTTTATCAAATGGAAGTTATCATCAAGAATATCGTTTAATCAAATCCCAGCGCACAGGTACCAAATTTCCTCAATTTTTTTGAATGGAATGGTACATTTTCACAATATGCTGTTAGTACACATAACATAAAGAACAGAATGCCGCAAACCGAAAGTTCCTTTCTTTTTCAAACGAGAGTTGTGATCAAAAATACTGTTTAATCATATCTCATTGCGTGGGTAAATTTGAGAAAAATTAAATACCTAAATGAATATCAATTTAATTTAGTAAATATTCAATTTTCCTCAAACGCCTTGCCAAGGCTCAGGAGGCAATAACAGCATTTTCTTCATTTTGAAAAACACCGCGAGCAAGTCATACGCTTCAGCAACAGAGCTAGACATTATTTAAAAAGTTATAACAAATTCTAGCGAAAAGACACTGAAATCGAATTTAAATTAACTAATAATTAATACTTAGTTAAGTTAAACTTAACAATTAGTGATAATACTATGACCAGGTATTGGTTTTTATTTTCCATGGAGTGCTTTTTGTTTGTAATATTTCTTATAATTCTGTCTGATGAGAGATACAAGAATGCCCTAATATTCTTTAAAAAATTTTATTTTCCTAAAATTACCCATGCAATTAAATGTGATTAAACAGCATTTTTGATCATAACTTTCGTTTGAAAAAGATAGGAACTTTCGGTTTGCGGCATTCTATTCTTCATGCTATTTGTACTAACAGCATGTTATGAAAATGTACCATTCCATTCAAAAATTTTTGAAAAAATTTTATACCTATGCACTGAGATTTGATTAAACCATATTCTTAATGATAACTTCCGTTTGAAAAAAGATAACAACTTCCGGTTTGAGCCATTTTGTTCTCGATTCTATTTGTAATGACGCCATGTTATAAAAAATATACCATTCCATTTAAAGTTTTTGAGAAAATTTGACATTTTCGCACGTTTCGAAATAACGCCATCTGGCGGCTCTCTCCTAAAATTAAATTCAAGCGTAAAATGCAGATTTCTATTATGCTATAAATTCATTTTCCAACGAGACCAAATTCATTAAAATTGGTTCAAGCAATCCGGAGACATGGTATTTTTGGTGTAAGGGAATTATTTCCTCCTCCCAGCCCTTATTTAGTAAGTTAGATCAAAAAGTTATTAAACTAATTTGCTGGATATTACGATGAGTATTTGAGAAAGATAAAGGATACCTACATTTCCATTTGAATTTTTGAAGAAAATGTGGATTGTCTATTTTCTTTTAAAATTGTGCCCTCTAGCGGGGAAAATTGAAAGCTAAAAACATTTTTCATACATTTTTATGGTCACTTTTGTAAGAAGATTTTTTTGCGAAATCTGTAGGAAGAATAGTTCCTAAGATAGCCGGTCGCCAACCTTAACCGGACACCCGGTAAATCTTAGCAACTAAGTATAACTTCTATGGGAAAACTTTATTTGGCTTTTCGATTTCTCCTTCTAAGCTGTTTCATTCTGAGATTTCAAAAAGCTTGATTCAAAAATTTTTAATTTTGCAAATATACATTTTTGTATTTTCTGTGCACCCTGTACAACAAAATCAAAGTTTCTCAACGTGAATCTTATTTATATAACAAGCAAAAGAAATTATAAAGAATGACTTTTTTTCGAAAAACTGAAAATAAAAGTTTTTATAAGTATAGTTAAGTCCATCCGTGGACACACTGTATTTTGCTTGTTCCTACATAATCTTTTTTCCAAAAAATGCGTGTGTCTGGTGTGAGGACTTATATTCTTTGAAGTAAATGGTATGTTTCAAAAATGCAGCGTGTTGACATTCTGTAATACGCACGTCAAACCGTGTTCGAACAAAATTTTAGGTGACGGTCGCCCGAAGCAATAGTCACTCCCAAAAAATAAATAAAAAATGAGGCACATGAAAACATAATTATGTAGGTAAGGTTTAGGTACATAAGCGAAAATTGTTTTTTTTAATCGGTGACTTTTGTTTGTGTTTGTGACTTTTCTCGTCCGCACGTAGTTAAATCCGGCCCGGCTCGTAGCTCAGCAGGGCGTTATAAGCGATTTCGTCGTTATAGCCGACGGCGTTATACACGACTACGGAAGCGTTGCCGGATATAGAAATCCAACCAATTCTCTATGGTTCGGTCATTATAAGCAACTTGTCTTTATAAGCGACGTCGCTATAAATGACTTCCACTGTATATAAAATGAAATGCACTGGCGAGTCTCACAAGGACAAAACCTATCTCAGTACCTAACTCACTGCAAGTGGAAATTTGAAATACTGATCAGTATTTTATTTGGCATTACCTTAATTGTAAGGGAAAAGTTTCACTATTTTCATTCTCAAAACTGCAAGAGCAAACCTCCACTTTGATTTGTGTGGCAAATAGAAAAGAATACCTATACTAAGGTAGATATTATGAACAGTGAGCTGTATGTATTTAATAAGTGGCTGCATATCAATAGACTGAAGGTTTATGTTAAAAAGACAAAAACTATGGTGGCAACATCTGAAAGAAAAGAGGTAAACATTAGAAGGGACGTGCTTCTAATGGTCAAGAAATCAGATTTGTCAAGTGCATGATCTACTTCGAGGTTACTTTAGATAGAAAATTGAAAGATGTGGAATGGAATGATGAAGTTACTAGAAGGACAGGAAAGAGACTACATTTTCTTGCAAGATTGCATTCATATGTGTCATACAATTCAGTCAGGGTAGCATTCAACTGCATTGTGAAACCATATTTTGATTACTGCAGTACGGTTATGACGTCATGTAACAAGTAGGAGTTGGACAGGCTGCAAAAGCTTCAGAACAAAGCTACGCGCACTGTTTTGAAATGTAACAGGTATACATAAATTAACTCTATGTCTAGTGGTTTGAACTGCTTATCAATCAATGACAACATAGCACTGAATGCCCTTCTATTAATACACAAAATTGTAATTGGTGTGATGCCTCAATATTTTGATGGGCTGTTGGTTCCACATAGGTTATGCAGTTATAGGCACAGGCAGAGTAGGCGAAATAGTTGGCCCCTTTGGAGAGTAGGCAATAGGAATGATAGGGGAGTTAGACTGATAGAGTCTCGCGATAAACATAACCTAACGGTCGCAAACACTATTTCACCATCACGTTAGGAGACGCTACACGTGGAAGATGTCAGAAGATATCAAATAGATTAAAATCAAGTTAGGGACTGCATAAGGTATCCAGGAGCAGATATAAATAGTGATCACAACATAGTGGTTATGAAGGCCAATCTTAAATTTAAGATTTTGAAAAATGCATAAATACTTACTCAGTGATTTAAATGTTGTGCGGTTTAGCAAGCCATTTTACCAAAATCGTAGGCTGCTTTGACAAAAAAAAAGTACTCTATACTTGGGCCGTCGAACAGATAGAGTGATCACCCTGCAATCATGAGCTCTAGGCGGGCCACTATTAATTTATAACGACCGAACTGCAGTGATGCGCCTCCAATTACTCCAATTAGGTCGTCATAAATTAATACTGGCCCCACTAGAGCACATTCTTGCAGGGTGATCACTCTATCTGTTCGGCGGCCCAAGTATAGTTAAGTAAACAAGTCAAATTCCACAATAACTTACATACGTTAAACTGGTTAAAGCTATAACTAGATTCTACAATTATTTATTACCTGTTTAAATAGCCTATTCTTGCAACATGGCTTGCTTCTACATACAATATTTAAATCATTACTTAAGTACATATTTATGAGTGTTTCACAAAATTTATTGTTCAAATTGAAAAAATTAAAGTTACAAAGAATATGCAATTTGAATAGATGTATTTATTTATAATGAATTAATACACATACCAAATAAGAAAAAAATATGGAGAAAATACCTTAGACATTGTCGATTGCTGCGCCACAAATGTGTCATCAATACACAAGTGTCTGCACCAAGTATGATCATTGTGGGTCAAGAAATTTTGGATTTATCTCCTTCGCAACGTTTAAGAGGCTGTAATTCCGCAAAGGTGCAACTTTAGATGTAGGTAAGCTTGCTTCAATCGACCTATTTTGACCTCTAGATTCACTGGTAGCATTTATGTTAAGTACTTCTTTCAGAGGGTAGGTTTAAATTTGGCAACAACCGTTTTGGAGTTATTAAATTAAAAAACAACTGTTATACAGGGTGTTTCTTAGCGTTTTGCGGTTTTTGATCATGAATAACTCGTAAACCATTTGAGGTAAACGGTCCATGCAAATTTCATTTTGTAGAGTAGGATTTGGGAACTTATTGACAGTCATGGCAAATTTTGGCGGTGCAGAACGTGCTTTCTGTGTTCGTAGTTTTTACGAAAAGCATTCTTACGCTGTAGATAGATGTAAATTTTGCGCTCATTACAGTCTGCACAATAATATTCAGGCAATTTAATTAAGTATTGGGTGAAGAAGTTCAAAGCGAGATTCTCAACAACAAAATCATGTTCCATTGGACTCCAGCGATTCATACGAATTCAAGGAAACATCGAACGCAACATCAAGAAATCCATGACTATTAGTGGGCAAACAAGCTGCTGCTTTAAACTTAAGCTGCATCGGCGAAGTGACTTACATTTACAACCCTTCAAGATGCAATTAGTGCAAAAATTGAAGAGGATTATCCTAGACGGCTTGCATTTGCCACTGAAATGTTGGAACGCTTTTATGAGTTAGTCAACATTTTCTTCACTGATGAAGCGTATCTCTACCTCGATGGTTCCGTGAACAGTCAAAATTGTCGATACTGGTTCGAACACAACCCTCGACAAAAACACTAAAAGCCTTTACATAGCCCGAAAATGACTGACCAATATGGGGGGCGCATTTACTGTTAATTCTAACCACTATGCCGCAATGATACGCGAGTTTTCGGTCCTGCGTTACAAGAATTTCATGGTGCTCATAACAACACGTGGTTTCAGTAAGATGGTACCACTTACCATACCTCCGACATTGCGTTAGAAGCAGTCAGAGAGTATTTTCCTGACAAATTAGTTTCGAGAAGAGGCGACATCAGTTGGCCCCTCCAGGAGCCCTAACTTAACCCCACCCTATTTTTTGTGGGGCTACCTTAAGAGTCGAGTATTCAACAACCGCCCTGAAAATTTACGCGAACTAAAGGAACGTATACGGAAAGAAACTGAAGCAATTACGTCCGACTTCTGCAGGCGTGCAGCATCTAAAGTAAGGGTTCGCTTAGAAGAGTTCCAGCGCCGCCAGGGGCGTCACCTAGATGATATTATTTTTCACAAGTAATTCCTAATTTCATAAATTTCATGTTCAAATAAAAAATGTTCTCAAAAACTGACAGCAACTTAATTTATGATTTTTTCAAATACGCAAAACGTTATGAAACACCCTGTATATTGAGGTACTGGCAAGTCAATTTCAAGTTCCACATCAAATTTTGAATTTTCATTCCACAAATTTATCAATTATATCGCAGTTTATATTTTTGTTTTATCCAGCGCAAGAATATATTTATATTTTCAGTTCAGATATAACTTCGTATTGTTGAGGTGACTATTTGGGGGTTAACCATGCCTATTTGCAACAAAATCACTAATTCGTAAAAATTACATACCCGCCTGCAACATTAAACCATTCCATATCACAGTGGTTAATATTTCAATAAAAGCGGAAAAAATTCCCATTTTCTGAAGGTTATTGTACCCGTATAAAATTTCAGGGGTGTATACTTAAATACTCAGGCCACCTTTTCCCAGAATTTCAGGTCATTACTGCGACGTACTTGCTTTCTACAGCGCGTAAACCCAAGCATTTCAGGCAGTGTGCTTTAATAAGACAGAAGTGTGTTTAGTCTCAAGAGCTTGTTCAGTGCTGGTGGTTTCTATTTTATGTACTATTTTGGTGAAAAATATATTGGATACTTCATTCAGGTAATTAATTTACTTAGTTCTTAAGCATTAATTTCGGAATTGTTTAATAGTCAAACGAGGGTAAATTTTAAATTTCATGTAGACCTACAGAAAAATCCCCGCGAGTCCCCGCTATCGAAAAATATCAGAAAAATAGCTTGAAATGTTAGTAAAGACATATCAAAAATTGGCGTGCCACCACTTGCCCGTTTGAAAAATATTTAATTGATTTAGTGCCCTGTAAGAATGCATTATTTAACTACGCATTATATTGCATGTGATGTGGAATGAAGTTATTAACGATTATTTCATAATAATGTTACAATTTGGATTAATAATAAATCTTTAATAATAATATTAATAATAGGTACCCTTAATATAAGGTTAATGTTAATAATGATAATATTATTTTAATTTTCAGTAAATTCGCCCCTTATTAAAAATGTTAACGAGAAGGGAACTTTTCGACATTTTGCGACAAAAATTAGGAGAAGATCACAATATTCAAACCGAACATCTATTCAACTACTTGGTTCAATACTTTGAATTAGAAGAGAATATTGACGAACGGCGACGACTTCAGAAGGAGTGTAGTCGTTTTTGCAGTAAAGTTTTTTCAAAGTTTGAAGATTGCTCAAGAACTGTAGACCGATTTTTAAAAAGGAATGACAGTCGGTTAAATGGAACATTTGTTTTCAAAAAGCCAGATTTAATTGAGAAAGTAAAGCCCTGTGCAGAGCCACAACCGAGTACATCAACTGGCCGTAAAAAAAGTTCGTTTTTAGAAATAGGAGAAAGAGCGAAGAGAAAGAGGGTGGAAAATATTGCAGTGGTATATGAAGCTGAGGAACTTACTTTCGCTGCCAAAAAAAGTCTTAAAGCAAAGGGTCAACAGGCAGCTTCTAAACTGATTTCAGAAGCAGTGTTTACAACTCCTACTCGTGCTAGCAAAATCAGATCTTCATGGCTCGAGGCTAAACGACAGAAAACAATTATAGCATACAATGAAGATGAAGCCGTTTCACTTATTATTGAAGGAAAATTGTCAAAACACCAGTACTTACTGTTAAGACGAGAGGGGAAAAAACATAACGCTCATGTTTATCCCGCTTACCATAAAGTTCTGGAGGCTAAGAGGAGGTGCTACCCCCCGAAAGAAGCATTTACGATTACGGAAACCTTAGCGGAAATTCGGCTTCAAGATCTTTTAGATCACACTGCAAATCGTATTCTCCAATTACAGACACCAGTTCTATTAAGTTTGAGTGGAGAACAATTAAAGAATTTGGTATTATTGGTGAAATGGGTTTGCAATGGTAGTACTGGACATTCGCGGTACAAACAACGATATGCAGAGACTGGATTAGGAGATGGTGACTTATTTTTAACATCTCTAGTACCACTTCAACTATATTTTCAACAATCAGACGAAGAAAAACGAATTGTATGGCAAAATCCTAGGCTATCTTCTACAAGATTTTGTCGACCGATTCGGTTCCAGTTTCAGAAGGAAACCACACAGCTTTCTTTGGCAGAAATGCAACACGTTCAGTCTCAAATAGCAGAACTTCAGCCAAGTAATTGTAAAATTCAGGATAAAGATATCACAGTCAGATACGTTTGCATAATGTCGATGATAAATGGAAAGGTTTGTAACGCCCTTACTCAGACAAATTCTGCTCAGATTTGCTATTTATGTAAAGCAAAACCTGTTGAAATGAATAACATTGATGCAGTTTTACAATAGCAGATAGACGAAGAATCTCTTCAATTTGGTTTATCTAGTTTACACGCATGGATTCGATGTTTCGAATGTCTTTTACATGTGTCGTACAGGCTAGACGTAAAAAAGTGGCAAGTACGAGGGGAACATAAACCAATTTTTGAAACACGAAAAAGAAAATTGCAAGAAGAGTTCCGAAAGAAAATGGGGTTATTAGTAGATATTCCAAAACCTGGTGGAAGTGGAACAACAAACGACGGAAACACAGCTAGACGTTTTTTTAAAGATCCAGCTCAATCCGCTTCCATAACTGGTATTGACGAAGAAATAATTAGAAAGTTCGGCGTTATACTATCTGCAATATCTTGTGGATATGAGATTAACTGCGAGGTTTTCAATCAATATGCAGTGCAAACGGCTAGAATGTTTGTGGAAAAGTATCCATGGTATTACATGCCTGCGTCAGTTCATAAAATTCTGCTTCACGGATCTGCAATAATAAAAGCTGCACTACTACCCATTGGACAACTATCTGAGGAAGCTCAGGAATCACGCAATTAAGATTTAAAACAGTTTAGAGAATATCATACCAGAAAGTATTCGAGGGTGTCTACGAATGAAGATTTATTAAATAGGCTTCTAGTATCGTCGGATCCGTTAATATCATCTTCAAGAGGATTACCAAAAAGGAAACTTTCATCTTTTAGTCAAGAAGTTATAGGCCTGTTGAAAAAACCAGAAGTTTTGGAAAAACCGCTTTCTGCAGCGATTATAAAAGAAGGTTCTGCAGGTGAAACCGAAACAACCACAGATGTATCATCCACAGATGACGAGAGCGAAAGTGACTGACAAAAGAGATTTTAATTGACTTGAATTACTATTGTATGTTTAAATATAATGATAAATTGACTAGTTTAAATTTAAAATAAATGTTCGTAAAAATTTGGATTTATAGTGGTGCCTTCAAAACCTACCCTTAAGCTATTAAATTTTATCAAATTCTCTTTATATTTTTCATTTTGTTTTTTTAAGATACAAAGTAGGTCACAATCAAAAAACTCTACAGACATAGGAAATATAATGCTCCTGACGCACCACCTCTCTTAAAAACTACCACTGTAAACCAAGATTTTTTTTAGCATTTTTTCTGTTATTCTTGATTGCTTTAAAGACATTTTAAAGAAAAAAAATAATTAGTTCCGTTTTGAATTGATTTCGGACCACTGTGCATATGTGTGAATTCGACAGTCCGCAAGAGTCTTCTAACGGTTTGCATGAATTATAAACTTGTATGCATGCAAGCCGTGAACGCATGAAAATTATCTACCTGTCCAGTGTCCACAACGTTAGGAGAACAGCGCTTCTAATACACCAAATTACGTAGCTATTCTTTAAGTTATCATTATCAGAAATTGCATCCTAAATGTGATTTTTTTTCTATTCTTCTCATTTTGAAACGGAAAATTTTTAAAAATGTATAGAATTAACAAAAATTCAGTCACATTTATATTGGGCCACGTTTTACGGCTGCAAACTTCTAAGGAAATACTCGATATTATAGGCATATACTCAACATTTTCCGATACCAGAACAGTTTTTAAAATTATAATCTGTTAATAATTCCGAGAATAATTCGGAGCACAAAATTTTGTAAATCTCTGCTCCACGAGAATTTTTTATTGGTCGGCATGATTTAACCATTCATATGTGTGAAATCACCAGCTCGCAAAACCTTCCACCGGTCTGCATGGTTTAACTCTTTGTATGCACCAAAAATGCACACAAGCCCATAACATTAAAATCATCCCCTATAGGGGATGACTCCCCTCACTTAGCTTGTCAAAACAATACCAAGATCCAAAATAATCAAAAAATCAGATGTATTTTAGAATATACTGCCTTAAATAATGAGGGTTACTGCTCGTCAATGTTCAAATAATGCCAGTTATTGCTTATTAACCCGCTCATTAATTTCCAAATAATGTTGGTTACAGCTTGTTAATGCCAGTAATGCTTGTAATGCTTGTGAAAATGTACACCAAATTCCACCCCTCGGATGCAGTCATAAATTTAATTTTACATTTATCTGTAAGAAATCTTTGTGAATTGAAGGTGAACCGAGAGGTGAACAGCAGTTGTCTTTAATTCATCGGTGATCATGAATGTTTATTCCTCCTCCATTAAACAAGCGACACCAGTTAGGCCGAGAGTTAGGCACATATCGGGGCACATATTTATCAATCTTGACGCCTTCCCCACATACTTTAAGGAGTTCGTGATCAATTTCGGCAGGGTGAGTATTTTTTGTATTCATCAAGTTGATCGTGGCATGCACTTTGCAATCAGCAGAATTAGTAACTGCCATGACCGTTTTAGAATTGTAGTAAACTGTCATCTGGCTTGATTAGAAACTTGCCACCAACAGACAATGTGATTGGTTGCCCAAGCAGCACCAGGCAATGCATTGTGCGGATAGTATAATAGTGCTAGGTATAGTATACGAGGTGAGCGCCAAAATTTCCCGGCCTGACATAGATGCAGCTTTAGTATCACAATAAAACTTTGGCTTCTTTTAAATACATACCTTAGCAGGCTGCGGAAAAAAAATTGAGGTCTTGCGTCAAAAGTTTTTTATTGATAGCATTTTGAACAAGACTTGTCCAAGGAAATGTCACAGATAACGCAAATTGAGTACAGAGCGGTCATAAAGTTTGTGACAAAAGAAGGGTTAGCACCTAAAATTATTAAAGAAAGGCTGGATGGTATGTACGGCCGAAGTTCCCCTTCGTATTCTGTAGTGAAAGAATGGGAAAAACGTTTTCGCATGGGGCAGGAATCCCTTGAAGATGATGCAAGAACTGGTTGACCAGTTGAGGTGATAACGGAAGACATTGTTGCCATTGTGGAAGGGGTGGTATTGAGCGATCGACGCTTAAAGGTCAAGGAAATCTCAGAAATGACTAAGCTTTCTGATACTAGTGTTCGTCGAATCCTGCATGATCATTTAGGTATGCATAAGGTCAGTGCAAGATGGGTTCCCAAAAACATTTCGGCTATTCAAAAACAATGCCGTGTCGAGTATGCGCGATCTTTTTTGGAACTGTGTGGGCCCGAACCAAAGCCTGTGATAAAAACCATTGTAACAGGAGATGAAACTATGGTTCTGTATTATGATCCTCTGTCGAAAAGGGAATCAATGGAGTGGCGTCGTAAGGGTGAGGCACCCCCAAGAAAATTCAGAGTCTGCCAGTCAACAAAAAAGGTGATGGCCACGATTTTTTGGGATTGTGAAGGAATTCTTTTGATAGATTTTAAAGAAACTAATACCACCGTTAATGGAAAATATTACGCAGCATTATTACATAAATTGCGGGACTGCTTACGTGAAAAACGTTGCGGAAAACTGACCCAGAGGCGTGCGTCTTTTGCACGATAATGTACCTGTCCATACTGCTGGTGTTGCACAAGCTGCCATTTTGGAGTGTGGGTTCCAACAGATAGATCATCCTCCCTATAGTCCAGACATGGCCCCCAGCGACTACTATTTGTTTGGATATTTGAAAAAGGACCTTCGTGGGCGACGGTTTAACGACGAAGTTGAATTAAAAGAAGCTGTTTTAGCGCATTTTGCAGACAAACCAAAAGAATATTTTTTTAAAGGGATTGAATTGTTAATAAAGAGATGTAATAAGTGTATTGAAGTTAAGGGGGACTATATTGAAAAATAATAAAAACATGTTACCCTACTTTGTCTTTTTCATATTCAGGCCGGGAAATTTTGGCGCTCACCTTGTAACCCCGGTAATCTGAACTAATTTTGTTTATGTTTTCTTTTCAATTTGAGCTTGCCGTGTGCATTCTATTTGATGTGATTTTACGTAAAATTTAAACGATAACAAAAATGCATTGTGGTGCAACACCGATACCACATGCCTATGGCTGAATAAATAAATAAATAAATAAATAAACTTAAAAAATAATGTTGAAATTATTGGGAATTTTTAATACAGCACTCTCTGAATAGGAAATGGGTTGTCCGTACCAAATTCAGACATTGAGGAAATTGGTAATACGTTTTCGTTTAACACTCCAATAATTTCAAAGATCCACATATCTCAGCGAGGGGTTGGTCTTATACTTTCATTTCACCATAGGGCCACATGAGATATGTGACTGAACACTGAATATCGTACTACGAGGGCGGATCAAATATAAACGAGAATTTCCCTCTGGAGCCTAGGGAGGGGGGAGTTAGGCGGTACAAGTTCTAGGGGGTATTGGTGGGGACGTTAGGAGGCGGTCCCTAGACCGAAAGCGTCTCCGAGTTGATACGGCAGTATGCAATAGAATGAGCGAGAAGCAGGTTCATCCGTCTGTTGCGCAACGGATTATAATCAAATTCTTGACGAAGGAAGGGGTCCGGCCGGCTGAAATTCTCCAAAGATTACGTGCACAATTCGGGGAATCTACTCTCTCACAGCCCCGTGTGTTTTTTTGGCATAAAACTTTCTCTGAAGGACGAGAGAGAGTTGAAAATGAGAGCCATGACCGCCGTCCAAGGACGAGTCTGACACAAGACAATATTCGTGCAGTTCGTGACCTTCTGGAGGCGGACCGTCGTCTTACGATTGCTGAAATTGTTGCTCAACTTGGAACCAGTTATGGCAGTGTCCATACAATCATTTCCGATGAGCTTGGGTTCAGGAAAGTGTCAGCTCGTTGGGTCCCGCGCCTTCTCACAGAGCAGCAAAAAAATGCTCGTCCTGACATCTGCCGACGGCTTCTGGACCGTTACGAGACTGAGGGGGGTTCTTTTTTGGACCGCATAGTTACCTGTGATGAGACTTGGGTGCATCACTATACCCTGGAAAGTAAGCAGGCAAGTATGGAATGGCGAAGAAAAGGAGAGGCTGCACCAGTCAAGGCCAAAACTTGTTTGTCCACGGGGAAAGTTTTGGCCACTGTCTTTTGGGACTCAAAAGGTCTAATTCTTCTGGATTTTCTACACGAGCAAAGGACAAGTATAAACGGCAAAGAAAGGGAGTTGGAGTTTGAGTTCAGTAACGCAGGATTGAGTGTACTGGTCGTATCAGAGACGAAGAAAAAAGGACAAGGAGAAATAGAAATGGAACAAGGACATATGTTACTTTATAGTGGTGTACCGGAAAATCAAAGAGCAGCAGCAGGGGTTGGATGTATTATTGACAAAAGGTTAGTAGGAAATATAACAAACTGGAAAGGATGGTCAGAACGAATCATATCGGTAGAATTAAAATTTGTCAGAGAGGAAACGACAACAATAGAAGTTTATGCGCCAAATGAAGATGAGGTTAAGGAAGTCAAAGACAAATTCTGGACAAATGGAAAGCGATTGATAGACTATTGCACGGTACATAATTAAATAGTAGCTAATACATTTTACGAACACAAGCGGATTCATACATACACTAGACAGGCACCAAATAAGGGTGAGCGCTCTATAATAGATTATATACTAGTCGAAAAGAATAGTAGAAAACTTATTGAAGACGTTAAAGTTAGAAGAGGGGCAGAGATAGACAGTGATCACTTTCTTGTGGTAGCGAAAGTTAAGAATATACAGAAGAAATATACAGGGACTTGTGGAAAAGAAATTAAAGTACAGCAAGAAACAATAAGAACATATAAACTGCAAGAGAAAGAGATAGCAAGTGGATACGAAGGGATAATCACTAAGAAAATACAAGATGAAAAAGATGAAATAAGGGAAATGAATACAGAACAAACATGGCAGAAATTAAAGGAAATTATCATAAAAGCAGCCAAAGATACATGTGGAGTGTGCAAGACAAACAACCGAAAAAAATATACATCTTGGTGGAACGAAGAAATAGAGATGCAGGTTAAACTAAAGAAGAAGAGATGGAAGGAATATCTGGGGAGGAAAAAGGAAGAAACATACATAAAATATAAAGAACAACGGGAAAAAGTAAAGAATATGGTCACAGAAGCTAAGAGAAAGACATGGAAAGATTTTGGAGAAAAGATTGAAGAAAACAGTAGGGGACATCAGAAACTTTTCTATAAAGTATTAAAAACACTAAGGAAAGGAAAGAAGACCAGAACAAATACAATCAAAAACAAACAAGGCGTTATATTGACAGACCCGAACGACATAATGGAGAGATGGAAAGAATACTTTCAAGAACTGCTTAGTACGCAGCAGAGATGTCCAGAGGATGAAACAACAAACAAGGAAGATGGGAGTAATGAGGGAAATGAAGAAATAATAACAGAGGATGAACTAAAAGAAGCACTAAGAAGCATAAAAAGTGGCAAATCGCCAGGGCACGACAAGGTTACATGTGAAATGATAAAGAACTTAGGTGAGGAAGGAACAACACTACTGCTGGAAATATACAACAAAATATGGAAAGAAGAAAAAATTCCTAGCGATTGGGAAATAGGAATGATAGTGCCAATTCACAAAAAAGGGGACAACAAGGAATGTGCGAATTACAGGGGTATAATGATATTAAGCACACCAATGAAATTGTACGAACAGATATTAGAGAAGAGACTACGAACCACAATAGAACCAACATTGCTACAAGTGCAGAGTGGATTCCGGAGGGGACACAGCGTACAAGATCACATTTTTACGGTGAAACAAATAATACAGCGAATGCTACAGTGCAACAAGAGAGCTTATTTTGCCTTTATAGACCTGGAAAAAGCATTCGACAGAGTACCCCGAGAAAAGGTGTGGAAGAGCCTAAGCGATCGAGGAGTAAACAAGAAACTGATTAGACTAATTAAGACTCTGTACTGGAACACGATTAGCTATGTAATCCAAAATAACAGCACATCAGAAACTTTTCAAACCAAAGATGGACTAAGACAGGGCGGGGTGATGAGTCCAGTGCTATTTACAGTGTTTGTGGACGATATAATTAGAAAATGCCGACCGAAGATGAAAAAGCTCTATACAGGAGTCCGAGAACTACAGAATGTGCAAATATCGGAATGCGCATTTGCGGATGATATCATATTAATGACTAACAACGACAGAGATTTACAACAAAATTTAAAAGTATGGAATGAGACACTGAAAGAGAACAACATGAAAATAAATGCAAACAAGACAAAAGTAATGGCAATAGCAAAGGAACCACAACAAATAAAAATAGAAATAGAAGGACATCAGCTAGAACAAGTCTCACAATTTAATTACTTAGGTGTAATAATAGAAGATACAGGCAAACAAGACTCAGACTTAAACGAAAGAATAAATAAAACAAACAAATTATACTTCGCAATGAACAATACCTTCATAAATAAAAAGGAAATGGCGCGACAAACGAAGTTAAGAATATATAAAACTATCTTTAGACCAATATTAACATATGGATGTGAGTCATGGATACTGTCCGAAAGAATTAAGAGAAAATTAGAAGCGACAGAAATGAAATATTTACGCAGAGTTCGAGGAATCACACTGAGAGACAGAATACGAAACACCCAAATAAGAGAAGAACTGAGTATGCAACCGGTGACTGAGTTTATAGAGAAGAGGCAGCTGAGTTGGTGGGGCCATCTGCAAAGAATGGCCAGTGACAGACCAGTGAAACAGATATGGGAAGCAAAGATACAGACCAAGAGATGCAGAGGGAGACCAAGGGAAACATGGGACCACGTAGTAGGAAAGATACTAACAAAAAGGGGGTTGAACTGGAGGGAAGGAAAGGTACTTGCGCGTGATAAGAGACACTGGAGCAAATTTGTGCACGGACATTGACACTGTACTCATACTCAATTTAACTTGACTTGAGCAAAAATTTGATGTATAAATGTTAAGTGTTTATATGTATCCCTACACCGAAAGGTAGAAGGGAATTGATTATATATATACAAAGGACAATTAATGCGGCCTACTACTGCCAACTCCTTGAACAAGTTAAGGTTGCTTATCGGGCCAAAAGACGACGTCAACCGATAAGGGGCGTGATTTTGCTCCACGACAACGCCAGACCACATACGGCAAACCAAACAAGGCAAAAATTGGAGGAAATTTCTTGGGCTACACTTGAACACCCTCCCTACAGTCCCGACTTAAGTCCATGTGACTTTCACATGTTTGGGCCCCTGAAGGAGGCGTTGGGAGGTCAACGTTTTGTAGACAACGTAGGAGTAGAGGGCTTTGTGCGCAAATGGTTCATGACACGCAATTCTTCTTTTTACAGCGACGGCATTAAAAAGCTTCCCGTCAGATGGGAAAAATGTGTTTCCAGAGCTGGAGATTATGTTGAAAAATAATGTAATTTTCTTGCATTCCTATTTCATACCAATAAAATGAAAAATAATAATATATTTGATCGACCCTCGTACATAAGCGCACCGTCCACGCTTGTTTATTAAATCGATCTATCATTTAAAGCAGTGGTTCCCAAAGTTTTTTTTGTCTCGCCTCCCTACTGTCTAAAATGAAAATGCCCACGCCCCCCGTTGGCACAAACTAGACTCTAGCTCTAGCTGCTAGAGAGCTAGTGCTAGACCGAGAGCTAGACTCTAGCAGTCTAGCAGCTAGACAGCTAGAGGAAGCCAGTGGACTCGCCATATACCACGTACCTACTTAAAAAAAAACAACATGGTAAAACATGTTTTAAAAAAACAACCTTTAATCAAATATTTTATTTAAAAATAATATTTTCCGTTTCTCGCTCGCGCCCCCCTTTACATTTTATCGCGCCTCCCTAGTGGGGCGCGCCCCCCACTTTGAAAACCAATGATTTAAAGGAAAGTGAACTTTGAACTTTAAATGGTTTTGTATGTAAGACTGCTCAAGACGGGTACCTACTGTCATCTTGAGGAACCAAGGTGATTCAGTGATGTCATTTTAAATCGAAGTTGGCTCTCTGGAAAGATTTTGTGTGGGAATTTTAAGTCTTTAAAAAAGCAATCAATGGGCCTGGATTTAGTTCCTTATTTGATTATATTGGTGATAGTGAGAGATTATATGCACATACACTCTCCTGATTAAATTTTAATTATTGATATCACTTCGCATATTATAATTTATTATTATTCTCTGGTTTCTTTTCTCCACATCTCATTAAAAATATTCAGCTTTGACAGTACTCAGATAACGGCTGTTTAAAATACAATTTGAAGAAATTTATAGGTCACTTAAGTACATATGAGGGGTAAATATCCCGAAAAATTTGTGTACACTTATTTGGAATTCCAACGGAATTCCTTGGAAGTCCTTGGAATTCCTTGGAAGTCCTTGGAATTCATTGGAATTCCTTGGAAGTCCTTGGAATTCCTTGGAAGTCCTTGGCATTCTTTGGGAATTCCCTGGAATTCCCCGAAACCGTTAATTTTGTATGTGGTCCTTATGAGGTAAAACTGAGGGGTAAACCGCTGAGGAATTTTGGTGTACAAAGCGCAGGAATTGCGAGGAATTGCCAAGGAATTTCGGGAATTGCAGAGGAATTGCGAGGGATTTCCGAGGAATTTCGGGAATTGCAGAGGAATTTTAGGAATTGCCTAGGAATTGCGCAGGAATTGCGAGGAATTTTGTGGGTATTGTCAGGAATTGACGGGTATTTGGAGGAATTACCACGTGTTGTAGATAGATTTGCGCTTGCGCGTCAAACAGTTGGAATGCGAATGAAGACATGCATTCAGTAGTGTGTTTGTATGCAGTATACAGGGCGATTCTTTTAAAGCGCACATTAGAAAATTTTCGACTTCTACTTATGCTAGAGTTATGAAACTTGAAACCTAGCCATAATCGACGATTCCCAAACGAAATTAAATATTTACTGGATGGCGTCACTCTTAAAAATAGCGGAAGTAGACGCCATCTTTATTTTTTTAATGACAATCGGCCATTTTGATTTCATGTTTGAATTCGGCATTTAATTCCGACGACAACTAACCAAATTGTCACTACTTATCTGTCATACTTTTTGACATATGCCACATTTTCTCTTCAAATTTGCAGATGCAAGGGTTCATTAAAAATTGATATCTCTTGAACAGCCGAAGATAAGTCGATGAATTTTTTTTTCTTCGATTCCTTAAGCTCCAAGGAATGTTTTGATTGATAACCGAAGTCATAACGAGTTTGCCAGCGGTTTAGAATTTTTTGAATACGGGTATCGCAAAATGTCAAAAACTCAATTTTTCAAATGGCACGTGTCAAATTTTATGTCACCGTTGGATGTAACATATAATTCTGGGGAGTTATGTTAGCATGTGCTATACCTAACTCCAATCGTTTTGGAGCTATTTTTGCAGTTTTTGAGTAAATTGGTGTCAAAAAGTATGACAGATAAGTAGTGACAATTTGGTTAGTTGTACTCGGAATTAAATTTCGAATTCAAATATGAAATTAAAATGTCCGATTGTCATTTGAAAAACAAAGATGGCGTCTACTTAAGCCATTTTTAAGAGTAACGTCATCCCTGGTGGCATCCTGTAAATATTTAATTTCGTCTCGGAATCGTCGATTATGGCTAGGTTCCAAGTTTCATATCTAAGTAGATGTCGAAAATTTTCTAATGTGCGCTTTAAAAGAATCACCCTGTATTAGTGTAGTTTTGAATCCGTATTTTTATATAAAATATGAAAGGTACCTAGTTAATTAGCTAGTCCGGGTAATAATGACAAATATATTTACCCAGTTTTTGGTAGGGACCGCTATTCAGTTTCTCGTCGACTAGTAGAGTCCAATAGTTAGGTTATGTTTCATTTTGGGCGGGCAGCGTATTTCAAACGTATCGTTGTGCATTGAATAACAGTTAATCGCGTACTACGCCTACTACGCGGTCTATTATGAAGAAAGATGGTACATTGGACGAATTATAGAATATTCTGGAAATGAATTTAAAATTAAATTCTTATCTGAACAGTTAGATCTCTTTTCATGGCCTAAAAATGAAGATGTTGCTTGGGCGGAAAAAAATATTGACACGAATTTTTGCCCCGCAAGCGACCTTTCTGGTAATGAGTCACGCTGTTTGTCTGCAAGCCGCAGTTGTTTATTATGGCGTTGACCTTGTCTATTTGTGAGACTAGAAAAATCGATCGATGGAACAATCGATCTCTGGTAGTTTCCAGTTCCCGAATGTTCGAAGAAGACTATTTATTGGGAAGCAAGGAGCCGGGAGGACAGTTTTGAAGTTAGTTTTGGCTTTCAGATGCGAAGAAGAGCGATAGAATCAGGCGAGTATAATGTCTTACATGCGTTTCGTTTAGAGTTTTGGTATTGGTACTTGCGTGCGAATGTTGTCGCGTTTTCAAGAGTACCGGGGCGTTTTCGGACGTGATTAACCGTTGGTTGTAAGAGTGTTTTTAGAGAATCTCGAACTGTTGATTTGTGTATTGTGGATTGTTTAGGTTAAGTAATTAGTTGTTTAATTGTTCGCTGGTAGTTATTTAATTGTTATTGCTTGTTGTTGTTTGTTTGTCACTTGTATATTTCGGTGCTTATTGTTAATTCTAAAACTGCATGTTCTCAAATGACATTTAATTCTAAATATTTGTACATAAGTCACTATAAATAAATTTTGTAAATACGAAATAAGTTACAATTCGGTTACAATATGTTTTTACGACCCTATTGGATTAATAGGCAGCGGACCATTCCAACTCAAGAGATCTGATAAGATGAATATTGATAAGCAGTATAAATCTTACAAAAGTAAATGCCATTTTCAAAGGAGTTGTTATCTTTTTGGACGACAGGAGAAGTGGATCTAAAAAGAATAGAAGCGATTGAAATGTGGTACTACAGGCACATGATGAAGATACCGTGGATAGATAAGGTTAGCAATAAGAAGGTATTAGAAAGAGTTGGAGAAAAGTGAAATGTATGGAAGACAATAAAGGATCGGGAATATTATTTGCGGCATCGGCAGTTGTAAATTTAAGTGTGTGTAAGTACATGTGGAATTGCAGGAATTTCCAAGGAATTGCGGGAACTTTTAAGGAATTGCGGGAATTTCCAAGGAATTGCAGGGAATTTCCAAGGAATTGCGGGAATTTCCAAGGAATTGCGGGGAATTTCCAAGGAACTGCGGGAATTTCTAAGGAATTTCGGGGAATTTCCAAGGAATTACGGAAATTTCGAAGGAATTTCGGGAATTTCTGGATAAAAAGGAATTGTGGTGTACAAATTTTTTTCAGCAACTTTGATTTCGTTTTAATTATCGTTTTTTCCGGGAAAACAATGTTGAATAGCAAATTTTATGGAATGACAATCTTTCCCAAGAAGAACTTTGTAGGTAAATATTAATTTCTCCACACGTTCCTTAAGAATATTTGAAATACATTTTAATATTCTATTCGTTATCTGTATGAAAATAAAATTTTAGTGGTGAGATGAGTAATAGGAGGTGTTTCTGAGTTTCTGCAATCTGCAGGCATCCATTGCATTCGCATCCACCGGCCAAAATTTTCAATTTGAGGGTGGGGTGCGGTACAGTGCTGTCACAATTCTGTATTAGTTTCAGAAGTTTAGTCTCTAATCTGTGAATTTAGTTGGGTAACTGTCCATTGTAGGTATTATTGGGTTCTAAATATGTAGTACTTTTTTGATAATTTCGAGAATATTTGATTTAGGAAATTGCGAAAGGGTTCCAAGACGCGGTGGCAATAATACTAATAATAATAATAACAATAAATTATTTTGTTTTCTTCTACTTTCTGTTCCAATTATTAAGGCATGGAGCTGTATGTAGTAGTACTAGGGTGGGCGTCAAGGTACTTGCGTACGTGATATTTGCGTACATAAGGAAAGATGTCCAGCAGGAAAAGCGGGCAGCTCGAAACAAGTATCATTTGCGTGCAACATAAAAAATAAAAATCTGCCAGGTTAAGGTCAAGCGGAGCGAAGCGAGCGGGGAGCTTGTAAGTCTCAGTCGTTAGCGTTTATAATATTATGATTCTCCTCAAAGATGATTCAACAAACATTTTACAAAAGAAATCACCGGGGGAATAAATATTTATATTTTCATAATAGGTGTTCGAAATAAATATTTAAATTAGGAATCCAAATTTTATGTTGCACGCAAGTGCCACTAGATCAGAGTTGTTTAATTTATCTGCTGAGCCTTATTTTGCTTTATGGACGCTAATGTTGTAACGTTGCAAAAGTAAACACCTTGATTAATCAAAATTGATTAGTGTTTACTTTTGACGTTCTGACGTCACGCCGTGATCCAGAAGGAAAATGGATGGGAGAAGCAAGCGTGCGCCAGTTGAGATTTAAAACATGCGATAGCAAAGGTGCACACGTCCCATGTATGACGCGAAGGATCAACGTCACAAGTGGTGCAGACGGCACCAATGCCCCCGCTGGAAAATCTCGGAAGAAGACCGCAGAATCCACCCCCCCTGAGTCTTATAAAAGTGGATGCTCCAGAAGGCAGAAGGCAGTACTTGGTCGTCCGGCCATCAACTGGGACCAGGGCTCCCAGCATCCGAGATGATGCTGGCCGCCGACTTTCAATCCGACTTCGAATTAAGAATCCTTCAGATTCAGAATTCATTCACCGCCGCCGATTCTCAATACTGACTTTATTTAACCGCAACGCACTGAGTAACGTTCTCGTTTCGCCGTTCGATCTGCAGATATATCCTCCGCTACCATTTTCATGTAAGTGCCTATATGGTTATTTATTGCTAGCTTGTCTAGCAATATTTAAACCAGGGTTCGAAAATACCCGGGTTTTCTTGAAAAAACCCAACCCAGTGGGTCCATGGGGGTTTTTTTCGGGTTTTTTCGGGTTTTTTCGGGCTATTCTGGGTATTTTGGGTTTTTGAGTTTTTTCTGTTAAAAGCTTTGTTTAAAATATGAATGCTACAATTTGCCGCTAGTTTTTGTACTGCCCGTATTCATTTGTAGGTACTTTTAAATACCTTAATGTGGATTTTAAATTTTTAATACCGAAACTTCATTATTTTTTCATTAAGTATTATGCTTACCGCATCTATTGCTTTTGTGAATTTTGTGATTGTGCATTCATAGCGGACTTGTATCTTGTACTTATAAAATCATATGGTAATAAAAAACGTGTTACTAATACTATGTATGTATTATGAAGAAAAAGTCTTAACTTTGTTTTGAATGCCGACGCCGACCGGCTGGCGCTTGAGATCGGCGGTCGCCCTTTACATGAATTACACGCGTGCCGAAATGATAGAAAACATGAAAGTTGCATTTTAGAAAAAATTAAAAATGATGTCATCCTAATCCGCTAATCCCTTAAAAGAAATATTTAAAGCAGAGGACTACCGATTTTATTTTAGTTCAGTGACAGCAGTTGTTGACGTGCATTTGGTGGGGAAATTAAAAATTCATGATGCCTAAAGTGAATGGTAGTGGTAGAAAAATTGCAAAAGAGTGGTCTGAAGTGTTAAAAATTGATGGTGACTCCAAGTGTAAGTGTAAACACTGTAATGAGGTAGTCAGCTGCAAAATTGAAAGAATTAGAGCTCACTTAAAAAAGTGTTCGGCTAGAAAAACCACTTCTGTTAGTGACCCTGGTATTGTGGCTTCTGTTGTGCAAAGCGAAGAAGTAGACGTACCTTCAACTTCATCGAGTGCAGTAGAATTATTCGACGATTCTGAAGCTAGTGATTCATTCAATTCTACTTCTACAACCGCGAAACTAAAACTACAGCCATGCATTAATGAATTCGTTGTTAAGACTACTGACAAACAAAAGGAACATTTGGATGAAATTATTTCCAAATTCTTTTATTCTGCGAATATTCCCTTCAATGTAGCGGAACTAGGAACATTTAAGAACATGATAGAACACCTAAGACCTGGATATAAACCACCTTCGGCTAAAATGATTGGTGGAAAATTATTGGATAAAGTGGCAGCAGAAACGGAAGCTGAGCTCAAGAAAAAGTTGGAATCCAAGAGTATAACGTTAACTATAGATGGATGGTCCAGCGTGCGAAATGATCCTATACAAGCTGTCAGTATACACACTGGTACTGATAGTATTTTACTTCACGCTTTTGATTCCAGACCCGAGAAGAAAACTGCCAAAAAATGTGCTAGTTTAGTAGAAAGAGCCATGGCAGAGTGCGAAGAAAAATTTGGCGCCTCAGTTTTCGCCGTCGTAACGGACAACGAAAATAAAATGATAAAAATGTGGGAACTTTTGCGAGAAAAGCATCCGAGCTTGATAGCTTATGGTTGTTCAGCACACTTATTGAACCTAGTCGAAAAAGAACTTTCTCCGCGCACTGTACTAAAGCATATTGTCGAAGTTCAAAAATACTTTCGTAACATTCATCAAGCACATGGGTGGCTAAAAGAGAAACAAGGCTTAATGCCACAGATCCCTAATGAAACTAGGTGGAATTCCCATCCAGATTGTGTAAAAACCTTTATAGCGAATTACCACAAGTACAGAGAAATCGCTTTAGAACACGAAGGTGAATTTCTGCAGTCTGTATTACAAATTTTGAATAATGTTGGAATTTATAGTGAAGCTATTCATTTAGAAAAACAGTTATCTAAAGTTGCCAATGGACTTGACGTACTGCAACGAGATACAACTTCTATATCACAAGCCGTTGAAGTATGGGTTGATATAATTAATGATAACCTTTTGCAGCCCCACAGGGACCTGTTTATGAAACGGTTTGATCAGGCAATCAAACCTGTTCACTTCTTAGCCAATTTGATGGATCCCAAGTTACGAGGAAGAAGTCTTACCAGTGAACAAGAAAGTGCAGCAGAAAAGTGGCTTTCAGATATACATCCTGAATATATTCCTGCGATAATGGCGTTCAGAATAAATGACGAAACATTTTTTCCGCCTTCTCTAATGCAAGAAGATGTAATAAATCAATTTTCATCTGCAATGTGGCGGAAACTTGCGGGAAATAGAACTGCGAAACTCTCAAAATTTCCACCTGGATTTTGCGATTTTTTCTTCGGTCTCCTTTCTGCCCCTGCATCCTCCGCTGCTATCGAAAGATATTTTTCCATGTTTGGACTAGTTTGGAATAAACTACGAAATCATCTAGGGTTGGAAAAGGCAGCAAAACTGGTTCAAGTTTATAGACATTTGCGTTCCAGCGAGACCCAGTCAGAGTCAATAGACTGGTGAATATAAAAAAAATTGTTCTTTAGTTTCAATGTTGTTTTGTTCGTATTTTGCATTTTGAATATATTTTATGCATATTACGTTCTAAAACCCACCCGGGTTTTTTACTGGGTTTTTTCAAGCGGGCCCAACCCGAAAAAACCCGGCGGGTTTTTTCGGGTCGGGTCCAGTCTGGCGAACCCTGATTTAAACATTATCCGACCAACGTGGTTGGACCTGACTGGTTGTACGGCAACGGGTCTACCAAAATCGTAGCTCTCTGGCAGGGGTAGGAACCACTTAATTACGTTTTCTCTGCTGGTTATTTATAGCCACCTGGGATTTCTTTGTGGTGACCGGTTTCCACCCAAACCTGGAGGCAGCCGGTGTATGGTAGGACGTATCCATTACATATTGGTTAGCGGCCTCCCCGAAGGGATTGCACTCTGGAGTGCGACACCGAAGATCCCGTACCTAAACCCCCGACTGGAGTGTATTTCAATACGGCTACGTAACGTCCAGAAAATCCGACCTATATTGTACAGATCGAACGCCGGACGTTCGACGTGTATCAGGACACCAGAATTCAATGAGAGGTTCACCCGGCGAACAACTCATTTAATTATTAACTCGTACCGTTTGACCAAAACAGTTCTCAACATGGAGTAGAATGACCACATTGAAGAATATCTGGTGGTGTACAGGAAAATTCACCTTCTTCACTTTCCATCACAAAATCGCAACAAAAAACGGACACAACTAACTTTTCACAATTTTTGTTTAAACAGTCATTTTATTTATCATCGTTGCCGTGGTTGTCTTAAATTTCACGGAAACCATGATTCAAGTACTTACTATTTTCTAATTGGTTTACGAGAGGGAATAATAGTTCATTATTCCCTCACCATTATTCCCTAAGTGAATAACATAGGGCATTATATTACACAAATTACAGATATAATACTTATATTATGTATTAGTCGTGGATTTTGTTTTCTTTAATAAAAGAATATTTCTTTTAAATAATCAAAAATTAGTTTATTTTGTTTCTTTAAGCACTCTATTAAGAAATTTAAGCATAAAAGTAAAAAGGTTTATGCCAGTATTGCACTTTTTTTGGGATAATTGGGAGGAGATTACTTTCCTCGAAGACGTTCGGAATTCGATAAAATTATTTTGGAATGCCTCGGAATTCGTTGGAATTCCTTGGAAATCTTTGGAATTCCTAGGAAATCTTTGGAATTCCTTGGAAATCTTTGGAATTCCTAGGAAATTCCTAGGAAATCTTTGGAATTCCTTGGAAATCTTTGGAAATCCTTGGAAATCTTTGGAATTCCTTGGAAATCTTTGGAATTCCCAGTCCTGTGTACAAAAATTTTTCGGGATATTTACCCCTCAAGTACCTACATAGGTACATGTAGAGGGTACATGTAATCAAAAATTTGACATTCATTGAAGAGAAAAAATAATTACTTACGTACCTAAACATGTAACGAGCATGAAAAATTTCGAAATACCAAATCAGCCATTAACGATAATATGTATTGTGAAACATGCAATTTGAACTTTTTAAAAATACAGCTGATTCACTTACCACTTTCTTTTCTTGCATTCTTCTGCACATTATGAGCTGGTGTTTTTGGAACAGACTTCATGCTAAACCTTCCACTATCTGTCCTAGAGAACACTTGTGACTTATTAGGAGTAATTTTGTTTGAAGCTTTTGGCACAGTTTTAGGCACCTCCTGTTTGGGCATAGGAGTTTTCTTGCTTGCAAGATACCTGCTTTGAACGTCATTTGTTTTTACGGGCTTTCGATCTACAGAAATTGCACGCGCATGATCTGGCTGGAACTTTCGCCTCATCTCTGGAGTATTTGGACATTTTGGTGGTATCTGAATTGCAGGTTCTACATCTAGTCTGGCTCTTCGCAATGCAAACGCTCTGTTATACTTTGTGTTTGTAATGCTTGATAGATCTTTCTTTCGTTGAGTACGTTCAAAATCTTCTTCAGAGCTCGATTCTGTATCAGCAAATTGATTTCTGTCTATTTTATGATCAGAATTAATGCTACAGCGGCGTTGTTGGAAAGCATTTGGTTTGATACTAGCTGTAGAGGCTGACCTTTGTATTGACCCATTACGGTTAAAATTTGGAGAATTTCTAATATTGGATTCCTTCTGCAGAATGTTGACATTTTTAGGGTTAATCTGATTTTTAGTTGAAAAGCTGCTTGAACGCCTTATGGGACTGTTATTTGGAGAATTTTGTATTTTGTGGACTAATTTATTTTGTGAATATTGATTCAATACTTTTGCTGTTTGATCAATACCTTGTAAGTTTTTGTTCTGAAAGTGCTCTAATTTATTCATTACTTTCAGATTTCTATCATCAAACGAGTTGTGACGAATATGTGTTAATTTCTGTTTCAAAAGATTCTTGGTGTCGTTGTTCAAAGGAACATTAAATTTACCATCATAATCACTGTCTTGTTCATTTTCTGATGGTAATCTACGTTCCAGAGCCAAAATGTAATTCTGAGTCGAATTTAAATATGATTCAGTTTCAAGACTACTGTCCGAAAGATCAACATTTAAAGAACTAATACTGTTTCTGCTGCGTGGCCTAGATATATTATGTACTGGTGATGGTATCTTAGTCGGAGATGTTTTCCCAGAAACTGCACCAATAGCATGAGGTAAATTACTTACTTTACCTAGTGCCAAATTTGCAAACATGAAGGTGCTGTCTTTGAAGTTACTTTCTACGTTGCTTTTAGTGCCACCATTTTTCATCGGAATACTTTGTACATTTATAATATTGGTCGTTAGATTAATAGCGTTTGTTCTTACATTAGGCAACGGCACCACTGAATCATCCATATAAGCCTCAACGTGCACTTCTGATTTAGATAAGCTCATCTGACGCATATGTTTTCGGTCCTTTTCAACCTTGGATCGAAAAGCACCACTGGAAGTAACTGATATAACACTCCCTTGATCTACAATCTGTTCCAAGCCTATTCCTGTTTTAGCCTTCGGACTTGGAAACATTATTTTTGTAAAAGTTTTATTGTGTAAATCATCTCGGTTTTGTTTTGACTGTTCTTCTAAATCATTCGTTATGGACAAATTCTGCGTCGGTGAAAGGATAGGTGATAAAACGTTTGATTTCTTATGTTCATAATTTGGTACCGACTCTGAAGTATGAAAAGATGTTTTCTCTGCGGGAATTAGAGGGCTCTTGAATACAAAGGAATTCTGAGTTGGCGATAATAAAGAATTTGGTGTTAAGGGAGATTTAACTGATGAAATATCCCTCAAAATATCCTTCGTTACATTGGATTTAATATTTTCCAATTTAGGAATTACTTTTTGTGTCTTCAAACCACTAGTGCCTGTTGATAAACTACGAACTGGTCTACTTTTATTTCCATTTAAGCTAAGAACATACTCCTGAGTTTTCTTCATTACAGACACTTCTTCAATTTTAAATTCTTGATCGATACTAATTCTAGCTTTCTGCTCCTCAGAATAATTGTCTTCAACAGTATAGGTGCCTGCATCACTCACCGTGTCTGACTTATCAAAGTCAAATTCTGTACCATCCACAAAAAGGTCACTTGTATCCTCCAATAATTTTGGTTGCTCACAATCTGGACTAGAGTATTGTTGAACTAATGTATTTGTTGGTAACAATGCTTTAACTTCAACATTAGGGCTAAATGTACTAACTAAATCTAGTTCTGGACTTGAGATATCTTTTAGTTCAATCTCAGGACTGGAAATGCTGGGTAAATTGCTGCTTGGAAATGAAGAGGACATGCTTTTCAGAGGTAATGATAAATCACTTTTTTGTTTTACAGAACGCCCACTTTTGCTATTTTTATCACTTTTTTCATCTGCAGAAAAGTATCCTTCAGACGATTGAATACTTGATTTACGAGGTAAATTTCCAGTCGATGGTGCTTTCTTGCTTTGTGGATTTGTAGATGATTCTTCCAGCTTCGAAAGAGATTGTCCTCTTCTGTGTCGCTTCTGAAACTTTTCGACCAGGGACTTGTGCCTTTGTGTGTCGACACATTTTCGTTCACCAAAGTCTATAGTAAATGCTAGTGTTTTTGGAGATTCTGTAACATCAGCAATTTGCCTTTCTGATGCAGATTTTACATTGTTTTCATCCATGACTCAACCAACAAATATTTCTATTTGACAAACCAAACCTAAAAATACAAACACAAAACTAACCAACATTCGTATATAAATTGAAAATGTAAATGCTATACCTTACTGCTTACTACAATGCAATTTAGTTAAGTAAAAAAATAGTGCACAATCTTCGTTTATCATTTTTTCGCATTTTCACAGCTGTAACGAACGACTTCGCGAAGTACGAATGACACTTGTAACATGTCAGTTTACATTACTATGTTTACATGATAGTAGTGGAACGACTGTAATATTTCCCGCAGCAGAGGCACAGGTACCTACCTACAGCATTTTTTACAATTAAATTCAGTTCTCGCGGAAACTATTGACTTTTCGTCTTTATTGTTGTTTCCAAAACTTGAATTGTGCACATTAAGGGCAAATATTCTTATCTACAGCAGTATAAAATAAATAAACGAGCAGATAGATATACAAAAAAGGATAACAAAATTAATAAATACGATAATGTTTAGCATACATTCCGTTAATATTGCTAATTATTATGAGATAATAGAATAAATTAATGGAAACGTTTATTTTCATATGTGATAAATCATCTACCTATGTACCATTTCTTTTGTAATTATTTGATACATTATGCACGATGTATCCCTTGTCTATGTGATCTGAACTAAACTAAAGCTAAAAAATTGCTCTGTAACACTTAAATTCACTAAAAATTGCAAATCAATTTATAAAATACATAATTATACCAATGCTCGATGCATTCATTATTTAAATGGAAATATTTGCCAAACTTAAATATTTTGATGTATTTATCTAGGTAATACGTTATTTATAACACGGATGAGGTAGATGAGTAATATTTAATTATATTCCACCCATAGTTTGTTCCTGACCAGTCCAGTCATTACCATATTTGTATTCTTTATATGTACGCGTAACTGGCTGTCAATAAGTCAATATCAACTTTTACAAGAAAGTTGAGAACCTTAGTCAGTTTAGGTTAATTAATTTAGCATTTTTGGCTAATTTATTATTTACTAATAACCAATTCCCATCTACAAATTCGTTTTTCTTACCTATTTTCTACTTATTTTAGTACCCGTGAAAAGGTGCTATAGTGAATAGTGCAGCGTGTACTTAATGAATATTTTCCGAATATTTTTTTAATTGGTTCGTACCTTAATTTTAGAAATTGTGTTCTATACCCATTGGCATGTATGTAAAACGTAGAAACAGACAGATTTGTTTGCTTTTTGGGCCCATTTGTCGAATAAAAAGAAGACCTAATATCTACCTATTTTTTTTTTAATTTCAGTACTTTGGGCCAGAATAATGCAATTTTAACTAAGCATAATAGTAGCGCAGCAGAATAAATTGTGAACCAAAAGTAACCAGTCCATTATTGTTTACCTCCTCGTCTTTATTAAATTAGGTATTAGGCATGTTTTACTTAAAATGATTACAAAACGAGGGTCACGGTCCGTGGCCGCCTTTCCAATTTTCATTCTGCTTAGAATTGTGCATTTTATTACCCAAGTAATTACAAATTAGTTCATAAATAAACTGACGGACGATTTCTCTTTCGTTTTCTTTCTTTGTGCTTCTGCTGGGTTGGTGAGCAAGGCGGGCTTGCGGGGGGGTTTATGATTACGTTTTAGCTTTAGCATAAGCCCTGACATAAGCATAAACACTGATCAGAAATTTCCCATTATGCAAAAAATACAACTTCGCGTTAGAGGTTCAAGCGCAGAAGATAAGATTGGTGATTGGTTATTGGCGCAGTCCCAATCACAGAATTGGCTCCGGCAAACCGGAGGCGTATTGTATTAGTTATACAGAACCCGAGCACACATTTAATACGTTTTCCTCTGATCTGAGGCTGTTCAGGATCTCTGCCTAGGGTATTTACTTGTTCTTTATGATTTAATTAATGAATTTAACCCAACACAGGGGTACTGAAAAGATTTAGTTTAACTTTTTTCTTTCGCATTTTTGAAGACCCGCCAATTGTAAAATTGTTGAGGTTGAGGTGTTGATTTCAGCAGCGCCACCTACAGGCAATCTATTGTGTATGTTGCTCTGTGGTTTTTAGAGTAGTGTTCTAGGTTAAGCAAAATGGAGGCAAAAAAAAATTTTTGCAAGTCATGTAATAAGATTAATTAATTAATATTAATAATATGCTTTATTTAGCACTAGGCTATTACACGAACAATACAATAAAAAACCAATAACTACAACAAATTAATAAACATTACAACTAAACTAAATCAAATAACACTTAGAATTAATCTTATTCTAAACTAATCTAATACTGCTCTAAAACCACTACTATTACTACTATACCAATATACCAATGACAGTAAAAATCACATCAACAAAAAATCTTTTAATTCTCGTTTGAAAATTGCCAAATTAGAAATACTACGTAGCTTTTCACTTAACTTATTATACATAATTACACCCTTAAAGAAAATAGAATTCTGAGTACTTTTCAATCTCTTTATGTCCAAATGAAATTTATTGTTGCTTCTTGTATCATACTCATGCACTTCACCATTTTTCCTTAAAATTAAATTGAAATACTCCGGCATTAAACCCAAACTAGTAGTTAGAAAATGACAGCCTCAGATACGAACCCCTTCGGAGCACATAGCGCCATCGAGTTCTCGAGGTGCCATCGACTTCTTCGGCAGTGACCTTGAAAGAGACCAGAGGCTGCTGAAGGAGTCGTTGAGTCATCCGAAGAAGTGTCTTCAGCAGCGGCATCTGCAGCAGCCTCTGGTGTCTTTCAAGGTCATTTCTGAAGAAGTGTGCATGTCTTCAGCAGCGTCTGGTCATTGCTGAAGAAGTGGTGTTCAGCAGCGTCCAGGCGCATGCGCCGGGGCTATTCCTCAGATCAGTCCATCGAGTTCTCCATCCACTTCAAGTGGGCGTGTCTGCAGCAGCCTCTGGTCATTGCTGAAGAAGAGCCTCTGGTGTCTTCCAAGCCGCCATTTTGGCTGTGGGTCAGGCGCCTGCGCCGGGGCTGTCGCGTGCAAAGCGCGTGTTGTTCAGGCCAGTCCATCCTGGCCCCATCCACTTCTTCGGCAATGACCAGAGGCTGCTGAAGGAGTCATGTCTTCAGCAACGGTGTCTTTGGGGCCTTTGGCCGTGGCTCAGGCGCATGCGCCGGGCTCTGGCTATGAGAGTGGGCGGGGCAACAGCCAATGAGAGTGGTTGTGGGCAGCATCCAATCAGAATTGTTGTTAGGTGCTGTTGGGCCTTTGGATGTGGCCCAGGCGCCTGCGCCGGGGTTTTCGCAAAAATAAAAACGTTGAATATATTTTTACATCAATATAATTAAAACTATAATCTGTATACAGAGTAGGCATGCGTGTATTTTCTGGGCAAATCGAAGCCCTGCAGCTTCTCATACCAGTCTTCTGATCGATTCATTACCCGGTGTATACTCAACGATGCGGTCATGCAGGATGAGACAGTATGCGGTTGTGTTGGGCGGAAAATTCTCGCTCGACTCAAATTCTAGACGCATATCTATGGGTCCAGGCTTGATGCTTTCCGACTGCTTTGATGCGTCAATCACCACGATGGGCGCTAGATCCTTGAACTGTTCCTTGCCGTATAACGGCTCGCCAACTTTTCCATAGTATGAACTCTGGAAGTTCTGGTACATTTCGTATAGCAGGGCGTATTTCCCCGTGGAGAAATCCAAGTTTAAATTCTCGTAGGGGAAGCACTCAGAATTCAGGTACAGTTTGACGTTTGTCAGATTGCAGTGGTCAAATTTGCTTGAATCCGTGTCCAAATTCGCTTTGCGATTCGTCTGGAAGGCGACAATAACGTAGCGGGGTTTCTCCAACCGTGTTGCAGTCTTGACGGCCCACGTTTGTTTCGTAGCTTGCGGCAACACCGGATACTCGTACAGCTCCCAGCTGCGAAAACATATCTGCAACGTTCTCTCTTCCTCGACAATATTGAGAAGTTTTAGGTATTCAGCATCCGATGGATAGACGTACGGCACCCTCCAATGAACCTTGCTCAACTCAATTCTGGTGTCCTCGTTACCCACGAAAGCGTTCCTATCGTTTTTCGATCGAGTCAAAATGAGCTCGTGACACACATTTAACAGAATTTTGGGGTAATCTTCCAAGAATCCCAGCAGGATTCTTCCCGGGATGCACACGTTAAAGTTCCCGTTCGCGTCGATAAGGTGGCTCGGTGAGTCTCCCGTATTCGTCCAGCCGGCATTCTCCAGGGCACCTACTTCACCCTTATTCAGAGAAACTACACCCTTCAGTGTGCTCGTGATGCCCACGTTTTTTGTTCGATCCACCTCCACCCCGTTTATTTCATAGCGGACGTCGTCAAAGAGGAAACTGAGGGCGTTATTTGTTAAAACCGCATTTCCGCCTCCTGCACCCTTGATGAACCTGCCCTCTATGTAGATGCTGCTTAGATGCGGCAGTACGTAAACGTCTTGTTGGTGGTTTGGTATGCGAATTTCGTCATTGGCGTTGAATGTTGTTGTTGTCACGAACGGCTGATGTACGTGCACCTCGACACGGCGTGCTGACTCATCCAAAACAGCACCGTCCAGAACACGAAACGTGTCTACGTTTATGTGTGTCATTATTCAAATGCGGTTCCCTTGTTGAAGCACAAGTACTAACTGACAGCACCGTTAATTTTCTTGCTTAAATACTCTCCATACAACCGTGCGCATGCGCAGTCTTATTCTTGCTCGTGTCATCAGCCATGGTGTTTGCGACTACAGCTGCCTGTGTCAACAGCGTGTCATCAGCCATGGTGTTTGCGAATACAGCTGTCTGTGTCAACAGACAGCTGTATTCGCAAACAGACAGACAGACAGACAGAGAGACAGACAGACAGACAGACAGACAGACAGACGGACCGACAGACATACAGACAGACAACTACTGATAAGAATTCGGAAGTAGGAGAATAACTATAGATTCCTTTTTGTCTCATCGAGCTGATTAATTTGATACCCTACATGATCTAGGTGGGCGGGGCAAGGAGCGTGGACGGGGGCGCGGTCAGTGAGTGGCCACCCCTAAAAACCACCCCTAAAATCCACCCCCAAAAATCACCCTCCAAAACCACCCCAAGAACCGCCCCTAAAAACCACCCCTAAAAACTACCCCTAAAACCACCCCTAAAACCACCCCCTAAAAATCACCCCTAAAAACCACCCCCAAAAATCACCCTCCAAAACCACCCCAAGAACGTCCCCTAAAAACCACCCCTAAAAACTACCCCTAAAACCACCCCTAAAACCACCCCCTAAAAACCACCCCTAAAAACCACCCCCAAAAACCACCCCCAAAAACCACCCCTAAAATCCACCCCAATATTCCGATACCTCTAGTCGAGTCCTTTAATTTGACACCCCACATGACATAGTTTTTACGTAGGGGTTAGCCTAAATTTAGACTACTGTTCTCAAATAATTAGCGATGTAGAATGTTCTACTACCGAGAACTAAGATGTTTGCATATATCAATCAGATGGTTCCCACACGTGTCCGAAACGCATTAAGATAACAAGTAATTTCAAATAAACAAACTGGAGAATGTTCTAGAATGTTTTTTTCCCACACGTGTCCGAAACGCATTAAGATAACAAGTAATTTCAAATAAACAATCAGAAGAATATTCTAGAATGTTATTTTATTGTAATAATACAAACAAACAAACGGGTCACCTTGTAGTGTCTACAACGTATTAAATGCACATGCAGAGCGTGGGATCAAACCTAAACAAACATATCCTATCGGCAAGATGAAAGGTTATTTCCCATAATAAAAACAATTATAACATCTCTTATCGGCGGCGAACGTGCTTTTTTCTTAAACTTTAATATCAATATTTATTTAGTATAAACAATTGTAAATTTCCGAGAAAATAAATATTAATTCTGTAACTTCTGTTTACAATCATAAGTATATACGGATGATTTGAAAGACGGGCTTGTGGGCCGCCGATTAGCTCAGTTGGTTGGAGCGAGGGCTCCGGTGCGTGGGGACCCGGGTTCGAATCCCGGTCGGCGTCATTTCCAGAACGTTTGCGAAAACCCCGGTGCATGCGCCTGAGCCACGGCCAAAGGCCCCAAAGACACCGTTGCTGAAGACATGACTCCTTCAGCAGCCTCTGGTCATTGCCGAAGAAGTGGATGGGGCCAGGATGGACTGGCCTGAACAACACGCGCTTTGTACGCGACAGCCCCGGCGCAGGCGCCTGACCCACAGCCAAAATGGCGGCTTGGAAGACACCAGAGGCTCTTCTTCAGCAATGACCAGAGGCTGCTGCAGACACGCCCACTTGAAGTGGATGGAGAACTCGATGGACTGATCTGAGGAATAGCCCCGGCGCATGCGCCTGGACGCTACTGAAGACCAATTCTTCAGCAATGACCAGACGCTGCTGAAGACATGCACACTTCTTCAGAAATGACCTTGAAAGACACCAGAGGCTGCTGCAGATGCCGCTGCTGAAGACACTTCTTCGGATGACTCAACGACTCCTTCAGCAGCCTCTGGTCTCTTTCAAGGTCACTGCCGAAGAAGTCGATGGCACCTCGAGAACTCGATGGCGCTATGTGCTCCGAAGGGGTTCGTATCTGAGGCTGTCATTTTCTAACTACTCAAACTAATCTTATGTATTAATATAACTGTGTTATATTCCAACAACTTCTCTATGCTAAGCCATTCCATGGTTTTTAACATATCGGCAACTCTTGTATACCTACTACATTTGAGTATAACACGCATAGCTCTGTTTTGTAGTATTTGTAACCTGTCTATATTAGTTTTATTTGCCATAAACAAAATAGATGCACAATATGTGAAATGAGGCAATACAATCGTATTAAAAATTATTTTCTTTGCCCAGATACTCAGCGTTCTTCCAGTTCTTGCTATCACTCCAATATTTTTTGATATCTTTTTACATATGTAGTCCACGTGCCTCTCAAATTTTAATTTCCTATCTATAACAATTCCTAAATACTTAACCTCCTCAACAAGATCCAGTTTGCAGTCGTCAATCACAATATCCAAGTTATTCCGTTGAAAGTTTTTATACCCATTATCATTACCAAAAATCATAGCATTTGTCTTTTTAACATTAATATTCAATTTATTATATTTAAGCCATTTACTTATTTCATTTAAATCTGCATTAACTTTTTTTATAACATCCTCCAAACATTTTCCTTGTAAATATAATACAGTATCATCTGCAAATAGATGATATTTGCAATTCTTCAAGTTGTTTCCTAAGTCGTTTATATATAATATAAATAGCAATGGGCCTAATATACTACCCTGAGGTACACCAACATTTATTTCTTCCTCTTGGGACATTATATTTCCACATTTCACTCTTTGCCACCTATCACTTAAATAATTATTGAGCCACGTATGTACATCTCCTCTTATTCCATATATCCATAGTTTTCTTAACAAATTTTCTCTGTCCACTGTTTCAAAAGCTCTCTTTTGTGAGGGTTCACGATCTTTTCTATACATTCTTGGACGCTTTATATGATTTTTAAAAGCTAACAAACAACAAAGCTCTTGCAGCGAGTGTCATATTTTACAAGCCAGATGTGAAACTTAAACGTTAGGGGATAACTAGGCATAGGGGATGCTGGGGAGTGACGCGAGAACTTTCGAGTAGAACGGAACTGTTTGGTATTTGGGAATATTGTACCGACTTTGATAATAGCGCGATGCGTGACGTATTAGACAATGGCGTGCGATTAGTAAGTAGAGTGCGTACGCTTATGGTTCTTACGTAGTGTAGTCTGACAAAAGTGCCCATACATGTGTATTACCACAGGTCCAGGTATTGGATAATATATTTGTATCGCTATGGGTGAGATACAGACATATATGGAGTTATTTTGAATGATTATGTTGTTTATGGATTACACTGTACTGTTATTGGCCACATTTGATTAGGTATAACGCCGCCTGTTCGGTTTATTATGTTTGCCGCAGGTTCGGTTTATAATATGTTTTGCCGCACGTTCGGTTGCGACCTTTCTAGAGGGCGCCTTTGGTAACAGGGGCTACCTACCCTGCGAAATGATGCATCATGTACCTGTTGGGGCCCTTACACTAGTTAAGGCTTTCCCCCTTGACACTGCCGGTTACGAGTACCGAGCCGGCGGTTGGACCTAGGGGTGCCCCGCGGAGCTCCCCTGGGCGATCGGGGACGATTTAAAACATCTATACGTGACCATAGGATGAGGTAGTTCCTGTGGCACACTAACCCTTTTATTCCTATAGGAATTTTATCGTGCACGCAACTCCATTTTCATCATCTACGAGGCCACGTAAAGACGGACCTTCCGAGCAACCCTGGTAACTGAGGTTGAACTGCTAAGTTTGACAAAAGGTGGTTCGGGGGCGGAACCCCCGGTGAGTTTATATCTAAAATGTTTATTAGTGGCAGATCAGTAAAGTAGATATTATCTTTATTTGCATGGGGATACATCGCCAAGCCAAATTGTCAAATACATACGCAGGTTTAGAAGTAAAGCCGTTTAGCTCAGGTACTGCCTCTACACCACGGAACTGGTATGTTTTTTTGTTTTACTTATTTTATAACTTGTTATTGCAAATACGTATCCAATTGCCCCAAAATTGTATTATTTATGGCCATCCAGATTTCTGTACCTAACAGATTTTCAGAAGTGGGATTCCGTATTTTGCATTAAAAATAAGTTATAATAATGAAGTAACAATAAACAATAAACAATAAAGAGGCTGCAATGTAAAAATACAAGTTCTCGTTTTTCGTAAATGGATACTGTTAACATCTGTCAACGCTTTCACTTATAGGCCACATTTTGACGAGTTCTATAATCTCCAGAACTTTTGAGGGACCCATAAATCTAATTAGCTTAAAACTTGTGTTATTTGGTGTGACCGTCAAGGGTTGCCTGGAGAGATTTATTACAGGGTCCTTTTCCGTGTATTCAATAATGTAATAACAACTAGTTCAGGGAATGTTCATTTATTTTAAAATTGTGACCGATATATTTTCGGTTTTGCATTTTGTCAGGCAGTAAATGCAACCCACCTGAATTGATTAATTGCATTTAACATAAATTGTAATATTTTGAGTGTCTGTCGAAAGGCGGATCACATGTAAGAATTCTTATTGCTTATTAATCTACCCTTTAACTTGATTATGATTATCGATTGACCATTGAGTGTTTCCGTGTGCCATGATGGCAATTAGTACTGAAAGTTAAGTAACATTTTTCAATAAAATACGCTTACGGCATTTGCAACTTTGGTATACAATAATTGTGTACGTACTTACTCAAGAAAAGTGAGTGAGAACTCTACCGCATTGTTAGTCCACCATATGCCATAATTCGTTCTGGCTTTGGGGTAGTACTCAGTTACAGGGGTGCTTGAAATGATCAAGTGCCAAGACATAAAATTTGTGTACGGGGAAATTCGATAAACAATGATTGTGGATAGATAGTTTGATAGGTTAGTTGGCTAGTCTTCTGATAGTGTCCTTTAATTAGCTTGCAATATTTTCTAGTCGTTTTGAAGTTTTGACGATAGTAATGAGTTCCAGAAGTATTGACATCAATGAGCCTTATCTAACTCTAAAAAGTGTGACTAGCGGAACGTGGCTGGTGAAAGAGTTGTTGATTGTTGAGCGTTTATTTATTGTATACCACATTTGCAGTGCAGCACTAAAAGAACCTTTTAGTTACATTGGTACGAACTTCAGGTCAATTATTGTTATTAATTAGGACAATAAGACTATTTTCTTTAGTGTACCAAACATTCCCTTAATTCTTTGTTATCTCTAAACCCCCAACAAAACTGATAAACTATGTCGATCAATTTGTTCTCCTTTTGCAAAACTGTCGTACAATAATTATCAAAACGAAATATAATTACCAACACACCTAGTGAATTCAGGACTGTTGTTGATACAGTGCATATGTCTTTTGCTAGTTGCTTAATCCAATGGAATGTATATTTATCTCTTTCACACCAGTTTTACTGTACCAGGTGTATTACTTGCTTACAAAAATAATCTAATTTGTAAACAGAAGTAATTCGGATGACTAAATAAATTCTAGAATTAATTACCTATTCCCGTAAACGAAACACCATTGAATTTTCAAATATAAATTATAAAGTTTACCCCCGAGTTTATCGGTCTTCGGCATAACACAACAGTAGTTTGGATTTCGCCTATCTAATGACATATTTTGGTTTTGTGCGCTTCTGTTCGTCGTGCCGATGGTGTGGTGTTTGAGGTTGGTATTCAGTGCATTTTCGGGATTTGCATTCCGTCTTCGGCAGGGTCTTGTATCCGGTACAGGGTATAGGATTCTTATGCGGATGGTAGTGTGATGTCCCGCGGGGTGCGTTGGAGGCTGATTTTGTATATTGTATTGTTGGTGCGGCGAGTGGAAGTGCGTGAGGAGCTAGAGTATGTAAAGGTATAGTCTACCAAGTAAACAGTGAAGGTATTTACAACTAATATAGGATCAATTCTTAATGAGAGGATATAGAGAATGCAAGACATTCTACATACAAGGTGGGCGATAAAATTCTACCCAACAAAGTTGCGATTAAAAATAAATAAATGAATAAATCATAATAATATTAATACGTCATTCACAACGAAATAATTGGCAAGGGAAATTTGCAGTTTCACTTTCAATTGTGCCTTTCAATTTGTACCCATTCCCCACAAGTTACTTAAATCATGAAATTAGCATAAAGCATCGTCTCTGCAGAACCAGGGGTACTACTGCTTGTGGCTACTTTTATAGTGAAAATAATAATGGCATTTTCTTGAAGTATGCTACATTCAGTTGTGAGTTGCGACGTGCTAAAATAAAATATAATTAGTACATAAAGATAATTAAAACTTACCAAACTTTATTATTAATTAATTTTACAAATTTTGATCATGAACGATTTTCCATTAATGCATTTTGTGAACTCTACCAATTGGGTTTACCGATTGATTTTGTTAATATCTTTGTTGAGAAAGAAACTTAAGAATCACAACTCATCACTAAATGATTTTATATTAATTAGTTTGTTATAATACTTTGAGTATAAGTATATCGTTTCCCACGATCAGAGTTGTTTAAAAATAAGTAATATACAAAACAAAGGGTCGAATTCTTAAAAAAAAAAAAGTATGTACATTTTGGTAGCTGCGTTTGTGATTAACTAATCCTAATTAAAGTAATAAATTACTTTGCGTTTTGTAGCTGCAACAGTCATAACTCAAGAAATGTGTGTTTAAAAAAAAACTATATAATTCCCCAAAACTAAGACTGAGTATACACTAAGAATGTCATTCTTGAAATTTCATTATTATTTTACGAGTAGGTATATACCTACTTATGCATTTTAGTAATAAATTAGATTCTACTGAATTAACTAAAAGTCAATTCACACAATGATTAGATGTGCCTACTCTCCTGCAATTTATACAGAATAAGTTCAGCAAGGTGCGAAATAAATAGCACCCTACGTCACCTTAAAAATAAAATGAGATACTCTTAAAAATAATATTATTTGCTTATGTAGAGCTAACAGACGCTAAGGGAGTTTTAAATTATTAGCAGTAGTAGATTGTAAACACAAAAGTATTCATTATTCAGTACTACATTTTCAATTCCGGAAGAAAATACCTACATTATTGTTGACAAGTCAGCTACAGCTAGCTGTTATACAAGTAAAATAAAATAGTAACCTAATGGATAGTAGTTGAGGTGATCTGGTGATATAAGTGGTAGTTTATTAAATACAGAAAAAGTTAACCCTATACATTAGAGCTTGAACTACGACGGCGATCGCTAAAGTCTCAAACAAAACACTTCACCTCATGGGCACCATGAAACAACAACACCTACCTAGTTTATTATCTAGTAGTTTGAATAATTTCGAAAACAAACTTTCCCTTAAAAACCTAAAATGTCAAAGAAATACAAGCATACGTTTTATCCGATTACAAAAATTGCTTATACCAATGCTGAGTGGAATTAATAAAATTGAGAAATACGTGTTCCCTAATATAAAATGAAGAGGGAAACAGAAGACTTATTTTTGTTTATAGATTTTTATAATTTCCAAACATAACTTCCCATTATTTACATGAGAATTAGGCTCAAAACTCGTTCCACTTTGTAAATTGCACGAGTGTACCTACATTCCGAATCCACTCAGCGAACTCAAGGGTTCAGATGAAAAATAAACATGTTTTCTTTTGTTGTAATCGTTGTGATAATCGAATAGGAACATAGGAAACAACGATTATGCATTGTATTTTGTAAACCTTCTTATAGAAGTTGTGTATATTTTGTTTGTTTGAAATACAAGCCTGACCTTTGGTTCTTAAACACAAACTAGGTTTTACATTTCCCCAAAAATGTACTAAATTAATGGCAAAGAAAAATTAGAACTGTTCTATTATAATTATTATGATTATAATATGAATTGCTGCTGTATTACAAAGATTACACTAGATTCTTTTATTTAGCCACTTATAGAACAATAATTATTGTGTTAACATTAACGAAGACGAGATGTGTAAGAGACATATGCTTATGTATTGGCGCAACTGACTGAATACAGATTAAAAATTGCAAAAAGTAATCACAATATATAACTTTGTGAAAGAGGAGCAAATGACGACCAGCAAGCCAGAAATGATAAATGTGTAACAGTGTTAGGCGCATCAGATTTATACTGTTACGCCTATTAGTGTTACACTATTTCTGTAATGGATTACCCTTCCCCTTCTTTTCAGACCCAGACACTAAAGTCAGTTGAGTAGTTCTCGAGGACGAGAACATGTCAGGATTGGCCGAATGTGAGGGTTCACGATCTTTTCTATACATTCTTGGACGCTTTATATGATTTTTAAAAGCTAACAAACAACAAAGCTCTTGCAGCGAGTGTCATATTTTACAAGCCAGATGTGAAACTTAAACGTTAGGGGATAACTAGGCATAGGGGATGCTGGGGAGTGACGCGAGAACTTTCGAGTAGAACGGAACTGTTTGGTATTTGGGAATATTGTACCGACTTTGATAATAGCGCGATGCGTGACGTATTAGACAATGGCGTGCGATTAGTAAGTAGAGTGCGTACGCTTATGGTTCTTACGTAGTGTAGTCTGACAAAAGTGCCCATACATGTGTATTACCACAGGTCCAGGTATTGGATAATATATTTGTATCGCTATGGGTGAGATACAGACATATATGGAGTTATTTTGAATGATTATGTTGTTTATGGATTACACTGTACTGTTATTGGCCACATTTGATTAGGTATAACGCCGCCTGTTCGGTTTATTATGTTTGCCGCAGGTTCGGTTTATAATATGTTTTGCCGCACGTTCGGTTGCGACCTTTCTAGAGGGCGCCTTTGGTAACAGGGGCTACCTACCCTGCGAAATGATGCATCATGTACCTGTTGGGGCCCTTACACTAGTTAAGGCTTTCCCCCTTGACACTGCCGGTTACGAGTACCGAGCCGGCGGTTGGACCTAGGGGTGCCCCGCGGAGCTCCCCTGGGCGATCGGGGACGATTTAAAACATCTATACGTGACCATAGGATGAGGTAGTTCCTGTGGCACACTAACCCTTTTATTCCTATAGGAATTTTATCGTGCACGCAACTCCATTTTCATCATCTACGAGGCCACGTAAAGACGGACCTTCCGAGCAACCCTGGTAACTGAGGTTGAACTGCTAAGTTTGACAAAAGGTGGTTCGGGGGCGGAACCCCCGGTGAGTTTATATCTAAAATGTTTATTAGTGGCAGATCAGTAAAGTAGATATTATCTTTATTTGCATGGGGATACATCGCCAAGCCAAATTGTCAAATACATACGCAGGTTTAGAAGTAAAGCCGTTTAGCTCAGGTACTGCCTCTACACCACGGAACTGGTATGTTTTTTTGTTTTACTTATTTTATAACTTGTTATTGCAAATACGTATCCAATTGCCCCAAAATTGTATTATTTATGGCCATCCAGATTTCTGTACCTAACACTTTAGATCTAAAAATATTGCACATACCATCTCTCCTTTATCTATTGCTTCTTTCCACTCATTGATAACATATTGAACCGCTGTCTCACAGCTATAGTGCTCCCTAAACCCCGACTGATATTTCGACAATATGTTACTTCGTTTTACATATTTAATTAATTGATGGTGGACAGATTTTTCCAACAGTTTTTCTATTGAGCATAGCATATTGATGGGCCTAAATTCCTCAACTTTTATAGTGTTTGCTATTTTCCTACATGGCACTATTGTAGATACTTTAAGTAGTCTTGGTATTATACCTTTTTCTAACGAGCTATTAATTATGTTTATTAGCGGATCCGACAATTCATTAAAGTACTCTTTCAAAAAATGTGCGTGTATTTCATCTGGACTGCTCTTGTTCGCCAAGCCATAGGTCAATTCTCTAAGTTCTTCTTTTGTAAGTAAAGCAAATGATTCTAATCGAGAGTTAGTTTCCAACATTGAAAATATTTTATTTCCGCTCTTTATATTTTGCACTATTTCATGGATGCTATTTATGAAGTACTTATTAAATTCTTTGGCAATGTCTGGGAGGTTTTGTAATTTTCTGTCTTCGAATTGAATTTTATCATACTTTTCATTTTTATTACTACCTACAAAAGTTTTTAGTGTTTTCCACATTTCCTTTGAATTCCCCTTAGCTTCATCAATTTTATTTTCATAGCACTTCCTCTTCTCGTTTTTTATTACACTAACTGCTATATTTCGACAATTCTTATACTCCTCCCAGTCACTAATGTCTTTGGTTGTAATATATTTTTTATATTGCACATCTCTGTTTCTAATAACTTCCTTAATATTATAATTAAACCAGTGATGAGTATTATTCTTAATCTCTACCTTTGGCATATGTTTGTCTAAGAGCTTGATAATATTCACGTAAAAATCATTGAATTTAGTATCCAGGTTAGTTTCAAAATAATTAAATTTGATATTGTGCAGTTCCTGTTTTAATAAATCAACTTGACCAACTAACCGTCTTTTTGTTTGTACTGTACCCTTGCCTAAATTTTCTATTGGAATCTTTAAGCTTATTATATTGTGGTCACTAATCTTTGGTTTATCTAACACAGTACACTCTATATCTATGTTCGTTATTACTAAATCTAACAATGTTTGGGATCTGTCTGTAATTCTAGTATAGTCTCTCACAACTTGCTTACAACCACTGTCATTAATTATTTGTTTCAGTTTATGTGCATATGTTTCTTCTGCCATCCAATTTATATTAAAGTCCCCTACTATTATTACATTTTTGTTTAATAAAATTACATCTTCAATCCATAATTTTAAGAAATTTAAAAAATCGCTATGAGATGCATTAGGAGAATGATACAGAATTCCTAAGTAATACTCTACTCCATCTATTATTATTTCGACTAAAAGTACCCAGTAGTTCATGCTTTTAATATCTGTTCTAACAATTTCATACCTGATATGACTTCGCAGATAACAAACTACTCCACCAGTATGTCTACTTTCCGAGTCCACTCTTACCATTGAGTATGAATGGATGTATGAATAGTTTTAATACAATAAACGTTTGTTTTAATAGTTGGAGAGTTGTACCTTTGATTGACAAGTCGTATTTTAACATGGTAGCAGAGGTCCGTAGTTTGTAAAAAGTGCAACGATAGAGAAGTGTGAAAAAAATGTGCGAGAAGACACGTTTTTATTGCCGATTTTTGATGGAAAAGACTGTGGAAAATGGAGATTCAGACTAATGTTAGTTTTGGAAAGCAAAGGCATGAAAAATGTTATAGATGCAAAAATGCCGGAAGCAGAAGGAAACGATAAAGAAAATTGGAAGAAAAATGATGTAAAAGCAAGATCAATCATTGTACAAGGTGCGTCAGTTAGAATTAATCATAAATGAAAGTACAGCAGCAGAAATGATTAAAAAATTGAACTCCATATATGAACCCTCATCGACTACTTTAAAGTTATTAGCAAAACGAAAACTACTCGACTTAAAAATGAAACCAAGTGATGATCCTAAACAGTTCATTACTCTCTTTGAGCAACACATTAATGAAGTGAAAAGCACAGGTGAAGCATTGACCGAAGATGATAAGCTCAATTATTTATTATTATCTTTACCCGAGAATTTTAGTCATATAGTCAATATAATAGATGCTCTACCCCCAACTCAAAGAACTGTAGAATATGTGAAGTCAAAATTACTCATTGATTTCAAGAAGAACGCAGGGAACGATAAAACCCATGAGAGCTATGCATTCAATTCTGGTTCGTCCAACAGTCATTATGAAAGTCAAAACCAGAAAAAGTGTTTCAGATATGGTCGAATTGGACATATCCAAAGATTTTGCACGAGTGGACCTAGAGATAATATGCGAAGACAATATAATCAAGGGAAAAAGCTATTCAGGCAACTCTCGAGGCATATATCAACATCGGAGAGGAGAAAGTTACCGAGGAGGAAGTAGAGGTCGTCCATCAGGCAACTCAGCAGAAGTTGGGAATAAAGCAAGTGGAAATCACGAAGAAAATCAAGATAATAACTCCTTTCACATTACTGTAATGACATCACAAAAGGAAGAAGTTCATGAAGAGGAAAAGAACAGTATAACGTGGCTCCTAGACAGCGGATGTTCCGATCACATCGTCAACAATGATAAGTATTTTTGTGAATTACGAAAATTAAAAAAATCAGTCAACATAAAGGTAGGCGATGGTCATTTAATTAAAGCTTTAGCAATAGGGACCATAATAGCAAAATTTAAAGTAGGACAAAATAAAATAGAGACGCAAATTAAAAATTATTGTTACTTTGCTCCTGATATGTCTAGAAATTTGTTAAGTATGTCTAAGATAACTGATAATCAAAATAAAATCTGGGCACAGGAAAGTCATTTGGAAATTTTGAATATAAGGGATGAAGTAATTGCAGTAGCTTATAAAAAAGAAAGTTTGTACGAATTGACTGGGAGTGTAGTCCATAACATTAAAGGTGAGTCTTATGTTTCTACTGTTATTAAAGAAACATGGCATAAGAAATTGGGTCATATAAATTTTAAAAATCTAGCACAAATGTGTAAAGAACAGGTTTGTGAGGGTTTGCCAAAGTCTGTAGAGGATATAGATTTAAAATGTGAAACTTGTTTGTCGTCTAAGATGAGTAACTTGAAATTTAATAATAATAGAAAGAGGGCTGATGATGTTTGTGAAATAATTCATACGGGTGTTAATGGACCAATAAATCCTGTAGGATATCAAGGACAGAGATACTTTGTTACATTTGTAGATGATTTTAGTAGGTTAGCTATAGTGTACTGTATTAAATCGAAAGATGAAGTCTTTGATTGTTTCGAAAAATATACGAATTTAGTACAAAACCAAACAGGAAAGAAAATTAAACAAATTAGATGTGATAGAGGTACAGAATACTTGAATAAACAATTTTATGAGTTTGCTAAAAGAAATGGAATTTGGCTACGTCCAAGCCCAAGTTACACGCATGAATTAAATGGAGTCGCAGAAAGGTATAACCGAACAGTAATGAATACTGCAAGATGCCTTCTGTCCGATTCAAAGTTAGATAAAAAATATTGGCCTGAATGTGTAAAAACAGCTGCCTATCTGGGTAATCGAAAAATAAAATCCAACAATCTTGAGAAAACACCATATGAAATTTTTATGAATAAAAAACCGAATGTTTCTAACTCGGTTTCTAATTTAAAACTTTATGGAAGTACTGTCTTTGTTAGAATTCCTGAGGTGATTAGAAATTCAAAGTTAGAACCGAAATCAGAAAAAGGTATTTTAGTAGGTTATAGTGATATGGCTTATCGTGTTCTTGTAAACAACAAAATAGTCGAAAGCAGGCATGTTAGGTTTATTGAACAGGGAGAAAAGTATATAAAAACTTCAGACGAAGAATCAGGAAATCAAGAGAATGTTAGTCAAGATGTTAGAATTAGTCATAGAGTTGAAAGTGAGGAAGAAAATGAAAAGGAAGTTCAGTCTCAGGTTAGGAGTCAGGAGGTGTTTAATGATAGGTTAGATGGTAGGCCAAAAAGAGAAATAAAGAAGCCATCGTGGCATGAAGACTATGTTACAGAGAATGAGGATTACTTTATAGATGCACATTTCTCAAATGTGATCGTTCCAGATTCATACAAGGAAGCAGTTGAATCTAATGAAAAGATGTACTGGCAACCAGCGATGAAAAATGAGATTAGTAGTTTAAAGAAAAATGAAACGTGGGAATTAGTAGATATAGACTTAATTCCGGATGATAAGAAAATTTTACAGGTAAAGTGGGTGTACCGAGTGAAATCAGATAATACTTTTAAAACTAGGTTAGTAGTTCTTGGGTACCAACAACCAAAATCGCTAGAAGAGGAAATATACTCACCTGTAGCTAAAATGCAAACGCTTAAATGTCTACTCTCTGTGGCTTGTAATCAAGGGTGGTATATTGAACAAATGGACGTACAAACGGCCTTTTTAAATGGTAAATTGAATGTTTATCAACCTGAAGGTTTCATAATAGAGAAAAATAAAGTTTGTAAATTAAATAAAGCCCTGTATGGCTTACGAGAAAGTCCAAGAACATGGTATGATTGTTTTCATGATTATATGCTATCTTTAAGTTTTGTTAGTTCAAAAAATGACAATAGGGTTCTTGCAGGAGTTAATAATTTACATAAAAATGCCTTAAGACCATGGAGATTTAATTATTTAACCAATTTAATAGAAAAAAAAAATTATTTGTGCGTTTAAACAACAAATTAAATAAATTAAATTTGCCTAATTTCGTCTGTAAGCACATGGCACAATGACGCCCTCCTATTGGTTTGCGTTAGTTGGCGTCATCTCCTTGTAAATCCAGCGTGTTTACATTTGGCAGCCGGCATTTTCTTATTTCGATTGTATCGTGCTGTGAATTATCCGTGTTCCGTGGCCGGTGTGTTTTGAACAATTATTGTGTAAAACTTTTATTTAATCTTTGAGTCTATTGGGGGTTTTGGCCATGACTGACGAAGGTTTCAATAAGGCCCAGTCCGACAATTTGCCGAAAATGGACTCCTTAATGATAGCGGAATTTTTGCAAACAGCCCTTTGTACACATCTGCAGAAATTCGTGGAATAAAGGCTGAGAGGTAGGTAACTTTACAGAAAAATGTTATTTACTGCTTCTACTTTTGGTATACTGTGTATTAGATTTGATAGTTGATACTTAGTTCACGATATGTAATTTTAGGTTATTAAAGTGTCAATAAATGGGTGTTATCTTTTTAAATTTCGTTTGCGAATATATATTTTTCAATTTTGGTGACAGTCAAAGCATTAAAAATATTTCTGTAATTAGTTTTTAGTGCTGGTCGAGGTTCTTACGGTAATGCAGCTGTTGGTTATGTGCAAGTAAGACGGGAGGGAAATATTTGCATAGTTAAAGCAAAAGTGTGTCCTGAGCACAAAGTACGGACAAAAAATTACTCCATAATACTTACAGTAGATGAAGCAGCTGAGAAAGTTGAAAATGTTACTTGTACAGATTGTGCAGCTTCTTTAGGTAAGTCTAATAATGCTTAAAAAGTTTTTAAAAAGCTTTGTTTCTACTGGTTTAAAAAATGTAATTGTTCTTTTGATTTTTTAGGCGGATGCAAACATGCTATAGCTTTCATTATGTGGATCCATAGAAGGAGTGAAGAACCAGCTCCTACTGAAACTGAATGCTATTGGCGCAAATCCAAATTAGCAGGAGTGGGTACGTCACTAAAATATTTGACGCTTCAAGATTTGGGTAAAATTAAATGTCAGCAGCTACCTAATCCTTCTAATGGTAGTTTCTTGCATCAATTTATTGAAGTGGGAGCACAGTCTGGAATAAGTAGTCGGCTTGTAAAATATTTTGTGCATGATGATTCACTAAACAAAATCGGACTTCATCACTTGCTGTGCGCTTTTCATCACAAAGGCGGAAGTTCGGTGGAGGAATTTTTGAAATTTGCTGCGCAAATAATGTTGGAAAGAGATTGCAAAAAGGCATGCGAGATGACTGTTGACCAGAGCAGTAACAAGTTGTGGCATGAACTACATTATGGACGAATAACAGCATCCAAAATTTACGAGGCTGCTCGGTGCAAAACACTTGGAGGAGTTTTAACCGAAAATATTATTGGCAGTCTTAAAATTAGAGAAACGGCGGCCATGAAGAGGGGAAAACTACTGGAAAAGCGTGATCTCTGTAGTGGAAGGAATGCTAAAAACAAAATTGCATCCGGTAGGCCTACTGTTATCACCAGATCATCCCTATTTGGGGGCTACACCAGATGCACTTGGAGATGACTTTGCGGTGGAAGTGAAATGTCCAACAAGTGCGAAGACTTATGAATCATACGTAAAGGATAATACGATAACAAACAAGTTTAAAGCGCAAATTCACTTACAAATGTTCTTGTTTAAAAAATTCAGAGGCATTTTTTGCGTAGCCGATCCAAGCTTTGAAGTAAACAATATTGTGAATATTTATGAAATAGATTATGACGCCAATTTTATAGAAACAATTTTAGATGCTGCAAAAGGTTTTTGGGTACAAAATGTGTTTCCTTTGCTGTGGAAAAATTTTAAGCAAGATTTAAAAAGTATTTTCATAGATATATTCAAAATATTAAGGTATTAACAAATTTCTTTGCGTAAATACCAATACAATATACAAGGTGTTACAAATTAGTAGGTAGGTCAAGCCGTTAACCACAGATTATCTGGCCGAAAATAATGGGACTTTCCTTATGCCATTTTTCATTTAGGCTTCTTTCTTTCAAGATACAGGGTGTTAAAGTTAAAATTTAAAAAACTATTTTTATTAATAACTCCTCTGTTTTTTACGATTTTCAGTTGAAATTTTGTGCAACGTTTTTTCATATACCGGCACAATGTTTGTGTAATTTTGACCAAAATATCCACGGGCGAACGGAGGAAAGGGGGGGTCGTAATACCCATTAACCCCCCAACTTTTCCCTGCGCACGTCTATGGTTCAAAGGTATGGTTTTTTATAACAAGCGTTCATTTCTTTAAATCTTTTCACTCTTGTAAAATTTTGAATTAGTTCTTGGTTTACGAGATATTACAACTCATTTGACTATGTGTTGTTGATCCGCTCGCTGTTTAAATCTTCCAATTTTTCTTAGGTGACGAACTAAGCTAGAGAAAAATGTTCTTGGATGAATATGTTCCTGCATAACGTCTAATCTTCAGAAAAATGCCCTTGGATGGTACCTTTTTTATTAATAATTATTTTGACAACTTAACGCCTACCTGTCTTTCTTTCCAATGTTAATTTGGCTGTAAGACGTTATGCAGGAACATGTCGGAACCGATGCCATCCAAGGGCATTTTTCTGAAGATTAGACGTTATGCAGAAACATATCCATCCAAGAACATTTTTCTCGAGCTTAGTTCATCACCTAAGAAAAATTGGAAGATTTAAACAGCGAGCGGATCAACAACACATAGTCAAATGGGTTGCAATATCTCGTAAACCAAGCCCTAAATCAAAATTTTACAAGAGTGAAAAACATTTAAGAAATGAACGCTTCTTATAAAAAACAATACCTTTTAACCATAGACGTGCGCAGGGAAAAGTTGGGGGGTGAATGGGTATTACTACCCCCCGTTTCCTCCGTTCGCGCACCGATTTTTTTGATAAAAATTACACAAACATTGTGCCGGTATATGAAAGAATGTCGTACAAAATTTCAACTAAATATCCCAAAAAACAAAGGAGTTATTATTAAAAATTGTTTTTTTAATTTTAACTTTAACACCCTGTATCTTGAAAGAAAGAAGCCTAAATGAAAAATGGCATAAGGAAAGTCCCATTAATTTCAGCCAGATAATCTGTGGTTAACGGCTTGACCTACTAATTTGTAACACCTTGTATGTATGTATATGTCGTGGTCACATAGTGAAAGCAGCCAGTTCATGAAAATCCTAGCAGATGGTGTATTCCTTGAAAATTCGGCAAACTAAATCAATGAAAAATAATGTTATTTTCCTCGATATCACCTGACCTGATCAACAAAGCCTCAAAAATATGGTTAAACAAGAATTGTTTGCTAAAAGCCTGCTAACGGTTTAGGCATTTCATGAAGTAACTGGATTACACCATGTGACCCATGACTGCAAATTAAACTTATCCAGTTTCGAGAATCACTTCTCTTCTTCAGAAAATTCCAAGGGAATAGAAAATTGTAAATAAATAAAACAACTAAATATTTTAATATGAAATCAAAGATGTTCTATTTCTACAGATACCAAGACTGTATCGAACAGAGACTCTGGATCGTAGGTTTTCAAATTAAATATGGTTATGTACTCGAAATCCAACACAAACTTTGTTATTAACAAAACACATTTTTAGCATAGAACATACTACATAAAACTTGCAACATAAGAAAACTCTCATTTCTTAGCGCCCTAACCACCCAAACGTATGGCGCCGACTCCTACTTAAAAAAACTCAAGAAGCCAGAACCTAAAACTGGCACCTAGTGGGTAACCCTTAAACTACACTAGACAACGGTAAAATTTAAAATAACACTTTCCTGCTACATTACCCCCCTAATGGAACAATATTAACATACAGGGTGTTCATGGAATCATTCTACAATGGCTAACTTTTTTATTTGAAATCGGAGAAGGTTCGTTAAATGGACAAAGTTTAATAATTTCTCGAGAAGAATTTGATGGTGGTGGCAGAAAAACAATCGAGCATCGCATCTTTGAGATATCGCTATCAACGTCCTTAACTTAAATGGAACGACCAACTTTCAATTACACCATCGCATTTAAAATCAAAAAATACGCAAAAAATTATAAGGTGACCCACCACCTACAGTCAACTGTTTTGGAGTTGCCGACAACTGTTCACGGAATCGTTCTACAATGGCTAACTTTTTTATTTGGAACCTCAGAAAGTTCGTTAAATGGACAAAGTTTAACAACTTTTCGAGAAGAATTTGATGGTGCAGACAGAAAAACAATCGAGCATCGCATCTTTGAGATATCGCTATCAACTTCCTTAACTTAAATGGAACGACCAACTTTCAATTACACCATAGCATTTAAAATCAAAAAATACGCAAAAAATTATAAGGTGACCCACCACCTACATTCAACTGTTTTGGAGTTGCCGACAACTGTTAACGGAATCGTTCTACAATGGCTAACTTTTTCATTTGGAATATGAGAAAGTTCGTTAAATGGACAAAGTTTAATAACTTTTCGAGAAGAATTTGATGGTGCTAGCAGAAAAACAATCGAGCGTCGCATCTTTGAGATATCGCTATCAACTTCCTTAACTTAAATGGAACGACCAACTTTCAATTACACCAACGCATTTAAAATCAAAAAATACGCAAAGAATTATAAGGTGACTCACCACCTACATTCAACTGTTTTGGAGTTGCCGACAACTGTTCACGGACTCGTTCTACAATGGCTAACTTTTTTATTTGGAATCTCAGAAAGTTCGTTAAATGGACAAAGTTTAACAACTTTTCGAGAAGAATTTGATGGTGCTGGCAGAAAAGCAATCGACCATCGCATCTTTGAGATATCGCCATCAACTTCCTTAACTTAAATGGAACGACCAACTTTCAATTACACCATCGCATTTAGAATCAAAAAATACGCAAAAAATTATAAGGTGACCCACCACCTACATTCAACTGTTTTGGAGTTGCCGAAAACTGTTCACTGAATCGTTCTACAATGGCTAACTTTTTTATTTGGAATCTGAGAAAGTTCGTTAAATGGACAAAGTTTAATAACTTTTCGAGGAGAATTTGATGGTGCTAGCGGAAAAACAATCGAGCGTCGCATCTTTGAGATATCGCTATCAACTTCCTTAACTTAAATGGAACGACCAACTTTCAATTACACCATCGCATTTAAAATCAAAAAATACGCAAAAAATTATAAGGTGACCCACCGCCTACAGTCAACTGTTTTGGAGTTGCCGACAACTGTTCACGGAATCGTTCTACAATGGCTAACTTTTTTATTTGGAATCTGAGAAAGTTCGTTAAATGGACAAAGTTTAATAACGTTTCGAGAAGAATTTGATGGTGGTGGCAGAAAAACAATCGAGCATTGCATCTTTGAGATATCGCTATCAACTTCCTTAACTTAAATGGAACGACCAACTTTCAATTACACCATTGCATTTAAAATCAAAAAATACTCAAGAAAGTATACGGTGACCCACCACCTACAGTCAACTGTTTTGGAGTTGCTGATAACTGTTCACGGAATCGTTCTACAATGGCTAACTTTTTTATTTGAAATTGGAGAAAGTTCGTTAAATGGACAAAGTTTCATAGCTTTTCGAGAGAAGAATTTGATAGTGCTGGCAGAAAAACAATCGAGCAACGCATTTCTAAGATATCGCTATCAACTTCCTTAACTTAAATAGAACGACCAACTTTCAATTACACCACCGCATTTAAAATCAAAAAATACGCAAAAAATTATACAGTCCATTTAACGAACTTTCTCCGATTTCAAATAAAAAAGTTAGCCATTGTAGAACGATTCCGTGAACAGTTGTCGGCAACTCCAAAACAGTTGACTGTAGGTGATGGATCACCTTATAATTTTTGCGTATTTTTTGATTCTAAATGCGATGGTGTAATTGAAAGTTGGACGTTCCATTTAAGTTAAGGAAGTTGATGGCGATATCTCAAAGATGCGATGGTCGATTGCTTTTCTGCCAGTACCATCAAATTCTTCTAAAAAAGCTATTAAACTTTGCCCATTTAACGAACTTTCTCAGATTCCAAATAAAAAAGTTAGCCATTGTAGAATGATTCCGTGAACAGTTGTCGGCAACTCCAAAACAGTTGACTGTAGGTGGTGGGTCACCTTATAATTTTTTGCGTATTTTTTGATTTTAAATGCGATGGTGTAATTGAAAGTTGGTCGTTCCATTTAAGTGAAGGAAGTTGATAGCGATATCTCAAAGATGCGATGCTCGATTGTTTTTCTGCCACCACCATCAAATTCTTTTCGAAAAGTTGTTAAACTTGGTCCATTTAACGAACTTTCTCATATTCCAAATAAAAAAGTTAGCCATTGTAGAACGATTCCGTGAACAGTTGTCGGCAACTCCAAAACAGTTGACTGTAGGTGGTGGGTCACCTTATAATTTCTTGCGTATTTTCTGATTTTAAATGCGATGGTGTAATTTAAAGTTGGTTGTTCCATTTAAGTTAAGGAAGTTGATAGCGATATCTCAAACATGGGATGCTCGATTGTTTTTCTGCCAGCACCATCAAATTCTTCTCGAGAAGTTATTAAACTTTGTCCATTTAACGATCTATCTCCACTTTCAAATAAAAAAGTTAGCCATTGTAGAACAATTCCGTGAACAGTTGTCGGCAACTCCAAAACAGTTGAATGTAGGTGGTGGGTCACTTTATAATTTCTTGCGTATTTTCTGATTTTAAATGCGATGGTGTAATTGAAAGTTGGTCGTTTCATTTAAGTTAAGGAAGTTGATGGCGATATCTCAAAGATGCGATGCTCGATTGTTTTTCTGCCAGCACCATCAAATTCTTCTCGAAAAGTTATTAAACTTTGTCCATTTAACGAATTTTCTCAGATTCCAAATAAGAAAGTTAGCCATTGTAGAACGATTCCGTGAACAGTTGTCGGCAACTCCAAAACAGTTGACTGTAGGTGGTGGGTCACCTTATAATTTTTTGCGTATTTTTTGATTTTAAATGCGATGGTGTAATTGAAAGTTGGTCGTTCCATTTAAGTTAAGGAAGTTGATAGCGATATCTCAAAGATGCGACGCTCGATTGTTTTTCTGCCAGCACCATCAAATTCTTCTCGATAAGTTATTAAACTTTGTCCATTTAACGATCTATCTCCACTTTCAAATAAAAAAGTTAGCCATTGTAGAACGATTCCGTGAACAGTTGTCGGCAACTCCAAAACAGTTGAATGTAGGTGGTGGGTCACCTTATAATTTTTTGCGTATTTTTTGATTTTAAATGCGATGGTGTAATTGAAAGTTGGTCGTTCCATTTAAGTTAAGGAAGTTGATAGCGATATCTCAAACATGCGATGCTCGATTGTTTTTCTGCCAGCACCATCAAATTCTTCTCGAGAAGTTATTAAACTTTGTCCATTTAACGATCTATCTCCACTTTCAAATAAAAAAGTTAGCCATTGTAGAACGATTCCGTGAACAGTTGTCGGCAACTCCAAAACAGTTGAGTGTAGGTGGTGGGTCACCTTATAATTTTTTGCGCATTTTTTGATTTTAAATGCGATGGTGTTATTGAAAGTTGGACGTTCCATTTAAGTTAAGGAAGTTGATGGCGATATCTCAAAGATGCGATGCTCGATTGTTTTTCTGCCAGCACCATCAAATTCTTCTCGAAAAGCTATTAAACTTTGTCCATTTAACGAATTTTCTCAGATTCCAAATAAGAAAGTTAGCCATTGTAGAACGATTCCGTGAACAGTTGTCGGCAACTCCAAAACAGTTGACTGTAGGGGGTGGGTCACCTTATAATTTTTTGCGTATTTTTTGATTTTAAATGCGATGGTGTAATTGAAAGTTGGTCGTTCCATTTAAGTTAAGGAAGTTGATAGCGATATCTCAAAGATGCGACGCTCGATTGTTTTTCTGCTAGCACCATCAAATTCTTCTTGAAAAGTTGTTAAACTTTGTCCATTTAACGAACTTTCTGAGATTCCAAATAAAAAAGTTAGCCATTGTAGAACGATTCCGTGAACAGTTGTCGGCAACTCCAAAACAGTTGAATGTAGATGGTGGGTCACCTTATAATTCTTTGCGTATTTTTTGATTTTAAATGCGATGGTGTAATTGAAAGTTGGTCGTTCCATTTAAGTTAAGGAAGTTGCTAGCGATATGTCAAAGATGCGATGCTCGATTGTTTTTCTGCCAGCACCATCAAATTCTTCTAGAAAAGTTATTAAACTTTGTTCATTTAACGAACTTTCTCAGATTTCAAATAAAAAAGTTAGCCATTGTAGAACGATTCCGTGAACAGTTGTCGGCAACTCCAAAACAGTTGAATGTAGGTGGTGGGTCACCTTATAATTTCTTGCGTATTTTTTGATTTTAAATGCGATGGTGTAATTGAAAGTTGGTCGTTCCATTTAAGTTAAGGAAGTTGATAGCGATATCTCAAAGATGCGATGCTCGATTGTTTTTCTGTCTGCACCATCAAATTCTTCTCGAAAAGTTGTTAAACTTTGTCCATTTAACGAACTTTCTGAGGTTCCAAATAAAAAAGTTAGCCATTGTAGAACGATTCCGTGAACAGTTGTCGGCAACTCCAAAACAGTTGAATGTAGATGGTGGGTCACCTTATAATTCTTTGCGTATTTTTTGATTTTAAATGCGATGGTGTAATTGAAAGTTGGTGGTTCCATTTAAGTTAAGGAAGTTGCTAGCGATATGTCAAAGATGCGATGCTCGATTGTTTTTCTGCCAGCACCATCAAATTCTTCTAGAAAAGTTATTAAACTTTGTTCATTTAACGAACTTTCTCAGATTTCAAATAAAAAAGTTAGCCATTGTAGAACGATTCCGTGAACAGTTGTCGGCAACTCCAAAACAGTTGAATGTAGGTGGTGGGTCACCTTATAATTTCTTGCGTATTTTTTGATTTTAAATGCGATGGTGTAATTGAAAGTTGGTCGTTCCATTTAAGTTAAGGAAGTTGATAGCGATATCTCAAAGATGCTATGCTCGATTGTTTTTCTGCCAGCACCATCAAATTCTTCTCGAAAAGTTGTTAAACTTTGTCCATTTAACGAACTTTCTCAGATTCCAAATAAAAAAGTTAGCCATTGTAGAATGATTCCATGAACACCCTGTAGATTGTTTCCATTACTTAATCACAGATACATTTTTTTAAATTATACACATTATGGGTGCCTCTTTCGCCACCATCCAGTCCAACAACACGAAAGCTATTGGGTCCCCGGATTTCTTCAATGCGAAAGGGTCCCTCGAATATTAAGAAGAACTTCTTAATTTTTCTGTCTTCCGCAGATGACTGTGGATGAGTACGAACATACACCAAATCCCCTACTGCAAATGACTGCTTCCGTCCGTTCCTTTCATATTTTTCCTTACGTCTGCTAGCCTTCAAAAACAAGCGCTGACGAGCCCTCTCAACCATTTCTGTTGAAGTCAAAGTGGGGTGTGGGGGAAAAGCAATTCCCTTTAGTAACACATCCTTTTCTAAAGCTCTACCAAAATGTAGTTCAATGGGCATAAAACCAGTAGAGTCATGGTGCATCCTATTTAACCATTTTCCAACCTCATCAATCAAAAATGCCCATTTAGTATGTTGCTCATAACAAAATGAGCGTAGCAATCTGCCAATCTCTCGATTCACCCTTTCTGTTGGATTTCCTGCAGGGAAATAAACAGAAGTAAAAATGCTTTTAACGTCCAAGGTGCGCAATTCATTTTGCCATTTTCGTGAAGAGAATTGCGTGCCATTATCAGACAGGATACGTTTAGGCTTTCCCACCTCTATTAAATATTTTCTTTTGAAACGATCTAGAATTGCTGCTGTAGTTGCCCTTTTTAGCGCATATAATGCCACATATTTAGAAAATGCGTCTATTGCCACTAACAGGAATGTAGCCCCGAATCGAGACGGGGGCAGAGGACCCATCAGATCAGTGCAAACTAAATCATTAGGACCTTCTGGAAGAATGCTGTGCATTTCCCCTCGACCATGAGGTGACACCTTGGCCTTTTGACATAAACCGCAGCGTCGAACTATCTGCTTCACATGCTTTCGCATATTTGACCAGTAATACCATCGCTTTAATGCTATGAAACATTTATTTACTCCAAAATAACCACGATCCTCATGCTCTAATTTCACCAAAGCATTAACATGATTTTGTGGAACATAGAGTTTATAACCATCAGCTTCCCTTTTGAAAAGAAGATCATTGTGTATTACAAACCAAGGAAGTGATTTATCTTTCATTTTCTCACTAATGCTACGGATAGTCCCATCCGCTTCCTGATCCCGCACTAAAGTTTTCAAGTTTTCTCTAACACAAACAAAGTTTTCACTAAGCTTACTTAGAAGTACATTAAGTTCAATTAAGTCTAGTTCAGTTTCTTGCACATTTAAAGATTGGTCTGTGGGATAACGCGATAGTACATCGGCTACAATATTATCGCGACCTGGGCAGTGCACTACTTTAAAGTCATACTCTTGAATAAAAAGTGTCCACCGAGTCAACCGGGAGTTTAATAAACGGCACCGTTTTAAGAATGTTAAAGCTTTATGATCCGTAATGATAGTCAGATCCGTCCCCAGTACAAAGGTCCTCCACTGTTGTAAACAGTACACTACTGCAAGCGCCTCCTTTTCCGTAATTCCGTAATTTAGTTCAGGACCCCTTAGTGTCCTACTACCGAACGCAATAATTCCTCGTTCTCCAGTTTCATCATCTATCTGAAAGAGGCACCCCCCTATTGCTACATTGCTACTATCACTTTGAATAAAATATGACCTATCTAATTTTGGATGGCGTAACAATACCACACCCAAATATGCTTCTTTAACCTTTTTAAACGCCTCTAACTCGGCAGATCCCCATTTCCAAACACTTCTCTTTTTCAAAAGCCGCAATAACGGAACTGTGAGTTCAGCATACTTTTTACAAAAACGTCTGTCATAGTTACATAATCCTAAGAAAGACTTTAAATGTTGAACATTCCGTGGTACTGGAAAATTTAGTATTGCTTCAACCCGTTTTTGATCAAGTTCAATCCCAGAAGGAGACAGAATATGACCCAAAAACTGTATAGTTCTTTGAGCGAATCTACACTTACGCAATTTCAATGTTAAATTTGCTTGCCTTAATTTTTCAAAAATAATTTGCAGATGTTTCATATGCTCTACTTCATTTCGTGAAAATACTATAATGTCATCAACATAAGCTATGACAAAATGAGATACATCCTCTCCTAATACACTACCGAGAGCTTTAATAAAACTGGCTACTGATGTTGAAAGACCAAAAGGTAGCACTTTAAATACAAAAGTTTCACCTTCATACAGGAACCCTGTATATTTTCGGTCCTCTTTTCTTATCGGCACTTGCCAATATGAACTGGTTAGATCGAGGGTACTCAAGACTGCGTGATCATTAAAATGAAATGTAAGTTCACTTGGATTTGGAGGGATCACGTGATCTTGGATCATTTTTTAATGAAAATTCTTTATTTTGAAAAAGAAGTTACAGATCTTAAGAGACCAGTTGGTCCCATCCAGATCTTGTACATTAGGTAAGGTACATTGTATTGATATACCTAATTATATTCAAAAATAGCTTAAACCTAATTTCCTAAGTAACTTAAGACTTAAGAGCTAAAACAGTATTGCACTTAACTCGTAAACCATAAGTAAAATATGATATACTGTCTTCTTAGGTATCTACGTTAAGGTCAGGTTAGGTCTTTGGTTTTTCAGGTACTGATGCAAGTCTGTTTTAAATTTCTTTTTGTTCATTTGATCTTTAATGCAGTCTGGCAACTCATTGTAATAGTTAGTTGCCTTGTTTGTAACTGTATTCTGTGATTTCTTTGTCCTGTGTTGCTGTTTATGGTATTTTTTTGCTGATCTTGTGTTATGGTTGTGAATATCTTGATTTTTTATCAGTTTTACAGCAGTCTGCGAATGCTCAAGTTTAATTTTGTGAATAAGTTTACATGATTCGTAGCGTATAATTTCTCTTATGTTAAGCAGTCCCGTTTCTCGATATACCTGTACTGTTGGAGTTAAAACATTCATGTTAAATAATATTTTAATTACCCTATTTTGTGTTCTCTGTAGTCTTTGTATGTCTGTCTGGTTGGATCCACCCCATATACTTGATAAGTAAGTCAGCTGCGGATATACGTGGGCATAGTATATTATTTTCTTAATTTTGCTGCTTAATACATGTGCCGTTCTTCTTATTTGTCCCATTATTTGCTTAATTCGGGTACTAATGTGGTTTATGTGGTCCTTAAAGGTTATTTTATGGTCTATTATCAAACCCAGGTATTTAAACTCTTCCCTTTTTTCTATCTTCATTTTATTGATGTTTACTATTTCAGTGCAATTTTCTGGCCAGCTTCCTATATTTGTATAGCTACATTTATTTTCATTCAGTATCATCTTGTTACATCTGCACCATTTTTCTATTTTTTGTATGTCAGCCTTCATGCCTTCTATTGTACTTTGAGCGTCACCATCATAGAATATAATCGAGTCATCTGCATATAGTGTCATGTTTCCTTGTAGGCCTACATTTGTTATGTCATTCACGTAAATTAAGAATAAAACTGGTCCCAGTATGGACCCCTGTGGTACACCATGTTTGATTTTTTTTATTTCACTACAAACTCCATTGACTACTGTGTACTGTGTTCGATTTTCCATATAGTTTCTAAATAACTTTTGTACTGGTCCAGTAATACCGATCTTTTCAAGTTTTTTTAATAAAATTTCATGATTTATAATGTCAAAGGCTTTTTTAAAGTCTAGTATGAGCCCTCTTAGTTTTCTTTTTTTGTCTATTTGGTGGTATATATATTGTGTAAGGTTGACTACTGCCGTTTCTGTGTTCCGTTTGGTAACAAAACCATTCTGACTAGAGCTCATAAATCCTATATCTTCCAAAAATCGTACGAGTCTTACGTGCATTACCTTTTCATAAATCTTTGAAAACGCTGGCAATATAGAAATGGGTCTGTAGTTATTTATGTCCTGTTTATTACCTTCTTTATGTATGGGTACAACTTTGGCTACTTTTAACTCATCTGGGAATCTACATAATTTTATCTCTTTATTTATTATGTCTGCAATTGCTGGAGAAAGTATATGCTTCAATCGTTTTATTATGCCTATTTTTATTTCATCATGACCTGGTGATGCATTCGCTTTAAGGTTTTTGATGACAGTCTCGATTTCCTCAGTAGTGGTTAATTTTAAATACAGTGATCGGCCAGTTTCCCATTCTAGAGTGTTGCACGAAATGTTCGTACATGTCTGTACTTTTTGCAATATTTGTTCAGCTATCCCAGTGAAAAAGTTGTTAAATGAATTACTAATTTCTTTACGGTCCTCCACAGTTTGTTTCTTATCGTTTGTTATTTTAGTGCATTGTTCATGGCCTTTCTTTGCTATAATCATGCTTTCCTTAATTACATTCCAAAATTTCTTTGAAGAATTTCCTGCATTTATCAACCTTTCCTGAAAATACTGTTTCTTATTGTGTTTTATCAAATGTTTGATCTCTTTCGTTTTACTTTTTAATTTCTCCTTTAGGTATTCGTTGTTTGGATATTTACGGAGGTTTTTGTACAAGTAATCTCTGTCTGTAATTTTATTTTGTAGCTCTTTTGTAAACCAGCCTTCATTTATATTTTCAGCATAAGTTTTTTCAGTAGTTGTAGTTTCAGTTTTTAATCCAGTTTTTATAATTTCAGTTAATTGCAAGAACGTCGTCAGGTTTGTTTTTCTTTTTGTATTCTTCCTTTTATATTGTCTTCTAAGTTATTGTAATTAATTGTTGTTATTTTATATTTTTGCTTTGGTCTGCTCACTTTTGGTTTTGTATTTAATTTCACTAAAATAACTTTATGATCTGATAGTATATTATCTTCCAGTTCATATTTTATTTGATCTGATGGAATATCTGTTATAATGTGGTCAATTATAGATTTGGTGTTTCCACCATTACCCGTTCTAGTTTCTTGTCCCTCTTTTATCTCATTGATTACGCTAAAACCATAGTTCTTTATTGTGCTAGTGTATTCATTCGTAATTCTGTCTTCTTTAAGGAGGTTTATATTTGCATCACCTATTATGATTGCATCTCTGCAAGTATACAGGCAATTTTCCAAAGTTTCCATAAATTGGACTTTACTATTAGATGGCTGTCTGTACATTACACCAACAGTTATTTTCAGTTGCTCTAAATATAATACTATAATTTCATTTCCATTTTCATTGACAGCATATTTTGTTTGAAAGTTTATCAAGTTATTTACATATATTGCTTCCCCTCCCCCTCTACTTTTTCGGCAGATATGTGTGCAATTGTATCCTTTGATTTGCATTCCTTTTATTTCATTATCGTAGAGCCAAGTCTCATTTATCAGTACTATGTCTGCACCTTCTTGCTTTATTAAGAGTTCAAGTTCGTCAATTTTATGCCTAAGACTACGTATATTAATGTATAAGATGGTAACTTTGCCAATATTTTTACTAATTACCATTAATCAAAAAAATAAATTCTACTTAACTGTACTTTTCTATGTACTACTAAAACAACAAACTACTAGCAGTTCTAACTCTTAACTCACGCTCCTGTTTATTGCTCTGTTCAGCAGCTTGTTGACCTGCATTACCGAGTCCAACTTTAAAACTTCTGAGTTTGCCTCTTCTCGCGCAAACACCTGACCTAGCATCTAAGCACACCCTAACAGAACGATCTTTCTTGGTGACGACTACTAAAGGACTCACATACTCAGTTTGGGCCTTTTCTATAATATCACAATCAAGCATTTCTTTTATCTGCATTTGGACTGCCTCTTTATAAGCATGTGGTATTGAATATGGTTTAATAAAAAATGGTTTGTAATCTCTAAGCTGAATTACATGCTCATATTTAGTCATTCTACCGGGCTGCTCCGAAAATACACTTTTATATTTAGTCAGAACAAAATTCAACTCCCTCCTGCCCCATTCCGACAAAGTTTCTGTTTTATCCACTGCTTCTTGGAATTGCTCACAGCTATATAATTTCATTCGATTTGGCTTTTGCTTTATTATTTTCTCTTCCGATTCAATAGTGCTAATAGTCACTTTTGATGGTTCGGTCAGGATTTCATTTACAATAGGCACTTTAACTAATTCCCTACCCACTTGGAACTCTATACTTTTACCACACTTTATACTAACTGCCTGCTCCTCTAACCAATCGTATCCGATTATGACAGGACGACGCAACTGTGGAACAACTACGAATGGTATATCTAACTTATGGCCCTCAATGGTAACTGGCATTAGAACCTGATAACTTAACTTATGCGGCTTTGATTTAAATGCATCATATAAAAACATCCCATTTATTGGGAACATGGGCAGTACCCCCCACTGGTTTTCAACCCTCTTACAAAATTCCTCAGACACGCTACTGATGTCACACCCAGAGTCTACTAGGACCTCAATTGATATAGTACCAATTTCTATATTAATAATTGGTTGTCTCACGCTTTCGCGACATTTTCCCTCTGCTTCATCGATCAAATATTCGGGGTCATCCGCGAAAATCGTTGATATTTCGGGTTTTTTCTGTTTTTCCCCTTGATTTCCAACATCCGCATCATCACGACGCCACTGTGTCGAGCCCGGGTCATTACCGCGCCGCTGATTTGAATTAAAATTATTGTTACCGCCCCATCTTGCCTCTGTATTATTCCGCCACTGTTTTGGTTCTGAATTATACAAATTTTGATTATTTTTTGGAATTGCGCCCTTATTTAATCCCCGAGGTACATCTTTTAATTCATTTTTGCAACAGTCTAGCAACCTTAGATGGTTTTCGATTTCTTGATTGGTTTTACAACCTGCGTTGAGTATTCCACACCGCACTTCGGGTGTGAAATGATTAATAATGTATTCAACTGCTTTAGCCTCAGTCAATGTTAAATAACATGCTTCTTTGAGCGTTTTCAAAAAATATTCTGCCATACTACCTTCAGTGTATTTACCGTATTTAACTTTATCAAATAACTCTCTTTCTTCGTTTACCCCCCAATACCTTGCCAAAAACTCGTTTTTAAAACTTTCAAAATCATCTAAATAGCCCTCTCGTAATTCACCCCAATCGTTTGCAGACCCTTCCAGACAATTTACTGCCAACGACACGCGCTTTTCTGGCGGGACACCTGCCTCGTCAAAAATATATTCTAGTTTTCGAATAAATTTTACCGGATGCAAACCCTTATTTGCAGAAAACGTTAAATTGTAACCTCCCAAATCTTTAAAAGCTTTTATATATGTCCGGTCCACCGGCCTATTTGTTAAATTATTAATTGAAGAAACTACGGGACTCTGCGGCGCGTTTAAATTGAAATTCGCGCTCGTTTCTCCTACGCCGCCGCGTATCTGACGGGGAGGGGAGCTCGGAAACCCGCGGAACCCATACGCTTCGCATTCTTCTAATCGTATTACTTTTTGTGATATATTTTCAACATTTCCCTGAATTTCCCGTATAGCAAGCGTTAAATTATTTAAGCAGTCTTCAAGGAAAGCAATTTCAGGTTGGTTTGTTACGTCACCCCTTACAGAAGTATTAATTTGATCTTCCGCCATATTGTACAAAAACAGTTACATGTGCAACAAAGAAATCTCTTTACAATCATAAGACGTAATAGAAGTAATACGCATTGAACACCTATTTACGTATTTTATTTTAAACTTTAGCATGCAAAAATGTTGTGAAAACACGAAAGGAAATAACTGAAACGAGCACACCTGTCTTCAGCACTTTGGTGTCTGTTCTATGGTCCTGTTTTCCTAATTTTTCCGCTACGGCAAATACCGTATCACCTTCTCTGGCTTTTTCCAATTTTTCTTTTACTCTGACGTTTTTTTTCTTTAGATTTCGATGTCACCAGCCTCTAGATGGGCGCCAAATGTATCGAACAGAGACTCTGGATCGTAGGTTTTCAAATTAAATATGGTTATGTACTCGAAATCCAACACAAACTTTATTATTAACAAAACACATTTTTAGCATAGAACATACTACATAAAACTTGCAACATAAGAAAACTCTCATTTCTTAGCGCCCTAACCACCCAAACGTATGGCGCCGACTCCTACTTAAAAAAACTCAAGAAGCCAGAACCTAAAACTGGCACCTAGTGGGTAACCCTTAAACTACACTAGACAGCGGTAAAATTTAAAATAACACTTTCCTGCTACAAGACACACTTTAATATCGCTAGAAAAATGCGTGAGACATGAAAATATTTTCCATCCTAGTTTGGAGCACGCAAAAGTGGATTTTGCATCTACTTTTAAGTCAAAAAGTCAAATCAGACATTAACAAGGTAACCTTGAATTCACAAGTTTCCGAGTTGTCGGTGTTAGTTGTCAAATATTAGAAAGTACGAAAAAATTAAACCTTTTAGAAGAGTGAGCATCGAGTAGGCAAGTGAAAATAATCTTAGGAATAATATTTAAAAATATCCGCACGTGTAGACTTCTTTAGTCAAGTAGCTGTAAATATTATTAAGTAACAGAAATTCTTAGGAAAAACTTGAGTAGCGATAATTGATAAGTTTACTCATACCGTAGACTGAATAATATTCAGTCTACGCTCATACGCAGAATAAAAATTCAAATGACATGGTGATTTGATTTTTAAATTTCATGCTATTTAATTAGTGCACTACGTCAAAAAAATCATTTTGACTGTTTGTCAAAAGAGAAAGGACATTAACACGACAAAAGTAGTTAGAAAAAGTGGGAGAGAAAAAGGCACGTCTTTTATGTTAGAAATAAAGTACATACATAAATATGCCGAATGTATGGGATCTTGGTGTCTATTAGTACAGAATGCCTTTGTATTTAATTAATTTATCAAGCGAACTCTGATTGTTGAATTAAGTACAATAGAAATCCACTAGGGGTGTTCCTATTACTGCCAAGTCCAGGATGAAACATTCTGTGGTATTTTGATAGTACCAAAAATCTGGTATTTACTTTCAATGCCTGTTGGGACTTGGGACGTATGTCCAAGTAGTGGTTCGAACTTTCCAGTCTAAATAAAGTAATTGCTAAAATTATTATTAGTTTGTTATCTTCACGATTGTTATTAGTATCATGTTGTAATTTCGAGCAGCTGTATTTAATTTGTGTATGCATTTTGAAATGTTAATTTATTATTTTACATTATATGTTTGTTTCAACTTCCAATTCTGTTTTTCTCATGAAATACACACTGAATAAGTTAGAAAAAGAAACTTTATTAGTTTTTTGTTACAATCAAGGATAAAAGTAAATATTTAAAATGAATTTCTACCAAATAGTAAACGCAGAAAATATTAACTACATTTAAAAATGTACTATAGGCAAAATTTGTTTGTACAGAGCACAATCAATTACCTACTTAACTGGTTAAAATCATACAATAAACAACTTAAGTTGGATTTATAGTTTGATTTACAAAAACATGTCAGAGGTGCCACAGTTCACAATACTATAAACAATGTATAGAAAATTAATAATAAAAATTTTTGGTCAATAACAAAAACAAATTACCCAAGATAAATTAATAAGAATGTTATGTTCTTTATTTCTATTGAGCCAGGCAGAAAAACTAATTACAAAACGTTTTGCTTCGCACAATATATCATTGCATTTTTTAAGATCTGATGACATGACGGTAACATCATAACATTAGATTATTTCACTATCGGTCCTTGTATATTAATTAAAGCACACGCTATAATTATTGCATCATCAACATATGGAATTAGTTTTGCACTTACACAAGAATGGGGCTTTAAAAATTTAAATTCACGTAATCGTCGAATAACCCTTTCTATATGGATACGTAAACTGGCAATTCGTTTAGTTTCTAATGCTTCTGTCTTCTGTAGTTTTTGTCCACTACTAACACTAGGGGGTCGTAACAATGTGTACCTTCTTTGGATTAACAGATTTTCAATATGTTTGAATCCACGATCTTCCATTACTAGAGTCTCAGGTTCTAAATGGTCCAAGAATCCAGATTTCTCCACTATAAGAGCGTCTGAAGTTCTACCACCAAACCCAGTCGATATAAAAGTCACAATACCATCAGGTGTTGAAGACACTAAATATTTTAAAGTATTACTTTTTTTGTATTCTGACCAAGTAAGCGCTTGATTTACGGAGTTAGTGGGTTTCTGAATTTCAATTTCCAGGCAGTCTATTATACACTGTACATTACTGTAACGCCCTCTAAATGGTAATGGTAGCAATTCTTTGATCTTCTCTTTTGGTGGTGATATAATAAATTCTTTTTTTTTTTTTTTTTTTTTTTTTTTTGATGCTTTTATTATTATAAACTCTCAGAATACATGGATTCTACATGAGTTCCATAATTAACTTATACTAAATTCGACTTAGTCCTAACATTTTATTGTTACTATCTTATCTAGATTCTATCATTATTATTGTTACACTTATCTATTATCTGTAAACTACTACGCAAACTGAAACATAAAATAAAATAAAATAAAATAGAATACCAACATTTAACAATGTCTTTACTCAAGTGTTACATCCTTAAACAAATTGCACTTAACGTTTTCCTATCAGGTACTTGTACATTTCAGTCTTAAAATTCTGCAAGTTTTCTATTTGTTTTATCCTGTCAGGTATTTTGTTATAAATTGCAGTGGCTTTATGTGTGACTGAATTCTGTATTTTCTTCAGTCTATGGTGCTCTTTATGGTAGTTGTTAGCTTGTCGTGTAATGTAATTGTGTATGTCTTGATTACGTGTCAGTATTATGTCTACCTGTAAGTAATTAAATTGAATTTTTTGAATTAACTTCACTGATTCTTGTTCGATTATCTCTGTAACATTTAAAAATCTGGTGTGGGTGTATACATCTGCAGTAGGTGTTAGTCGATGCAAGTTATATAGTATTTTAATAGCTCTATTTTGTGTCCTTTGTAGTTTCTGTATGTCGGTAGTCCCTGCTCCACCCCAAATAGTAGCCATGTAGACTAGATGTGAATTTATGTGAGCATGGTATATGGTACGTCTTGATTTATTGTCTAATATATTTCTGATTCTGATCATTTGTCCCATGACTCGTTTAATCTTACTGTTTATATGATTTATGTGACTTTTGAAATTTAAATTCGTGTCTATTATAATACCTAAGTATTTGAAATTCTCCTCCCTAACAATCTTAACGCCATTTATCTCTATAGTATCTGATATTGCTGCTAATTTCCCCATATTTACATAACTACATTTCTTCTCATTCAACTTCATTTTATTGCACTTGCACCAAGTTTCTATAGTCTGAATATCGGCTTTCATGTCACATATAGTTCCCTGTTCAGTTCCTTTATAGAATATAATTGCATCATCAGCATATAATGTAATTTTTCCTTTAAGGTTGACCATACTTAAATCATTTACATAAATTAGGAATAGTGTGGGTCCCAGGATAGATCCTTGAGGAACACCATGTTGAATTTTTCCATGTCTACTATCTATATTATTCACTCTTGTGTATTGTGTTCTATCATCTAAATAGTCTACAAATATTTTTTTTACTGGGCCTACTATACCTATCATTTCCAATTTATCTAATAATATCTTGTGATTTACTATATCAAATGCCTTTTTGAAGTCTAATATTAGGCATCTTGCAGCACATTTGAGGTCCATGCTGTGGTACAGATCTTGCATTAAGTTAATAACCGCTGTTTCTGTGCTCTTTCCATGAGTGAAGCCATTCTGTGTGTTACTTATAAAACCTATTTCGTTTAAATAATGTGTTAGTCTATTTAACAGAACTTTTTCATAGATTTTTGAAAAACTTGACAAGACAGATACTGGTCTATAATTACTTCTGTCAACTTTGCTTCCTTCCTTATATACTGGAGTTACTTTAGCTATCTTAAGTTCCAATGGAAATGTTCCGTTTTCTAATTCATTGTTTATAATATCTTTTAATACTACTGCCAGTAGATGTTTAAACCTTTTAATTAAATTAATTTTTATATTATCATACCCAGGTGCAGCATTTGATTTCAACGATTCTATTATTGCCAAAACTTCTTCTTCTGATACCTTTGTTAGCTTCATGGACCTATCTGACCTCCATTTCAAAGTTTTTGTGTTGCTGGTGGGTATCCCTTGCACTATTTTATCTGCTATGGTTGTGAAGAAAGAATTGAATGAATTGCTTATTTCTCTTTGATCTTCTATAATATTTTTTTGTTCATCTTCTAGTTTTTTACATTCTGCAGCAGCTTTTTTGGTATCGCCTTGCGCATTTTCTTTAACTATATCCCAGAACTTCTTGGCTGAATTATCTGTATTATTTATTTGGTGTAAAAAATATTTTTTCTTATTATAATGCATTAGCTGTCTTACTTCTTTTTTCTTTTCCATTAATTCTCTTTTTATATACGCATTGAGAGAATGTTTACAATACTGCTTGTACAACTTGTCCCTTTCTTTAATTTTGGTTGCTAGTTTAAGTAAAGGCATAGCTTTTGCGAATCTTCTACTGGCAGTACTTGCTGTAAATCCATAACTATCACCGAGCTCATAGAATGTTTGTGAAAGTCTAATTTTCTGCAAAGTTAGGAAAATAGTAGTCCTGTCCAACAATGTGTACTGTTCAATTAACTCAATAATGAATAAGCACTCTTTTGGTATACCCAAGTACAGCCTTGGTTTCAAATTGACAATATGTGCGGTGTGACGTAATGCCAATTTGTTGAAATCTTCCGTTATGTCAGCTACACTTGTTTCACTTAAGGAACGTTCAGATGATTGTATTGGTGGTACATACGATGAACTGGTACTTAGTCCTGGATCGCTGCTGTCTGAACTCACTATTTTTCTTTTGTATGTTTCTACTGCGGGCGACTTTTTAATTAACTTTATAGGTGAAGTAGCAATTTCTGAAGTACCTCCTTTTAATGGCGAACAGTACTTACAAGTTACTTGAACCGAGGCTTGTGTCTGCTTACTTCGGAAATGTGGCTTTGCAGTAACACCTACATTGATCTTACCAACAGCTTCTTCTGTTACAGTAAATTCTTCAGAATTGGCACTTTCTTCTAATACTACACAACTTGTATTACAGCTGGGCTCCATAATTGATACATGTTCGGACAACGCTTCTTCCACTAGATGCCGTCTTTTTCGTTTGACTGCGGCACTCCGGGGAGCACTGGCGGATGACCTTTGCCTATCAGATTGGCAATCAAACTTGTGTGGAATTACATGTTTCTTTAGAAGTTTTAATCCTCCTGTCATCCTCCATCTCATGTAATTTTCCATGTCTTCTTCCAACTATGACAGATAAAAAATGAGATAAACAAAAGCCAAGACTCAAAATAAATGTAGGTAGGTACATACCTACATAATTTTTAAGATAACACTGTGGAAATTTTAACTGAAAATATCTATTACCTATTTCTAGTAAAGCACAGGAATTGAAAAAATGTTAAATGTTGTAAAATAAAAGTTAAAGCTTGGAACACAGATTTGCAAGCAGATTAAGTCCAAAAATTCAAATTAGGTACTTATAACACAATAAAGATATGTATGTAAATAGGTACCTATGTATTTTGAATTTTAAGTAGGTTAAGTTCATTGTTTACATTAAAGGCGTATAAATTTTAAAATGTTTGGGTATTTACATTAAAATGATTTTCACAGGCATAAAGACTACTGTTTTTAGAAACAGATTTGTAGTCACGTCTTGCAGCATCGAACCAACGTTTCCTACGTTTTTCGTCAGGAACGCAAATAAAAGTTTTTTCTGGTGTCTTAATGCTAGTACTTCTGCACATAGGCACGAAACACCAATAATAAGTACTCATTGTTAATATTTCACTGGGCAAACCACAAATTAAATTTTAAATCTTGGATAATCCAATTTTAAACTACTGGAAACCACCACGAACGCGTACAACTGGAACCAGAGAACATCAACATAGAGAAAGCCCACTTCAATACTAAAATCCGGAGCACTGTTTGTTGTGCCATCTGTAGTTGTGTCATGGAGTTAAAAGAATTTAAATGCAACACAGCTACAGTTTCCTGTAACAATTACTTCTTCTTCCTTCTACTTTCCTTACTTCTTTTAAATTGCACATTTTTGGTTTAGTTTAATGAAAAGAAAATATTCCAGTTTTTTGATCCATTTATTTCAAACTTTGAAATTAAACAGCTGTAAACATAATTACCAAACTAACTGTAGTTTTCATGAAAACAAATTTAAGATTTAAAGAACGGCTCGATACAGTATTGGGTACATACCTGTGGTATTACTTACATAAGCAAAAAAAGTTTGCTTTTTAGCATAAATAATATGAACTTTCTATATTCTAAGATATAAAATACTAATCCATAAACAACAGTACCTATGTATACTGCAACACAGAAGAGAAATAGTTTCACTGCATAGGAAGCACGAAAGTTGAAGGTTGAGTGATAAAGAGTGCTCCAATCGCATATGTTTTGCAATACGGACTTATCATACTTACATACTTATCAAACTAAAACTTTAAGATTCTAAAGAAACATTTTATAATATTATTCTAAGACACAAAACAATATAAACAATAATATTGTTGAACATTAGAACTAGTGTACTAGTGTGCCCTACTCTAAGTGACGGCAACTTGCAAATTCTTCAAAGAATCCAACACCGGCTTCGTTGCTATGATACAACCAATCAGAAAGCCGGTATCATAGCAAGGAAGCGGGTGTCAGACTTAAGCCGGTGTTGGTTTCTTTGAAAACCGGACCTTAGAATCGTCCGAGTGCGGGTGCATGCAACATGTGGTAGCAGACACTTAAGATATTCATTACTTCGTACGTCCCTCTTTTATTTTGTAGACTTAATACAGTTGTAAAAGAGTGAATTTAATTTCTTTTACCATATCGAGAACTTTTCTTATATTTTTCCAATGCAAGGGATGTAAGCGAATCTTGCCTACCTTTTCGCATATCTTGTCCACTCAAAATTTTATTAATATTTTTAATGTAGCTAAATAGTACTACATTGATTGAAGTTGTGGTGAAAGTTATGATACAGTTTTTATGTAATTCACAAAATAAGGAAGATATTTCAGAAAAAAGATTTTGTGTAATTAAATCATGAAGCTGCGATTTTACTCGATATGTAGCTATTATGCGTGGCAAATGGCTCAGAATGAGAAGTGTGCATTTCTTGAACACAGAGGTAAATTCAAGGCTGGGTTCAATGAGCTTCTTAGCTGCAGAATAATGTCTAGCTCGAATCAGAATATTTTCAGGTAGTACTTCCGGTGCACATAAGTGGCTCTTACAAGATGTGCAATCTCCAATTTTGCATAAACTTAAAATACTTCTTATCACTGAACCTGCTACATATGGTGCCACATAATCACGCAATATTGGAGAAGATTCAGTATAATGACGAGAAGTCGGAAATGTTGGAACTTGGGGAAAATCTACACAAACATCAACAGGGTTTTCAACAAATTCTTTTAAAGTATCCAAAGCCGTCTTACATGCATCCTCCTCACAGTTAGCAGCAACTGAATGTGATGATACAAAATTATTAATGAGTAAAGATTTATTGGAAGAAATGAAAGAGGAACAAGTGGGGTTCACGTTACGAACGCCGTGACTTCTTACACAATAGAAGTAATTTTCCACGGGGTCCTGGTTTAAATTTCTGGGTGAAAGATATTTGAATCCCTTTTGACTTAGTTTACCCCATAACGCAATCAAAGAATGAAGGGAAAATATCCAGTTTTTCAAAGATGGGGCAACGTGTCTCCTATTGTTTGCATCTAAAAAAAACATGGAATTTAAGGTAGGCAGGCAAGAATTCCAGAATGCCACGTGTTCAGATTTTGTTGAAATTACACAACGGAGCTCTTTTCCATGAGAAGGATGTAATGTAGTGCCATTGATACTATCAAACAAGTTGTCGAAAAATAATAACAAGTCTGCCGTATCTTCAGCTTTTGGGTCAATATACAATGGATCATTAATAGGTAGATTCCTGCTCATCATTGCATATACCCGCAATGCAGATCCTACTGTGTGGCTAAAAACTTGCGTACAATTTTTTACGCGCATCTTCTTAATTTTATCGGGCAAAACATGCTGATCAGTTAATTTTTGAAAATGGCTGTAATATTTGCCTTGGCGTTGGTCAGATTCGTAAAGTTGTACAATGTGTGACCAAGATGCTACTTTTTCAACACCATTAATTTTAAAATGTAAATTTTTCTTCAGAAGATTATTGCGAATTCCCTTCATCAAGTGGGGAAAGTCATAAAGATGGATAATCTCTTCGTGATCAACAAGGTATCCATGATATCGATTTTCTATATTATTTCTGAAGCAAAAAGCTTTGGTATCATTAATGAGTGTATTAATGGCTGCTTGATTAGTAGCACCTTGGTCACAGATAGTGCAAACAACTTTTAACCCTACAGCTCTAACTTCTCGAACTATGTCCTTAATCATTCGTATCAAATCAGGAGTAGATGTTGTTCCTTCACAGAATGTAAAACATATAGGTTGCTTCCACTTTCTATAAAGGCCTCTTAACATAAACAATAATGCATGATCGGCAAATCTGGCACGTCTGTTACAACTTCCGAAGTCAACAAAACCTTCTATCATATCCAGTTTTTTGTTATACTGTAATCCTGCTTGCAGCGAAATTTCATCAAACATCAAGCAGCAGTACTTTTCAACGTCTTTCTTTTTCTGAATACTTTTTTTTAAATGATCAAATAAATGTTTGTTGATGCCACATTCAAATGGAAGTTTGTGTAACAGAGATGCCAAAATTTTTCTTGAAGGAAGGCTAAAAATTTTAGACAAATACCTATATGCTTTTCCGCTCTGTTTATATAACGCCAAAGCAAATATCTTGTCATCAATACTGAATCTTCTACCACGAGGTTTCAATTTTTGGGTAAGCAACTGAGAGGTTACAAATCTTGCGGTAGGTTTATTCACATGTTGAAAAACATTCAGTGCACTCGGGCGATTCTTTAGATACTGTAATCGCCTTTTCACTAAGCGATATTTTGTTACACCCTGTTGCAAGCTACGTACTTTTTTGTACAGAAATTTAGCTTTTGGGGTTAAATTTTCCTGCCGGGTTAGACCAAGTTCTTTAAGAATTCCTCCTGATCTGGTATCTATGAAGAAAATTTATTTTAAAACATAAATGAGCGTAGATGGTGATCCTGTTTAAGGGGTAGACTTTGCCTAAGACAAAAAGTTTTTATAAGTAAATATTCTAATTAGTTTAGAAATCAAGATCCAGAGTGCCAAAGTTCAAAGATTCTCTATACATATTATGTCAATGGTAAAAACAGGGCCACCCTAACAGGGCTAAATGGGCCATAGCCCCAGGGCGCCAGCCTTTTGGGGCGGCAATTTATCAGTTCCACGATTCTCAAATAAAAATTATAAATTAACTTGTTGAAATTAGCTAATCTGCTCATATAATGTGTACCCAAAGCGCAGGCAATCGATATTACATATTTTCAATCTCCACTTGTAGATTGTGTCTGAGTCTGCATGAGTTTTTTATGTTTATTTGTAATATATTGACTTCTAATCCTGAAACGGTAAAAATGAAAAGATAAATATTAGAATATTAACTACAATACGGACACATGAGCTAATTACATTCACAAGCCCTTTATTCAAATCTTGTACACTAAACCGTTTATAAGTTTGTATAAACTTTTTGTCTTAGAAGTTGAGGAATTAGTCCTCAAAAATTTTCTAGCTTACTTATTGTTGCCAAATAGATTACAGGAAAATATATGAAAATTGTGTGACACAAAAGCTAGGAAATTTCAAATATTAGAAGGTGAACTATTACAGTTAACGTATTGATTTTCTAAATAATATTTCTTAGAGAATAAAACTGCAAGAAATGTGATGAAACTAAAGCGGGCCCGGAAACTAACTTACCTACTTTCATGGCAGGCATTCTGCCCTTAAAACTACCCAAAATGGCAAACAATCTGTGATAGTTAGAAAGTTCAGCGCCTACCCAGAAAGTGGGAAATGTCAGTCTGGATCCCAGTTGCACTCATCCAACTTTTTGTGCAGTTTCAGTCATCATTAACTTATGAGGAGTAATAAATGTCGAAGATTATATGTCTTTTCTTGGAAAATACTTACATCGAGGTGTTGGAGTGAAAACTGATCGGTCTGGACTTTCCGGTAAAACAGATATGCCTAGCGAGGCAGCTAGCTCCTCTATCGTTTCGTCTCTAGGGGACCGACTGGTACTCTGTGGAGCAGCTTGGTCAGCTGCTCTTTCTGTGAAAAATAATTATTAGGAATGTTTAAAATTGCAACAATTAGTAACAGGGATGATCTGTTAAGAAGCCAAAATACTGAAAGAATTGAAAGGAAGGGCCAATATATTTACTCATACTGAGTGCAAAGGAAATATTTACAGAACGGGAACAGTCTGGGAAGTATGAGTATTAGCGATAGAAAAGAAAAACAAAGTGATAGTGGTTACTAGAAAGCAATCGGGAATAAGATCAAATCTGACAGTGGCAGAGCACAATTTAAAAGTAGTAAAATATGTAGAAATATGAGTAAGAGTCACTAAGTAAAATAATAAAGCAGAGATGAATGCACACATTGCACAGACAAGCAGAGCACTCTTCTCCTTCAACAAAATATTGATCGAAACACAATCACATAAAGTGGATAAAGATATGTACCTGAAAAATCTTGTGCGAGAGCAATATTACATGTAGAAGTGAGGTTTGAACTATAACGATGAAAGATCTGGCATATTTGAGATAAAAGTGGCGAGAGAGGTTTTTGGGCCAAGTCATGGAAGTGGATACAAAGAGGAGAAAATGAAATGAGGTAAAAATTATATCAAGAGTTCAAGGAAACCAATAGAAATATTTATGAACATACACATAGGCAAGCTAAGAAAGGTGGGAAAAATGGCATAGTATGCTACGCTAAGAATATCAAACACTGAAAGAAAACAAAGAAGGAGATTGCAGAAAAGTTAGAATAAAACAACAGTAACTGAAAAGCATAGCAAATCTTGTACGAGCAAGTATTTGAAGGTTTCAGGCAGGGCATCATAGATTTTTGGCAGAAGGTGTAAGAGCAGAGTAAAATCTGATATAGATACTGTTGGGCCACTGCGTAAGTTTAAGGCACATGAACAAAAATTACATTACTTAAAAATGCAAATTAAATTCTTGAAATTAAAAAAAAAATTGTCTAAATAGGTACTTACGGTAAGAAATAGTTTCGAGCTCTGCTGGCGACCCAAACTCAGAAATTCCTGCTCGACTTGTGCTAGCTTCACCCACAAAAGGTATTTTGCGAGAAGGGAATACTTTTCTTAGAATTCCAACTTTCATCTCAGGACCCTCAGGACTGTAAGTTGTTGTCGATGGATGTATTCTTTGCAAAGCCTCTATAAAAGTGGATAGATAATATAAAAAATGCAATTGCTTTTCCATTATGATGTACATACCCCTAAGTTTTGTTGGTGTCACATATTTATATTCCTTTGCCCCAGGGTAACTAAAACAGCTTTCTGTGGTCCCGTCTGAAATGTACTCTGAAAAAGTGATATGAACGAGTTTTCTTTATTTCCCTATTTGCTGTTAAATATTATTTATTACCTGGTAGATGTAAAGTTGGCAATGAAAATTTTTTCAGTTTACCACTTTCTTTGCAGTGATTTTCAAAATGTATTTCACACACCCTGTAATTTTTTAAGAATTGCTTGTCGTCAGTACCCATTAACTTCGGATTCTTTATGCGTTCAAGCCATATATCTCTAACTCTTTTTTCGCTAGGTATAGCATGTCTAAATCAAGAAAAAATAAAACAATAAAAAATAGTTCCTAACATTTTCACAATCATGATAAGTAATGCATTTCAAGAATCTATAACTTACCTTGCAGATGTTTTATCATTGCAACCTGGAACACAGCACGGTCTCATTTTTTAATCTAACTACCCACACTCTGTCAAAATTAGAAATAACGTAAAAACACTTCCCGTTTTAGTACCTATTCACTAGGATTTAAAAATTAATTACAAGTTGAGACAGTTTGGACGAAACGAAACGCGCAGTCATAAATATTTATTTTACCAAGTATGACGGACGTAAATATATAACTCCAATAACAACTTCACTGAAGAAATAATAATCACTCTAAATTTATTGATGATAATTTGGTGCGTGAAGCGATTTAAGTGTAAAGCAATTCAAACTTTAAAACCGGATAAAAAATAAATAGACAATCAACATAAAATTTAAACGGTTTTTCTACGCATTCGCATTACTCAGTTGATGCCGGAGCGGCGCAAGTACAGTTACAGTGCCATCTTACACATTCATCGTGAGACACTAGACTAACTATTTTCATGACACAACTACAGATGGCGCAGAACTTGTTTCTGTTTTTACCAATTAAGTGCACATGCCCTGACTGGAACCGACCGCTTCCTATATTTACAGGGTGATGACGTCACAGACGTTATATGCTGCTCTCGGGTTTTCTCGGGTTATTTCGCCGGGAATTGTCAATCTCAAATTTAATTAATTAATATCTTTTGATTACAGCGTGTATAATATTTAAACAAAAACAATTGCGACTAAAGGACACCCCGAGAATCGATTGAAAGTATACAAAAAAAAACTGCAAGAACCCTATTGTCTGTATTTAAAAAATGACAATGGTAATTCAGTTTATGTAATTCTGTATGTAGATGACTTACTGATATGTAGTTCTGACTACAAAAGCCTAAATCATATAAAACAATGTTTGCAAAAAAAATTTGAAATGAAAGATTTTGGTAAAGTGAAAAGTTATCTGGGAATTGACATTAATTATGATCAAGAAAAGAAGTCAATGACTTTAAGTCAAACAAAGTACATTGAAAATGTTGCAAAAAATTATAATGTTACGGAAAGTAAAAACTACAAAACTCCAATCGAAATTAATTTAAAATTAAGTCCAGCAGATAATTGTGACACTGATGTGAAATACAGAAATTTGATAGGCGCATTGTTGTATATTAGTCAGGGAACACGGCCAGATGTTTCATATGCCATCAATTATTTAAGTGGTTTTCAAAGCAATTATTCAAAAACTCATTATAAATATGCACTTAGAATTTTGAAGTAGGTATCTTTTCTTCACAAGAAATTTGAAACTGCATTTTAATTCTTTATGTCACATTCCAATTGATTGTTATGTAGATGCCGATGCCGACTGGGCTGGCGACATAGTTGATCGCAAATCACGAAGTGGAATTTTGCTTAGAGTATTAGGTAATCCTGTTTTATGGATTTCCAGAAAGCAAAAGGTCGTAACTAGATCATCTTGTCATGCAGAGTATACTGCTCTAGCTGAAGCAGTTGACGAAATTCTGTTTTTGAATGGAATAGCCAAGGATTTGAAAATTAAAATAAGTGATCCAATTGAAATATTCGAGGATAATTCCTCCGCAAAAAATTTAGCTATAAATGGAAATTTTTCAAAAAATAGTAAGCATATTGATGTAGGTTACCATTATGTTCATGATTATGTTAAGAAAAATGTAATTAAAGTTTCAAAAATTGCTTCGGAAGATCAGTTAGCCGACATTTTAACGAAAGCCTTAGGTTCTGTGCGTTTTGAAAAACTTAGAAGTTTGTTAAGTATTTACTAAAATGTATGTATGTGACTTCAAATAAGGTTAAAATTAGGAATATAAAATTTAGTTTTGTACACTTATGTTTAAAATTGTGAGGGTGCCGCTTCTGAAATAAAGGAGGTGTGTTGAGGTTGAGGTGTTGATTTCAGCAGCGCCACCTACAGGCAATCTATTGTGTATGTTGCTCTGTGGTTTTTAGAGTAGTGTTCTAGGTTAAGTAAAATGGAGGCAAAAAAAAGTTTTTGCAAGTCATGTAATAAGATGGATGTATGAATAGTTTTAATACAATAAACGTTTGTTTTAATAGTTGGAGAGTTGTACCTTTGATTGACAAGTCGTATTTTAACAAAAATGTCCTACGCCGGGGTCTCGCACATGGATATTCCTGATTTCCAACAGACAATTTACAATTTTATATGAATACAAAGTGCGCTGAAATGAGTTATAAAAATTGTCGCTATCCGGCGTACTATAACACGCAAGCTGGAGCGGTCGTAACTGCGGCCGCTGTGGTATGCAAACGCAGCTTGTGTCTTGTGTCTTATCGACGCATTTCACACTTGTTCAGTGTTTCTTGCTCAATTTTATCGCTGACCTGACCGCACAGGCCTGACCGCACAGGCCTGACCGCACAGTGGGCATGTGCGATTCGGGAAATACTGAAACGATTTTCAATTCGCAAAAATTATCGATTCGAATCAATTAATCGAGCCATTTCATATGCTATTATTCGAATCGAATCGTGAATCGATTCGCATGGAGCCGAGTCGAATAAATTCGATGTGCCAATGCGATTCGATATTTAGGTTCAATTATTTCTTCAAACGATGAATCGATTCAAATCGAAATATACATTTTTCCCAGCTCCGTAGTAGTTAGTATTAAACAAAATAACCACATAAATAAATGTTTTTATAAGACATCCAAAAAAAGCTTCATAGTAATCGAAATATATTGATTTACTGTTAAGAAATCAGGATGAAAGTTAAAAATAGAATGTGAAGTGCAAGGTCATCTAAGCTCCATTTAAAATGCATTGAAAAATTTTATCCAGCTATTCTCTTAGGATAGTGTTTTAAATTTCGCGCTCTGATTTCGCCGATTCACTAATGGACTATTGATTCGATGTACCAATTCGTTATTTCGATTCAATAATATTCTTGAATCGATGAATCGATTCGAATCTAAATATAGATTTTTTGCTGAGGCTTATCGCGCAATATGCACTGAACTTAAACAACCGAAGACGGCATCTAGGTATATCAGAAAGAATAATAGAAGAAATTGAATTATAGGTACCCAGTTTTATTTGAACTGTCTTATCCAGAATATAAAAATACTCTCCCAAGAAAAATAAAATATACTAGATGAACCCGTGGGCTACGCGCTCCACGACTTTTACTAATGGTGAATCGGTGTAGTAATTATACTTAAAACCTAGGTGCACCACAAAATATTCCCATAGAATATTCTTAAATAATTAATTGTGTTTAATTTAATACGGCAAAAAACCATTCTACCTACGGGTGCGACGTTGAACCCCAGGTTGAACTACGACTGCGAACAGCGCTGAGCAGATCCAAGCGTCCATAGGAATGATGCCGATGCAATTTTCTTATTTGCGTTAAAGAAACACCTGATCGAGTGCGCGACCTCACCCATACGATCTCCGCCAGTTGAAAAGAGACCGAGCGACCGATATCCCCACCCGTAAAGTGTTGTGCCAGTTCGCTTTTAATATTATGATGGGGCGAAATAGGAGAGACCTTTAATAATGCAGAAGGCAAAACATTAAAATACTGTTATGAATGAAGTTTATTAAGGGCGCCGCCGTTTGAAGACGTCCGTTATTGTTTACTTTGTGCGATGACAGTATTGTCGAGATAATATTTATTACCTACCATCTGGAAAAAGACTTTAAGAACCGACTTGCATGTTCCCAATTAAGATAGAAGAAATGGACCTTTGAGAGAACCTTCTCGTTGACTATACAGTGTGGAACTAAAAAGTATGGAATAAATTCATTATTTCTGAAACGGTGAAGTTTCATGAAAAGTCATCGGACACGTTGATTTTTCATTTAAAAGACACATTTACATGTACCTGCACCTTTTCAATGGCCAATTGTTTCCGTGTGATGACTTCATCGGATATTTTTTTAAATGGAACCGCTATATTTTATTACAGAATGCTTTAGAACATAAACTTACTGAATTCGGAAATATACACTTGTAGTACTTTTCTTGACTTTTTTCCTTCTACTTCTGGAAAAAAATGACTGTGACTTTGACGCTCTTAGACTTTAGGGTTTTTTAAAATCAAAAGTCTGCATTTCAAAGCCTGCAGAGTTTGAAGACCTGAAACAAAGAATCCGAAACAAAATCAGATTAAAAAGTTCAACAATACTGTAAAGCGTGCGGCCAAAAACGTACAACAGGTTCACGTTTCACGTACTGTATATATGCAGCAATGTGGTTATAACTTTAAACATTTAATTACCTAATTAATTTGTTTTGTTTTTACAAATAAAGTATTTTATTTTCTGATACTGCCAACGAATTCACTGTGTCGATATTAACTTCAACAAACTAATAAATTCAGACGAAAATGAGGCTATTTACTGCACTTTTAAAAGTTGCACACTAAAATCACTTGGTATTTTTTTCTCCAGAAGTAGAAGGAAAAAGGTAGGTAATGAATAATTTGGATGAAGCAATGAAAACGAACCAAGAAAAACTGAAGAACAACTAAGAAGAGATGAAATCATTTATAGAAACATTGTTTAAAGATGTTATAGTTAGACAATGACCATATGTTGTTTTGGAAACACTTTTTGGGAGGCAGAAAATTTTACTTTGGGATGCAGAGGTCAGATGGCGCTTTTTAAAATAAACTTGTATATTTCTTGGATTCTTTGAACTATAGTCGGTAAGCGGTGGCTGAATTTAAGCTGCTCTATTACCCGTCTGGTGGCGCGAGTTATAGATGATATATTTCGCTGTGCTGGACAGACTACAATAACAAAACTAGTGTTGTTCTTGGTGCTCTATGTATTGTAACAGGTTCCCAACAAAATCGTAATAGAATGAAGAAAACTGTAATAGATTCTCTACTATGTATTTACTATTCGCTCACAGATGACGCTGTATAGCCTTAAACCACAGAAGACCATATGATCTTCTGTGCTTAAACCATTGAATTTATAAATATAAAGGTAGTGCCTCCGTTTTTACATTACCTTTTTTGCAAAAAATGCGTGTGTCTAGTGCTAGAGGGCAGTTAAGGGGTCTGTTTTAAATGCGTTGTATCAGTCTTTTTCGTTCCCAAATAGAAGCGCGCCGGCAACTAAACGTGCATATTTGTAACCAACACACAAGATCGCCACTTCGGCTCTCCGAAGTTATCTAGATATTTAGCACACTAAATTGCAATCCTCGCCATGTAAACAGCACACTGGATCGCAGTTTGGATTTTCTTTGGTATACGTGCGCAGTGCATGTTTGTAATTTGTAATTTGTACCTACATACCTACCTATTTATTAAATTACATTCAGCAAGAAAAAAGAACCTACCGTCCAATATCTATTCATCCAATATCATTATTGTTTATTATATAAGAGGCGTGCAGGTAGGTACCTATATACAGGTTGTTTTTTTATGTGGTGTTAACATGGCTATCTTTTTAATCTTAATAGATACAGGGTCGGTTAAATGGGAGAAAAGTTGCGTCTATTCAAGCATAAAGAAGTGCCGTTTGCAGAAGTTTATTATCTCTTTTCGTTTTTGAGATAATCGAAAAAACTTACAATTTTGACTTTTACATTTGTGTTCATATTTTACTTATTTGGCATTCAATTTTCAATCTGCAAAAACTTTCTTTTGACGACTTTTCATTCTCTTTCCATTTGTGGTAGCAGAAAGTACCTACCACGTTTCGTTTCTTCAGAATCATCATCAGGTTCATTTTTTCTAATGGCGCCATCTTAGATTTTTTCACCATGAAATAGACCATTTTTTCTGAATAAAATGATATAACATATTTGTATGTTTAAATCGCATTTAGGCCCAGAATTTAAATAAAACATGATAAATTTTTTTCCATCTAATCACAATTGCCGTGGAAACAAAAGTTTATCTAGTTTGTCAACTCAAACGTCAAGAAACATTTTTAATACGATTCATTGTGTTTTATTGGGTTACAATGGATTACTCTAATGACGAAAAGGTTGACATGTTATTTGTTTATGCGATTTAAACATACAAATATGTTATATCATTTTATTCAGAAAAAAATGGGCTATTTCATGATGAAAAAATCTAAGATGGCGCCATAAGAAAAAAATAATCTGATGATGGTTCTGAAGAAACGAAACGTGGTAGGTACTTTCTGCTACCACAGATGGAAAGATGATGAAAAGTCGTACCAAGAAAGTTTTTGCAGATTGAAGATTGAATGCCAAATAAGGAAAATATAAACACAAATAATGTAAAATTCAAAATTTTCATATTTTTCGATTATCTCAAAAACGAAAAGAGATAATCAACTTCTGCAAACGGCACTTCTTTATGCTTGAATAGGCGCAACTTTTCTCCCATTTAACTGAACCTGTATCTATTAAGATTAAAAAGATAGACATGTTAACATACACATAAAAAAACATCCTGTATAAATGAATAAATTTTGAAAAGTATTTCTTTTTAGAGAAAATTGCAATTAACACAAAATTCTACTTATGAATCGAATTATTGTTAAACCTTCTCAGGAATCCATTCTGTAATTTTTCCCGTTAAAATTTTGCATTAATTTTTTCCAATGTTATTGATCAATTTTAAAATCTTCTAATTCTAATAATAATAATTCCTTAAGCTATGGCCATGCAATAATTGCATAACAACCTGTACCTATACAATATTGCGCACACATTTTTTTTATTTTATCGATTTAAATTATTTCTTTGTAAATAAATAAAAGTTCAGGTACTCCAAAGATTGCAGCTGTAAAATTTCTTATTGAAAGATTTCAATTTGAAAATTTGGTTATTTTTAAAATTCAAAAAATCTTAATTTTCAAAAATGAGACCCACGATTTATATTTTTTACCGTAAAGAAAATATGACGGCTTCATATTATTATGTACGTACAAGTAGAATAATTAATTAATTCTTTAACATTCGAAACTCCAAATTTCTTAATGACAAAGCCAATTCATGACACGAATTTAAAATTGTCTAAAATAAGATGCAAGATTTTTAACAGCGGCTATTACTTACCTCAACTTCTTCTTTTGTGAGTAGTTTAGACCTGATTCACTTATCACTAATTATATTGTACTCGGAATTTGGCGGCAAATTCATCATCATGCGTTGTTGCGATAAAATAATGGTATAATGACCTGAGAACAGTTATTTTAAACTGTCGTTACATATTACAAATAACGAACTAAATTCAAATTGGGATCAAGTGTGCTGTTTACATGGCGGCGATTGCGATATGGTGTGCTGGATAGCAGGATATATTCGGAGAGCATTCAAAGAGCCGAAGTGGTAATCCTGTGTGTTGGTTACAAATATGCGCGCCGGCTACGGAGGCACTCCCAAATATAAATACGACTACCGTCAGTGTTGCCAGATGGGAGGAAAATTCTCTTAGGGGCGGGAATTTGAGGGTCCACCGAGAAAAACGGGGTGTCTTTTTGTTTTGATTGATGAAAAATATGTCAATATCCAAATTGTGTTGTTTTTATTAACATTGGCAAATACCTCTAATTTGTTATTCCCACTTGAGGAAAAAAGTTATAGATTTTGAAAGAATGTACTAGCGTAATAGAAAATGTTAGAAAGTAATAGATCTATTACAATTGTAATAGGTGGAACAACACTGAACAAAACCAGTCAGCCAGGTCTCACGATTTCTCGTGACATCATGATTTTGGTCAGGATCTTACAATCTCAGGATTTAGCTGGTAAATTTACCGATTTTTACTTGTGGGATGTTAAGAAAAATATTTCGTCGCTATAACAACCCGCAATATGGTGCTTGGGAAAGAAGGATTTGTTTTGCTTCTGTTAACATTGCCTCATTCCAGTGCCATGGTAGAGAGGATGTTTTCACAAGTCAGTTTCAATAAAACGAAAACCAGGTAGGACATCAATTATCATCAATTATTATACCAGCATCCTCAACATAAAAGCGTAAATAAAGGCAAAATTATTTATTTAAATGTGCAAAGCTTAACTGCCCGTTTTGATGAAGTGCATAAATACACAAAACAATTAAATCCAATAGTGCTATGCTTAGCTGAAACCCATATTACTGAAGACATTCTAGATATAGAAATAGACATTACTGGATACACTATTCTAAGATTAAATTCAGAGAGCAGATATACAGGAGGGGTGATATTCTATGTAAGGGACGATGTTAAATTCAAACTGCTGCAAAACATTATAATTGACAAAAACTTGTGGTATTCGGAAATTTTTATATATCAAAACAATATGGTGATAGGATGTTTATACCATTCCCCCAGTAGTAGCCATTCAACTTTCTGTGACTGGTTGGATGATTTATTGGACAGATTAGTAGAAGAAAATAGAAATGTTATTCTTGTGGGAGACTTTAACATCGACTGGACTGATACAAGTAATTTTTACACAAAGAGACTTAATAAGATTGTAGATAGGGTAGATTTTAAGCAATATATTAATCAATTGACACATCTAACAAACTCAGGGGGAAGTGTAATAGACCTAGTTTTGGGAAACTTCGATATAGAATGCGAGGTAGTAGATAAAGCTATATCAGACCATAGTATGATACATATTAGTACTAAAAGGAACAGTAATAAGCCAAAGAAACGTATCAGTAGTAGAGGTAAGATAGATTATGATAAATTACAAATTAAACTAAGTGCAATTGAATGGCAATTTATGTACAAAGATAATAATATTAATAATAAGTTAGATAGGTTATATGATAGTTTATATGGTATTCTAGATATAGTAGCCCCAAAGAAAATAATAATAGTAAAAGAAAAGAACAAACCTTGGTTTAACGCTGAAATAGAAAGTGCAATAAAAGTTAGGGATACTCGCTATAAGAATTTTAAATCGACTGGAAACGAAACGGAATGGCTTGAATTAAAAAAATGTAGAAATGCAGTAGTGGAATTAATTAGGCTAAGTAAGAAAAATTATTACGAAAGCAAGATTGATTGTAATAAGGGAAATCAGAAAGAAATGTGGAAAACACTTACGAGCATAATTCCAACAAAACGAACCAATGAATGTAAAGTGAGGACAGTGATATTTAAAGAAGGTCCAGTAGAGGATAGTCAAAAAATTGCAGCATTATTTAATAGGTATTTTATAGATAGTGTAAAAAAAATCATTGACGATATTAAGCCAACTGCAAGGGTATGGGAAGTGAATAAAGTTGGTAGCACATTTTGTAATTTCAGTTTGATTACATATGAATCCTTAAAAAGAGTCATGTTTAATCAGAAGAATAAAAATAGTCCAGATGATATCGGCATTGAATTATTGAAGAAATCATTTGAACACATTTGTAATCCTTTAATAAATATAATAAACACGTCATTATTACAAGGCGAAGTACCGAGTAAATTAAAAATGTCTACAATAATTCCAATACCTAAAGTTGCAAATACTTGCAAATGTGAAGAGTACAGACCTGTTAATACTTTACCAGCAATAGAAAAATTGATAGAAATAGTAGTGTATGAGCAACTGTTACAGCATATAAACGAAAATAATATACTAGCGAAGCAACAATCTGGCTTTAGGAAGAATCATAATTGTGAAGCAGCTATACAGCTTTTAATATCTAACTGGAAACAGATTATAGATAAAAATGAAATTGTAGTTGCTGTTTTCTTGGATTTACAACGTGCTTTTGAAACTGTGGATAGAAAAATATTATTAAATAAATTAAAGAATTATGGAATAAGGGGGATGGTACTTAATTGGTTTGAAGATTATCTCCGGGATAGAAAACAAAGAGTAAAATATGACAATATATTTTCAAACGACGAATTTTCAACTACAGGGGTTCCGCAGGGTAGCGTGTTAGGGCCACTTTTATTTATTTTGTACATAAATGATATTGTTGAAGTAGTAAGTAAATGTAATGTGCAACTTTTCGCAGATGATACCTTAATTTATTTATCAGGGAAAACTTATCAAGATATTGTTGAGTGCTTGAACAAAGAGCTAACTGAATTGCATGAATGGTTGACCTATAACAAATTAAAATTGAATGTTAAAAAATCACAGTGCATGGTCTTAGGGAATGTCAACAAACTGGAATTGGAAAAACATTCTATACGGGTTGGAGAAAAAGTACAAATTGTTAGTAATATCAAATATCTGGGAATTGTTGTAGATAACAAATTAAAATTTAAAGAATACACAAATTATTTAGTTAAAAAAATTTCAAGAAAAGTCGGTTTCTTGTGTAGACTAAACAGAAGTATTTCCAGGCAATCAGCATTACAAATATATAACACAATTATAATGCCCCACTTTACATACTGCGGAACAGTTTTATTTATGTTGACAAAGCAAGATGTGGCTCGTTTGCAAAAATTGCAAAACAGGTGTATGCGGGTAATATTAAGATGTCACAGATTAACAAGTACAAAACAGATGCTGGAAGTTCTCGAATGGATGTCGATTGAAAATTACATTATTTATCAAGTACATATGTTCATTTTCAAATTAAAGGTAGGTTTAATTAAAGATCAAGTAGCAGATGAACTAATTCCTGTAAAATCTGTCCACTACCATGGAACAAGACAGAATACAAGCACGTATTATTATTTGAGTTCTGTTAATAAAAGTAACACTATTAATAGTTTACTATATGGGGGTATCAGAATATTTAATGAGTTACCATTAGATTTAAGAAACGAAACTAATTTAACTAGGTTTAAGAGAGCTCTTAAGCAACATTTAAAATGTTAAATACCACCAAATAGTGTATTTTATTAGTTTATAAGTAATTCTGTACTGTAAGTTTATTGTGTATTTCTTGTTTATAGCTACTAGCTAAATAAAGGTTATTATTATCTCAGCTGTTTGTAACAAAGTTTCCTGAGAAATAAAAAATATCAAAAATATTCCATATTTTTGTCCATGAGTGTATATTAGGTTTTCGTTAATTATTTAAATCGAAATTTTTATTTTTGTTAATAAATAAATGCTTAACAATATATTATATTCAATAAAAATATGTATACCGGATGGGGATTTAGTGTGTAATCGGCTCATATCTCTGGAACTATTTAAGATATCAAAATGAAATTTTGCACGAATGTGGGGAACCACATGGAGTATTTCCCAAAATTATTTAAGTATATACAGGATGTTCACATTTTAAGTACCAGACGAAAGTTCTATTTCTTTAAATGGAAACCCTATGTGTCCTTGCATAATATGGATTCCCCATAAAATTCCATGAAAATTGATATACTTCATGATGTGGTTTTGACTAAGGAATTTTGAGATATTGACATTTTTGTGCCATTATGGACCCACATTTATGACGCTACTGACGCATACTAACCAAAGCCACCTAAAATTTCTTTATTGAAATAGGTTCACACACTACTGTATTTTTGAAATCTATGAATAATTTTATCATAATACTTGATATAATACAGGGTGGTTAAGTTACGCGAAACAAATTTTTTCTCAAAAATTTCAAATGGAACACCATGTACATATATTATTTGTACAACTGATGGTCATTTTACTAAGCTTCTTATTGGTGTGGATATTGTCAAGTCTACCAGTAAAAGTTTCGACAGAATGTACAATTGAATTATAAAAATGTAGTATTTTACATTATTTTTGACGATTTCCCCTGTTTTGTCACCAACAACTTCAAAAAGGTCTGCATTTTGTTTCTATAAAATATTTAGCAAATGAAGTTTACATTAACACAAAAAAATCCCATTGCAAGATAATATTTTTTTCCATGGCACTCCCTTGTTTGAACATTATACCCGACTTTAAAAAGACATTATACATTATTTATGAATATAACCATCAAGAAACAAATTTACAATAAGATTTATTGTCTTTATATTGATACCAATTCGCAAATACAAAATATTTTTTTTTATTTATTGATTTATTAAAAACCTCAAAAACCTCGAGGGGTTACAACAGGTTTACAACTTAGATACATTTAGATTACAATATGGCAAACATGTGAATAAAATACAAATAACTATATTATGTGTTAACGCATTTATGTATGGCAGTATGGCACAAGGCACACACTTATTTAAGTTGTCAGTCTTTGGTTTAAGATAAAAGTATAAGTCAATTTTTTTAATACATTCACCGTTGAACTTTGTCTGATGTGTTCAGGTAGTTGATTGAACTGCATGATGGCATAGTGGGCCGCCCTTCGACGTCCTGCATTCCTGGTATTGGGAAGTAAGTGAAAGTCATTTGTCTGTCTCGTGTTGTACTTGTGTATGTCTCTGTTTGTATGTAAGGTAATATTTGTTTCTATGAGGCCGTGATTGATCCGATAAATTAACTTCAAGGAGTCATGTCGAACTATTTCTGAGATAGTCAAAATTTTAGTCTGGTTGTATACATGTTGGGTGGAAGTTAAGTATGGAATGTTGTATAGATACTTAATAATGCGATTTTGAGTCCTCTGCAGTCTTTCTATATGCGCTCTGTTTCCCAAACCCCAGCAGTGTGCTAGGTAAGATAGGTGGGACTTGACGAAGGATGCATACAATATTACCCTAATTTTGGATGATATAATAGGCCCTATTCTTCTAAATTGCACATTCATGAACTTTATTTTATTGTTAATTTTGTTTATGTGTTCACCGAAAGTTAATTTTGAGTCTAACATGAGTCCCAAATATTTAACACTATTAACATTTGATACTTGAGTATCATTAATTTTGATTGTTTCCAAATATCAAATATTGACACTTTGTTTCATTAAGGTATATTTTATTGCTATTAGTCCACTGCACTATTTCTTTTATATCCAGTTCCATGTCACGATAAGTTTCATTTACACCACCTGCGTAGAATATAGCTGCGTCATCTGCATATAGTGTTATTTGACCCCGAAGTCCACAGTCAACTAAATCATTTATATAGTCGATAAACAGCAGTGGACCTAGAAGTGATCCTTGAGGCACCCCGTATGTTAATGCTTTCATTTCGCTAGCAAAACTGTCTATAACGGTATATTGTTTACGGCCTTGCAAGTAATTTTGCAGGATACAATAAAACTTCTCTACTATTCCAATTTTATTAAGTTTCTCCAGTAAGAGTTGATGATCGACCAAATCAAATGCCTTGCGGAAATCAAGAAATAACCCTCTTATTTTTCTTCCCTGGTCTAAGTTTTCATTTACATATTCCAAAAGATTTACAATGGCTGTTTGCGTGCTTCTTTTTTTTAAAAAACCATTTTGGTTGAATTTTATGAAGCGAATCTCTGCAAGATATCTTTCCAGTCGAATGTATATTAACTTTTCAAAGATTTTAGAAAAAACTGGAAGAACTGTAATTCTGAATTTGATCCTTTTTCCCAGCTTTGTATATTGGCGTCACGCGGGCAATCTTTAACTCGTTTGGAAATTCTCCCACTTTAATATATTTATTTATGATTCTGGCAATGTATGGTGATAAAATAAGTTTGAATTTTTTAATTAGTTTTGGTTTTATGTGGTCGTATCCTGGTGAAGTGTTGGGCTTCAATTTTTCTATAATCTTGCAAATTTCATTTGTTGTTGTTGGACAGAAATATGCCGACTGATTTGCTTTGTAGTCCAAGGTGCATCTTGCCACTGTAGAATATTTTGCATGTATCTCTTTAGGTATGTTCACGTAGTAATTATTAAACTTTTCTGCTATTCTTTCTTTTGACGTTTCTTTTGTGCCATCTTCACCTGTTATGTGTTCTATAACATTGTGACTCTTAGCCCTGCCTACAAGTTCATTAATAGTTTTCCAAATTTTGATGCTATTATCTGAGTTTTTTCGAAATTCTGACTCATAGTATTTTCTTTTGCTATCTCTTAATCCTTTCTTGACCTGCTTTTGGTAGTATTTGAATTTTTGTTGTATGTATTCATTTCTTGGAAATTTTAGTTTGAGTTTGTAAAAGTAATCCCTTTCCTTCATTTTATCATGTATTTCTTTTGTCAGCCACCCATTATCCAACCTATTTGTGTATTTTCGCCTACTGGTCATAGTATTCTTTAGTACTTCTGCTTTTATAAGATTCAGCAACTCAGTAAAGCTCGAGTCTTCATTTATTTATGTTTTCAAACGTACATCTAGGGACTTTTCAATGATATCATAGTTAATTTTGTTTACAATGTAACTTGTTTGACTTTTTTCTCTACAGCACAGTTTTTCAGTTTTAGATTTGTCAGTTTGTGATCAGATACAGGATCACTGAACATCTCTATTTCAGTAGATACACAATCCCGTAAGTCCGTGATTATATGATCTATTACAGTTTCCGTACCATTTACTAAATTTATTCTCGTACCTTGCTCGGCATTATTTATAATTGCGCAACCACTTCCCAAAACTGCATCCAAATATTGTCTTGATATGTTATTTTCTTTACTGATATCATTGTTGAAATCTCCAAATATTAAACAACATTTCTTTGTCAAATACGATTCTAATGTGCCTATAAAATTCATACTGTTAGATGTAGGTTGCTTGTAAACTGCTCCAATGTAAATGTTTAGATCAGATAATTTTGTGATTAAAAAATTATTTTGTTCAATATCTACAGAGCCTATAATGCAGTATTTCAATTCATTCCAAATGTATATAGCGACTCCTCCACCCCTTCCATTGTTTCGGCAGGAGTGGCACCCATAAACATTATTGTGAGTTTTTAGCAACAGAATAGGGGAAATTCGTCAAAAAGAGTATAAACTAATAATGAAATTCAAAAATTTTGATGTTCAATCGTAATATCTGCCGAAACTATCAGTAGTAGTCCTGGCAATATCTACATCAATTAAAAGCATAGTTAACTGACTGTCAGTTGTGCAAATAATATACATGGTACTTATTCTATTTGAAATTTCTGAGAAAAATTCCCTTTTGCATAACTTAACCACCTTGTATAATCCTAAGTATTATGGTAAAAGTATTTATAGATTTCACAAATACAGCAGTGTGTAAACCACTTTCAATAAAAAATAATTAGGTGACTTTGGTCAGTAGACGCCAGTAGCGTCATAAATTTGGGACCATAATGACACAAAAATGTCAATATCTTAACACAAGGCATCTGTACTCTACTAGGTAGGCTAGTCAGCGTGTATGTCGCGCGCGGGCCAGAGGTGCGAGACGAGAGGGGACGGTATTGGGTGACGTCAACGGCGGAAGATTCCGCCATGTACACATACGCGTGTATACGTAAAGTCGTACACGGCACCATCTAATCGTGTAGGTATTAACGTTATTTTAAATTACAACAAACATAGTGGTGAAAAGTTTTGCATTTCGTGTGTGTATACGTGAATGTCCATAATGCCTGTTAACTGTGCCGTTGCTGCATGTAAAAACTTAGGTGAAAAAGGAAGTAATATTAATTTCTTTCGCTTTCCAAAAGACAATAAAGTAAGGAAAATTTGGGTTCGACAGTGTTTTCGCGATGACTTATTTAACGTTGAAACTAGCAGAAGAGTATGTTCCGATCATTTTGTAGAAAACGATTTTGAAAATATTATGGAATGCTGTTTAATGGACAAGAAGAAATTGATCCTCAAATCGGAAGCAGTTCCTACGCTGAAATTAAAACCGTGTGAAATAAAAGTACTGTAAGAAGTAACAGAGAAAAAAGATACAAAAGAAAAGAACAGAAAACGGTTGTTGATAATTTATTTATTTACAAAATAGAACAAAATAATAATAATAATATTGAAGATGTTGAAATGCCTACTTCTAGTAACGGCAACGAGAATGAGCCAAGTAAATGGTATTTTCATCTCTTGTTGTAAAATATACTATTTTTGGCAAACGTCAAAAAACATGGCTTTAGCGACTCTATGAACGACACTAAACTGTCACTTTTTATGTGATAAGCAAGTTTTTTTACTGACAAGTCTGTCAATTTTTTTTACTGACGCTAATCCAAAACAATCACACAATAAATAATTACTGTCACTATTGATATTTTTTACTCTTTCTGTAAGCAAAATAATCATGTTTATTTGAATTCAGATAAGTGTATCGAGGTTTGCCTAAAAGAACCATATTTTATGCGGAGCGGAAGTGCTTTTTTGTAGCTCATCTGTAGTTACCGGACTCACTTTGTTTGTCCGTCAAACGTCTACAGATTCGCCGCAAAAAGTATCACTTTAGCTTCTTATAAAATAAAATACTATTTTGGTCTTATTATAATCTAGGAAGTTATTTTTCTACCTAAGTGGCAAGTTGTAGTTTATTTTATTAGATCATTTTAATATCAATACACCGTCTATCCTGCACAACCCCATTTAAGTAATTCTTTTGTAATCTGTATTCGTTTAAATTTATACCTATGTATGTCCAATTAACGTTCACTCTCCGAATTCACATAATTTTTACATAAGATAACATGGGCGATGCTAACATAATTATATTATATTCAATTTCAATGAGTAGTAAGTTATCAGCTTAGGAGCGTGTGATATTGCTGTACGCAGCCTGTAGACTGCAGTTTCCTCCGGTGACGTTACACGCACGCCTCTACCGCGCGAATACAATCACGCGAGGGATTCAGCCTACCTAGTAAAGTACAGATGCCTGTCTTAACAGTCCTTACTCAAAACCACATCATGTAGTTTATCAATTTTCATGAAATTTTATGGGGAATCGAAATCACGCAAATACTTGTGGGGTATCCATTTAAAGAAATAGAACTTTGGTCTGGTACTCAGAATGTGAACAACCTGTATATACTGTTAGGTAAAGTATTCTGGATGGCCATAAATAATATAATTTTGGGTCAATTGGATACGTATTTGCAATAACAAGTTATAAGTCAAGTAAAACAATAAACCTACCAGTTCCACGGTGTAGAGACAGTACCTTAATTAAGCTTCCTTTCTTAGTAAATAACCTGAGAATCGTATTTGACAGTTTGGCTTGACGTATCGTCCACATGTAAATAAAATAACATCTGCTTTACTGGTCTGATAGGAATAAACATTAACTAAATAACTCACCGGGGGAGGGGTCCGCCCCCGAACCACTGTAACGGGGCCACTTTAAATTCGGTTTCCAGAACTTAGGGGCTAGAAATAAATGAAATATTTATTTAATAAAAGTTACAAGTTGCATAAAATTGAGAGATATTGTGAAATTCAGAGTTTTTAAGGAAGGATGACTAATACAAATTTCCACAGTGGAATCATTGCGTTTTAATAAGCAAAGTAGGCACAGCCGCACGTGAACACTAAAAGGTTTAGGGAAAGTAATAGGGCGATTTGTACTCATAATTGTCGTTTCAAACGAAACAGTAAAGGCTACTAATGGGACAGACAGACAGATTGGCGGGAGCCACAACCATTTTCTTAGGTCTAAAATCGATTTAACAGCACGCATTTGACGTAAGGATGATTAACCAAATTCATTTCATAAAAGGGCTATTGTCACGAAATCACTTAGAAAATTACACAAACAAAGAAATAAATCACCAGGGTAAGGGGGAAACGACGTTATTCCGTTTCCCAGGGTAACCACATTTCCAGCCTATCCGGGAAAGCAAACAGCCATGTTTTCCATGGAAACGGTGGTTAAGCGTATCAGGGAAAAGCACGCCTGTTTTTCATGGGCAGTGTCATGCAAGGTGATAAAAAGGGAAGATCCAGGGGAAGTAAAAAAGAGTTGAACATCAGAAGTCATGTGTAGCGGTCGAGGTAGTTAGGAATTAGCAAGGGCTAAAGACGGGTGGCAGTTTGTGTTGAATAATTGGTGATGTAGAGTCAAGTAACTAGTTTGGTTTAAATTAATAAAGTGAAAAGTGGCACATAAGTTTTCTTACATATGGTAGTAACAGAATTATTATGGTTATTGGAGTGGGCCGAAATAACTATCAAGGGAGAATAATGGGTGATCAACCGGCGTTGCATTCCTTCATCTTCATTAATTGTAGACTTGGATTATGGTTAACCGTATGGGTGAGCTAAGAGCAATTTGTAACATTTGTGTATTGATCTTGTATTAAATTGGTGTCTATAATTTTGTATGAATAACTAGTGTCGGTAGGCAGGATGTTAAATGTAGGAATTGATGTTTTATGTATTTGATAACACTGGGTACTTATTTATAATACACACTTGGAGGGGAAGTGCCGAGATATTGTATAGATATAGGAAATAAAGGATAGGGTACAAGGATAACTGGATTTCATTTCATGTAAGGAAAATTACCTCTAGCCCATGTGTAAGATCCGACAAAGGTTGTTATGATACCTGTTACTTAACAGGATATCAAGAACTCATTGAGGTAAGTTAAGATCTCAGTGTGCACAGACGAAATTCACCTGGCTGGTGTCATCCTGACGTTTCATTTAATATATTGTTTATTTTCACATTTTCAATAGGGTTTTGTCAGGTGAGCCCCGTCTGCCGTCACACCACCTTTGTTGACCAAGCAGCTCGAGTGCTGTTACCGGGAGTGTCCGAGAGGTTCAGATCCTGTCGTGACCAACTTGGCTGCCCCTAAAATACGGCTATCCCAATAGCCCCAATGCTACTTGTCTAGTCTTTAGGTAATTCTAGTCATTTGCACACTGGCAATCCACTTGGTATCTGTCTACCCACTTGCTATCTTTATAGCTACTCGGTATCTGTCTACCCGCATACTATATGTCTAGTCACTTGGTAGGTGTCTACCCACATACTATATGTCTAGTCACTTGGTATCTGTCTACCCACATACTAGTTGTCTAGTCACTTGGTATCTGTCTACCCACATACTAGTTGTCTAGTCATTTGGTATCTGTCTACCCACATGGTATCTGTCTACCCTGGTATCTGTCTACCCACTTGGTATCTGTCTACCCACGTACTAGTTGTCTAGTCATTTGGTATCTGTCTGCCCACATGGTATCTGTCTACCCTCACGCTATTTGGAAAGAAATGTTATTATGTACCTTACTACCCATCACTAGATATATCGATCGCATACATTCAAAATACAGTCAACAACAATAGAACAGGATGTAAGAGTATTAAAAAAAGGTAAACATTGATATATCAACCCATTTAGGATCATATGGTCAGTATCTACATAGATACGCTTTATGCCTATTAAAACTATTAAAGGCAATATTAATTGAGAGAGATGCATTTGCCCTAACTACTGATCAGTAGGTAAATACCGCTAATCAGTAGGTAAATACTGCTAATGGTTGCAATGATAGGCGAGTGATCTGAGGAGAGATCGTAGCTTGGTACTACATCCATGTATACTGATGAGATGCCATTGGTAATGAAAAAGTCCAGAAGGTCGGGGGTTTTATTGGGATCTGTTGGCCAATAAGTTGGAGTGCCTGTTGACAAGAAAGAGTAGTTCTGATCTTGTAGAAGATTTGCCAGTTCTCTGCCTTTGGTTGTTATAAGACGAGAACCCCATAAGGTGTGCTTACTGTTATAGTCACCACCTGCAATGAATTTTGATCCTAGATTCTGAAAGAAGTCTCTGAAGTTCTCTTTCTTTATGTTGTGTCTGGGTGGACAATAGACCGCAGCAACTGTTAGTTCGTACGGCATCATCTTTACTCTGATTACTGTGGCCTGCAGGATATCTCTTTCAAATTTAGGCAATTCATAGTGGCTAATAGTATTTTTTATAATTATGGCAGTACCAGCATGTGCAGTGTTGTCTGGGTGGTTGGTGTAATAAGTTATGTAGTGTGGTATGTGAGTATACGATCTATCTGTAAAATGGGTTTCACTTACCAACATTATGTCTATTGCATTGTGGTGAAGGAATAATTCGACTTCGTTTTTGTGCTGCAGAAGGCCATTGGCATTCCACTGTGCAATTCTAATAAATTTAGTGAATTTTACTAATGAGCGTTGTTAGCATGTTTAATACCATGCTGTTTTGCTGTATCAGTTGATTAAACATGACCTTAAATTCTTCCAAAAATTTATCTAAAATACTATTGTCGCTCTCTCCATTTCGAACGTTGCTACCATTACCTCTTGTTGCGTCTGCATAGCTGATATTTTGTTTCGGATGACTAGTTGGTGGAGTTGTATTTGTGGCGTGAGTAGTAATTGTATTACTTGTATTTTGTTGGACGTTTAGTCTATTGTTGACGTTGTTTGACCTTGAAAGTCTGAGATAAAATTCACATCCCTTGTAGTTGGCTGGGTGAGCACCACCACATAGAGCACATCTTGCAGGAGTGTCTCTACTTTTCTCACATGCTGAAGTACTGTGCGGGCCTCCACATTTCACACAAACGTATGATCTGTTACAATATGTTTTTGTATGTCCATACTGTTGACATCGCGTACATTGAGTAATACCTTTGGTCTTTCTGGGTGGTTCTATTTGTATTGTTTTGTTTTGCAGTCTCTGCATTTTGTAGATGTTTTTATTGTTGTCTGCCGGTTCTAAATCGACGAAGAATAGATTTAGTGGTTCTTTCGTTACTCTATGTCTTGCATTTATTATGTTTCTAACTTTATGTCCTTTTTGTGTTAGTTCTTCTTCGATCTCTTTTATTTCAATTGAATGATGTAGATATTTTATAACTACTCTGTAGGCACGCTCCTCTTTGGGTTGATATGTATGATGTACTATTTTGTTGTCTCGCATAAATGTTATTAGTTTCCTGTATGTGTCTGGAATATTGCAGTTGATTTTTATGGTATTGTCTGCCATACATTTTGTACTGTACTGCTCATCTTCTATTATTTCTCTTAATTTTTTAACCATGTCTTGAAAATTTATTATTCCATAAACAAAAATTGGAGGAGGTTTAGGAATTTTATTTATTGTACGTTGTTCAATATTAGGTTCTTCATTAGGTTCGCCCAACGAACTGTATCTATTGTTTAAAGTTATGTTTTGGGTGTTATTAGGATTTATTTTCCTCTTTTTTGTACCTTTTACTTTTTGCCATGAATTTTCGCTTATTTCATTTTCATTTTGGTCTTCATCACTGGTTGATGACATTCTATAAAAGTAGTGAGTATTATTGAGTACTTGCTGATGTTGTTGTTGTGAGGCATTGGTTGGTGGGTTTTCATAATTAGTTGACAATCCCGGGTGAGGGTAAATAATTCCCGGCCCGTTACTAGCTGGTAGTATATTCATATTTGATTTGATTTATTTTTATTTTCACTGGTTTTTCACAATCGGTTTTTATCACTCTCTACGAAAAATACGAACTTGAACGTACGCTGATATCAATTTATCGACACGTCCGTCCCGCTTCGCTCTCCGAATGAGACTTTAAAATTATTTCCATTTATACACGCCCCGTTTCTTCTGTACAGCACTTACCTGCCTGCCTTTGTTTTTTAAATGGAACCCTGTGTATTTGATTGCATTTTTGGATTCCGTAATGATTCTACTGTGAGGTTGTATAATATTTTTCCCTAATATGCATGTTTTTGGTGTTACTGGCATTTCTTTGAAGACTATGTCAGATATAGAGGGATTGAAAATTCAATACCTATCTTTGGATTGAACAAAGTTGAAGCAACGATTTCTTGGCGACAGGAAAATAATATCTATGATAAACTGTCATGTCAATATTGAACGCTCAATTTAGAAAATTTCAAACCCCAAAAGGAACTATATAATTTTTACATCATAAGTAGTTGTTTTCCTTGTCTAAAGTTTAGAATTAGATTAATCTTCAACTCCTGAAGATGCTGACGTTGTCAGCAAAACACGTGTCGAGTTTAATTACTGTGTCACTGTCTTTTGGCGTGTGGGGTTAACTTATTAAGAATTCATAGTGAATTTACGTCAAAGTTCTTGATCCATCTACTGTGTGGACTGTAAACAGGCTTTTAGAGAAGGGAATCAGTTTAGAATTAGATTAATCTTCAACTCCTGAAGATGCTGACGTTGTTAGCGAAATATGTGTCGAGTTTAATTACTGTGTCACTGTCTTTTGGCGTGTGGGGTTAACTTATTAAAATTTCATACTGTTTACAGTCGGCAATTTTCATTGCGTGCAACTTATAATTGCTGCAATTCTTACCGTGCGCATGCGCCGTGTACAATAAACTTCAAATTATTGCTCACGGCGTATGCGCATGGCAGGAATTGCAGCAATTATTATAAGTTGCACGCAATGAAAATTGCCGACTGTAAACAGGCTTTAATATAATCTTCTAGTTCTTGTCCTGCGAATAAGATTCCCAAATATTTCTTCCCCTATCTGCCTTTTCCTCTCTTCCGATTAGGATGTCACCTGCCTCGTTTCTAATGTTCTTGCTGCTAGATCCAATTTCTCTGAAATTTCTCCTAATTATTTTATACGCTTCGTCAGTTTTTCCTACTTCGAACTTATCTTCCACTTCTTTGCATTTGTTATCAATCCACTGTTCTTTCTTCGCTTTCCTACATTTCCGAATAATTTCACACTTAACTGCTTTATACCTACCTTTGTTTCTCTCCTTCATCTAACCTATTTTCATATTTCCATCTCTCGTCTATTAGTCACTATATCCCTTGTTCCAGGGTTTCCTACTCTCATTCTGTCTGTGACCCAATATATCTCTAGCTGCAGAACCTAAACCATTTTTAATGCAATTCCATTCTGCCTCTACGTCCCTAATAGTATTTTTATCCGCGCCCTTTGTACTTCATTCATTTTTCTCTCGAACTCATTGCGCAAATCACAGTCTTTTAGTTTCTCGAAGTCAAGGTGTCTCCTAACGTTTCGTTTTTTCAAAATCTTAAATTTAAGATTAGCCTTCATAAACACTATCTACATCTGCTCCTGGATAGCTCTTGCAGTCCCTAACTTGATTCCTAAATCGTTGCCTAACAAGAATGTAATCTATTTGATATCTCCCTAGGTCACCTGGCATTTTTCATGTATAGCGCCTCCTAGTGTGACGTTGAAATATAGTTCCTATTACCTAATCCAAAAGGGCCGATTATTCTATCTTCTCTCCCTGCACCTACAACTGCATTAAAGTCTCCAACAATTATTAAGTTGACGGTCATGAAATCAGCGATTTTTAAATAAACAAGTAATATTGGCAGTCACCAAATAGCTGGCGACAGCGAGCACATAGGAGATGGAGACCCTGTTATAATCTTTCATATAAGTCGGCTGTTTCTTTTCTTTTGACTTATTTTTTTTATATTTCATTCAATTTTATTTTTGAAGTATTTTAACAGTACCTACAACTTTCTTCACATTTTTTACTGAACAAATAGGCAAAATAATTTGCAACCAGTTTATTTGATCAAGTTTATTTTGTAAAACAGCACAAAAATATATCCAAGTAGGTATATAACAAATATATACAAATAAATAAAGAAAATTAACAATTAACAAATCTCAATATAATGAATTCAGCATTGATTATTATGTATATATGCATGTATTTTGATTAATACTTTGAAACTTCAAATTTTCAGAAAGATTATTGCTTAAAAATAGCAAATTTGTAATAGAAATCAATTAAATATTTGTAAAAATGTTGCATTCAATTATGTATTCGGAGTTAAATTGAAGAAGCTGTTTAAACATAAATTGTAGGTATATTACAAAATAAAATTATTAAAAAAATAAAGGACAGTGACCCGGTTATTAGAAAAAGTAACACTGGATTAATTCTGATTGTTCATAATAAACCAACTGTAAAGTTAGTATCATAAAGAATCGAAGTTTACCTGGTGTTAATTTTACCAAAAACCAGACCTAATTACAATAAAAAAATAATAAAATTAAAAATTACATTATTATAAAGCTGAAATCATTGTGCACCATTATACTTACAACTAGACTAAACTACCCGTTATATAAAATTTTCTTGGTAACCTTCATTTTATAGCATCCGTAAGTTTTTGTCGGTATACGGGCTGGTAATGTATGATCTGCAAAACAAGCATTTTTTTATTTCCATAGGTAGCAGTTTCAGTCATCTAAACATTTATCACAAACTTAAAAATTTCATGCAGCTTGTGTGTACGTAACAGGAAAAAAGTTCATAGAAAATTCTTAATCAACATACAATGGATGAGGAAACTATCACAAATAAATTTTTCATTTTTAACAAACCTCACTTCTAAATCACCTCCTCCAGAAGCAAGGTCAGCTCACCTATCTATTGTCAATGGGATCATTACACAATTTTTTTAAAATCATATTCTTAGAAGTTTCTAATAAAGTATTTGACCAATATTTTTTATTTTTTTCTCTCTGCACATTTTAGGTATCAAAATCAGCATCAAACTTTAGATGCTGCCCTTTAAACCTTTTAAATGATAACGTCGGAGGGGACTGATTCTGTCAAGGCGAGTAGGTAATACGAGTAGTCAAAAAGTGCGATCGTTGCTTGTATCGCAGATTGTTTATGTGCACCCAAAGGTATTGATTTCAAAAACAAACAATTGTTCAATTTTTTAAAGTGATGGTTTTGACTAGCCTACATGGACGACGTAGCTGTAGTTGCTCGAACCTAAAGAACTCTAGAAGAAGTTACGATTAGGCTAATAGGGGGAGCACTAAAGATGGGTTTTCATGTGAATCAGAAAAAAGTCAATTTATGAAAATAGGAACACTAATGGCAGGTGACGCATTAGAACTGCAAACGAGATGTGGAAATGTATGGTTCGAGGAAGAGAAAGAATATCTGGAGTCCAGAATAACTAATAATTGTGAAGAGATAGAATGGGCTGAGGATTAACAAAGGGTAATAAGTGCACGGTAGGGCATCCAGTCCCGGGATCCCGGGACCGGGATTTCCCGGGACTACATGTGATTTTAGAGGTCCCGGGACCATAGCTTTAGTCCCGGGACCTACCGTGGTCCCGAAAAATGGTGGGAGATTGCGCTCGCGTCACAGAATACAGAGTACGTTTTCAATCAAATGATGTAAAGGCATTTAATTTTGTTTCATTTATATGTAAAACTTTCGTGTATGTTTTTTATATTTATTTCCTCTTGTTTACGTACCCTATGTACATTTTTCTTTTTTGTTTCTATGTTACATATTTATTTTGTTGTTATGCACTAATAAAAGTTGCAACGTTTTTTTTCATGTTAGACAGTTGTTTTATTCAACATTCGTGGTAGTCACATCTTAAATAAGATAAAAATTTGCCTCTTTAATATATTCGGGACTGCGGGACTAGGCCCGGGACTTTTTGGTCAGGTCCCGAAGTCCCGATTGGCCCCGTGGTCCCGGGACTTGGATGCCCTAGTGCACGGCAACCATCAATTATTGGATCCGCTCAAAGTATCTATCTAAAACTACAAAGATACGGATATATAAGGCAACACTAAGGCCAACGTACGGATGTGAAACCTGGGTGCTCAATGAAAACTCTCGGGAAAAGTTGTTATGATGGCAAAGTTCAAGTTGTTTAAATCTCTCTTGGGCATTCTTTAGTAAGTATTATAAAAAGGAGTGGGCTCAAGCAGTCTCCCCTCTTTTCATCTCGAATTTCTTCGATTTCTGTCCCTTCATCTGTACTCGTCCATTTACTTTGTTGTTTATGATCATTATAACCAGTGATGTTCCCCTAGGGTATACTCCATATACGCCGTATACGCCAAGGATTTTCTAGACATACGGCGTATACTTTCAAGTTTCGCCGCCACACGAAACCTGCGCTCGCAATGCGCAGAGTTGACGCTGATGTGAGAGATGCTAATGAGACTAATAGACTATTGGCCAATACTCACTACCACTACCACTACTTGCTTGTAAGATTTGCAGCCGGCATTGGCCAATAGTCTCACAGCATCTTTCACAGCAACGTCAATTTACTGTCTCGTGAAAATCCAGCCTTACGAGACGAGCGTATACAGTCAACCCCACTACTCGAGTTTACTCGCCTGCCTCTACTCTAGTTATTCAGTTGTTATTCAGTTGTTATTCTGTGTTCTAGTCTTCTTGTTTTTTGTTTGTCGTGAAACAAATTAAACACCAGTTGAACGTAGAATTGCTTATGGCGTGCACAATACGCGCTTATTCTTGGCTTATTGAATACATTGTGCGGTTTACAGAGAGTTAGTTAATTAATTTTTATTAACATACTAAGAAGTCAGAATCTTTTGGAAAGAAAAATGGGTTCGAATTCTAATAAACGCGGTACACTCTTCAGTTTTCTCTTCGCAAGTCAAGGTAAGAAAAATAAATTTGAAGCTAATAATGTTGAAGCTGCTAGTGCTGGTCCATCCGCGTCCTCACCATCCACAAAATCGGTGACCATTGGGTGTCCGCTTAAGAGAAGTTTGCTGTAACGCTTTTCTTCTTCTTCTTCGCCAGTTTCTATATCATTTAGTTCTGCCGTCACTAGGCTATGCTGCTTCATTCTCTGTTTTTTCCAATTCCTGTGTGTACACTATGTAATCAATTATATGCTACTTCTCTTTCTTCGGCGACGAATGTGTACCTTTCTTTCATCAGTTGGTTCCAGAAAATATTCCCAACAAATAAATCATTTGTTTGGCAAAAATCAATAACTTTTTGGCCATTTCTGTTGATCACTTCTTCTCCATACATTCACGTGCTGCCCGAGCCTGTTTTGATCTCTTCTGATTCTTGCAATCCAGTCTCCCATTATTATAATTCTTTCACCGTTTTCTCAGATTCTATCTAGTGCCTCTTGCAATTCTGTATATAATTCAGCTATCTTCTGTTCCTTCACATGGTGCGTATATTTGCATTATATTGATTATTTTTTTCATCGTCAAATTGACCAATAGGAACATTGCATTTGGGTCTAGAAGCGTGTATTATTTCGGTAATTTTTTTCGATAATTTTGCTTGTTGATAAGTTGCCATAGTTTCGAATTTGTAGGTGCATTTATAATGTATAATCTAGTTACTTTAGTACCTGCCAAACGTCAAATATTCCCAACACATTTCTTTGTATGTGAATTAATTGAAATAAAATTTCGTTTTGAACTACCTTGCTTCGATTCAAAAAATAATCTTGTCAAATACAATTCGTGGTCTGGAATTTTTAGGTAATTTTACTCAAGCTGTTGCTTTTACTAGCCACTCGTGCAAATTTGACAGTAGATCACTCGCGCATGCGCTCGTGATCTTTTAACTGTCAAATTTACACTCGTGGCTACCAAGCAACGCAACAGCTTTCGTAAAATTTCCGACAATTCCAGACCACTTATTGTATTACTACAGAGTATTCCCCCCAGTGCCACTTTCATTACCCTCGAATTTATTGTCTCGATTTTACTGACTCTCTTGTTCATTGCTTCTGACACAGCTATGCCCACCCCTTCCTTAACTCTCAGCCCAAAATCTACTTCTGAGTAATATAATCTATATTTGTCTGCCAATTTTGTCGTTCCTTTTCCCATTTTCTTTGTTTCACTTAAACCCATTGTACTGACTCAAAATTTTTCCAATTCCCTGTCAGTTCTACTTCCTTTCCCGTTATTGATGTTATGCTCCATGCCCCAATTTTTACTTTTACTTCCTCGCACTTAATATTTCCATTCAGTTTTTTGCTTCCGTGTTGTGTCATCCCTCAACGTCAAATCATTTACATGTTTATCCGTGGCTTACGAGAGCATCAGGCCGTACTGCTCGAGCGCAGAGCGCTGATGACTCATACTTCGTGGACCGTCTTCAAGACCTTCCCGCCGTTTAAATGCACATTACGCATCAGACAATGGTGCGTTAATGTCCAAATCGTAGTGATTGGAAGGCCTTTAAAGGTGAAAATGAGTACTTACAAACAATTTCACACGCCAACTATGATATTCACAACCAATTCGCCCCTTTAAATATGTCCAATAACTATAAAAACAATGATTTTAATTTAAATCTTTCTCTTATATACATATAAGATTAAAGTTCGGAAAGGTATAATTTTGTTGTTGTAGCATAATATACCGTGTGACAAACTTCCATGTGTACATGGGGAAATAACATGGGCAATTACATTTTTGGGGATTCCTGCTCCCCATTTGTAGTTACAGTTGTGGTAAGGGTAGCAATCGAAAGACTATTTTTTTCTGCGTATGAGGATATCAAAAACTCTGCAATTTTCCAATTTATTAAAGCATTAAAAGCAAAAATTACACTAATAATTTTCAAATTAAAACACGGATATTCATCAGATTACCTACGACAATTTAATTTATTCTAATCAAAGACTCCCTTGATTCTAATTTCTAATTCGTCTGAACTGTCAACATTATTTATCGACAATTTAAAATTTGGGTTTCAAAATGAACAAAAATATTTATTCAGTTGAAGAAAAGGTTTTCATTGTGAAAACATTTTACGGCGGCAATAGTCTGCGGGTAGTCCGTGACTTATTTTCTGTAAAATTCAATAACAGTCCTACTCCTTCGGTAACAACAATAAAAAATTTAGTTAAGAAATTTGAAGATACTGGGAATCTTTCATAGAAAGAAGGTAATTTTTACTAATAAATTTACTTGGTTTTTATTTAGATAATTCTGATTTGCTTATTATTATTATTACCTAGTTGCTAATTCCTTATTGTTCGCTAACTTAAATTTTACTGGGATTATGAGAAATTTAACAAGTGATAACGTGGAGTGAAACAAAACTAAAATTAATCTTATCATTTATTTTTTTAGTCGTTCCAAGAAATCTAAATGTTGAGGTGGAGGAAATGGTAATAGGCCTGATAACTGCTAGTCCAACATTTAGTTTAAGGTCTATTGCCCTAGAATGTAATGTTTCAAGAGAAACTCTCCGTAACATATTAACAAAAAACAAATATCATCCCTTTAAATTCCAATGTCGCCAAGAGTTACTTCCTTTTAACGAAGAATCAAGGCAAACTTTCTGTGAAGAAATGCAAGAACGGGCTAATCGGGATCGCAGCTTCCTCTCATCAATTTGTTTTACCGATGAGTGTACCTTCACTTTAAATCAAGAGCCAAATTTACAAAACGTTAGGCATTGGGCCCAGGAAAATCCCAGAATAAATCTAGCCACTACAACGCAATACCCTCAAAAAATCAATATTTGTGCAGGCATTTTTAATAATCGCTTTATAGGACCATTTGAAATACAGGGAAATTTAAATTCAGAAGCTTATTTAGATCTTTTAATTAACCATATTGGCCCTGCATTAAAAGAATCGGGAGGTCTGGTTTCAACATGACGGATGCCCAGCACATTTTGGAGCACAAGTGAGGGAATTATTAAATGAAATATTTCCAGAGAGCTGGATTGGTTGAGGTGGTGCTATAAACTGGCCAGCTAGATCTCCCGATTTGGCACCGTGTGACTTTTTCTTGTGGGGTCATTTAAAAAATAAGATTTATAAAACTCGTCACCCAAATATTGATTCTTTAAGGAATGCTATTTTTGCGGAATGCAACTTAATAAACGATCGGCAACTTGCGAATGTGAGAAATTCTTTCTATAAAAGGCTGGGATACTGTCTGATACAGAATGGGGGTTTATTTGAATATTTGTTATAGTTATTTTTCTTTTTTTACGTTACTTAATTTCATTGTATATTAATAAGTTTTTGTCCTTACCTAGATATGAAATAAATAAGTATTAAATTGCCAGATTACAAAATTCATTAGAGCAAAATAAACAAATGTTGCCGCTTGTTAAATTTTTCATAATTGCAGTAAAATTAAAGTAATTTAATTTTTATTATTTCATTTTACTGCTTATCATTTTCCCAAAAACTTTTTAATAGGTTAGACGACACCTACAATTTACCCTAAACTATGGACCAGCATTCACCAACGCAACATCCACACCAGTAATCAATTAATTGTCAACTATAGGTAATGACAATAATAATGTGAATGAGAATTATTATCTAAATAAAAAAACAAGTTTATGTATTAGTAAAAATGAACTTCTTTCGATGAAAGATTCCCAGCATTCAAATTTCTTACTAAATTATTTGTTGTTATACCGAAGGAATAGGACCGTTATTGAATTTTACAGAAAATAAGGCACGGACTACGCGCAAACTATTGCCGCCGTAAAATATTTTCACAATGAAAACCTTTTCTTGAACTGAATAAATATTTTTGTTCATTTTTAAATGTTGACAGTTCAGAAAATCCATAAAAATCAAAGACGTCCGTGACTAGAATAAATTAAGTTGTCATGGATAATCTGATAAATTTCTGTGTTTTAGTTAGAAAATTATTAATGTAATTTTTGCTTTTAATGCTTTAATAAATTGGAAAGTTGTAGAGTTTTTGATATCCTTATACGCAGAAAAAAATAATCTTTCGATTGCTACCTTTACCACCATTATAACTACACATGGGGAGCAGGAATCCCCAAAAATGCAATTGCCCATGTTATTTCCCCATGTACACATGGAAGTTTGTCACACGGTATATGCGTACCTATTACTAATATATGTTCTATAACAGCTTTATTTATTAGGAACAATTTTTAAGTAAATACATACTTACCTATAACTATAAGTATCTTTATTTTGTATTAATTAGATACCTTCACACTAACTGCTTCCCTGGTTGCGCAAGTAACTACGAACGAGTAAATCAAGAAGTCCCTAAATCAGTGATTTCACTTAGAAAACCCAGAAAAGACGAAGAAATGGGTAAGGGATATACATCGCGAGGATTTTGTTTCAACAAAATTATCAGTCGTATGTATAGAACATCTATGTACATTTCATTTCCTTTAAATATAAGGTAGCCTGCCACAGTTTATTTATTTCTACCTTTAATTCAATAATTCCCATTTTTTATAAGTTCCACCATAAATTAAATAGATACCTACTAATTATTGGGCACTGTTCGAACTAGCAATGACGTAGGTATGTATCTAAAACTTTAGTAGAGCTATTAATATACTTAGAAATACAAAAAAATTGCAAATGAAAACGTAATAGACGTTTGCCATTATGTACATATTTTAACAACCGAAAATTGTAATTTACAACTGCATAAAGTAGAAGGATGAATTTCATTTCACACCGAAGCACAATCCACTAGTCACAGAAATCGGTCCGCGACGGCCGCCATTAAAAACCAGCAGTACGGCCTGATGCTCTCATAGGCCACGGTTCATCCCACTCATAGACTGCATCATCCACTGTTATTTTCCAGTAGCAAATCTTTACATTGACCCCAGCAGTGGCCTTCTCTTCTTTTGCAATTTGTATCAGTTTCCTCTGTATTAATTTGCTGTTCTTTCCTTGTCAGGTCCACATACGTAGAGAAATATACCGCTGTTAGTCCATTGCGCAGCGATACCGCACATCAAATAAAAGGAGATAGAGAACCGGACGCCATTGCAGCCATTTTGAACCACTTCTTTGTCAAAAGTTTGTTTATTAAGTGCGGATCGTGTTTATTGCTTTATTAGTTCTTATTTTATACTTGGATTTTATAGAACAATTTATTATACCTAAGTGTGTTTATTTGTTTGTGGCAATAGTAGCTGTGCGAAATGACTTGTTTTGTAAAAGACTGTAAAAATAGTAAGAGGTTATTACCTCCAGAGTCGAAAATTACATTTCATAGGTAAGTTATTAACCTATACACTGAAAAATACTAATCTAGCCATCATTTTCAGATTTCCTAAGAACATGCATGTGTTTAATGCTTGGTTGTCTGCTTTGGGTCAAGGAAATTCAGATGAAATTTGGAAGGCGTCAATGTTTGTATGTTCTGAGCATTTTCATCCTGAAGACATAATTCAAAGAGGTTCGGTGCATGTAATCAGGAAGAATGCTTTACCTTTTTATACCTCGGCAAATTTGTCTGCAAGTCTGGAAGCAACTCCTGCTACAAATGAAGAAATGGAACAACCTTCTACTTCACGAGCAGGATGGTCGACACCTATACAATCGATGCCTCAAATTTTACCTGATAATGTAAGAATATCTTCATACAAACAGTTTAATGCAAATATAAGTGGCTAAAATTGAATCCTATGGTAACAAATGAATTAAGTGTCTTGGAAAGTCATACGTATTGTTCCGTGCCATTTCAATCGTGCTCGAATAGATTTACATCAATTATCACTGAACTACATATATGCATTTTAACCGGAAAACATTTCAGAATCAGCCTTCAATATCCCAAGCACATTTGTACTCGTGAATCAAGACTACAATAGAACCCCGATTACCCGAGCGTGGATTATCCAGTATGCGGATTATCCGTGTGGCACCTGTTTCCACGGTTCCTTGTGTTTAGATTGGTTAAGTTTAGTTTAGCTTACGTTATATGTCACGTATAGTCTGTTATATAAAATAAAAAGTATTTAGTTTATGTTATGTTGTGTATACGGGGTGATTTTTTTTGACCGTCTATTAGAAGTATCTGGAGAACTAAAAGAGATATTGATTTGAAATTTTGACTGTGGCCGAAACCGGGTCGGATCTATTTAATGAAAGTACTTTCAAAATGGTGGCATTTCCGGGAATACCGGAAGTTGACACCAACTTTGTTATCTTAAATGGAATGCTACCATTTTCTATTTTTTTTAGATTCCACGGAAAATTTTAATGTCAATTCAATAAAGGTTCGCTATGTCTAAAATTAATATTTTCGGAGATATAAATTTTTTTCTCAATATTTTGACAGTTGTGGTAGATTATGTAAAAATTAATATCTCGATAACGTCTAGCAGTAAGATGTTCGATTTTTTATGGTGGCAAGACGAGGTGTTGGAGTTACTAATCAGGCAAACAAATTTCCAAAATCTATTACATAAAATTTTCTAATCAACGACATATGTTGATCGCACGAAAGTAGCAAAAAGTCATTTTTCTTAAATAGAATGATACCATTTTCAATTGTTTTTTAGATTCCACGGAAAATTTTAATGTTAATTCTATAAAGGTTCGCTATGTCTAAAATTAATATTTTCGGAGATATGAATTTTTTTCCAATACCTATTTTGACAGTTGTGGTAGATTATGTAAAAATTAATATCTCGATAACGTCTAGCAGTAAGATGTTCGATTTTCGATGGTGGCAAGACGAGGTGTTGGAATTACTAATCAGGCAAACAAATTTTCAAAATCTATTACATAAAATTTTCTAATCAACGACATATGTTGATCACACAAAAGTAGCAAAAAGTCATTTTTCTTAAATAGAATGATACCTATTTAAAGAAACCAATTAAGAAGAGTGAAAAAATGCGCATTTAACAATGTATGGTGTTTCTCTACCTAAAATGCATAGTATTTTAGATATTTGCTGTTTTCTTATTTCATCGATCAAAATTGAAGAGCGCCGCCTTCTAGTAAGTAGACCTTGGCTTGTAGACAAAACAAAATATTCACAAATTTCACAAATAATGTCTAATAAAAGCAATTGGTATTTTTTAGTAATTTAGTATGGTTGGTGTTTAACGAATAGGATATGGCAAATGATAATTATTCTTACTCGGATATTATGCATTTATTCAACATTCATGGAAAATGCGATAAAATAATTAACAGGACATACAGAACATTTAATGGAACATATCCTGAATTACCACCACTGAACTTATTTTAACTAAATAAAAAATAAAGTAGGTACGTGATAGTAAAACAATGTTAAAGAAACTGTTCAAAATGTAGTCCATTAACTTCTACACATTTAATAATTCGCTTATTTACGGCGTGTGTAGTAGCGCTACGAATTTCATGTGGATCTAAGCCTGCAAATGCTGTAGCAATTCTTTCCACCAATTCATCCCTGTTATTGAGTGGATATTGATACACTTTATCCTTTATACGGCCCCAAAGATAAAAATCCAACGGTGTAATGTCTGGAGACCTGGCAGGCCAACTCCATGGACCCAAACGTCATATCCATCTATCTTCAAACATCCGGTACAATTCGTTAGTAACTGCTGCAGAACAATGACCTGGCGCCCCATCTAGTAGGTATCTAAAATACTATTCATTTTGGGTAGAGAAACATCATACATTGTTAAACGCGCATTTTTTCACGTTTTTTAATTGGTTTCTTTAAATAAGTATCATTCAATTTAAGAAAAATGACTCTTTGCTACTTTTGTGTGATCAACATATGTCGTTGATTAGAAAATTTTATGTAATAGATTTTGAAAATTTGTTTGCTTGATTAGTAATTCCAACACCTCGTCTTGCCACCATAGGAAATCGAACATCTTACTACTAGTCGTTATCGAGATATTAATTTTTACATAATCTACCACAACTGTCAAAATAGGTATTGGAAAAAAATTCATATCTCCGAAAATATTAATTTTAGACATAGCGAACCTTTATTGAATTAACATTAAAATTTTCCGTGGAATCTAAAAAACAATTGAAAATGGTATCATTCTATTTAAGAAAAATGACTTTTTGCTACTTTTGTGCGATCAACATATGCCGTTGATTAGAAAATTTTATGTAATAGATTTTGAAAATTTGGTTGCCTGATTAGTAACTCCAACACCGTGTCTTGCCACCATAAAAAATCGAACATCTTACTGCTAGACGTTATCGAGATATTAATTTTTACATAATCTACCACAACTGTCAAAATATTGAGAAAAAAATTTATATCTCCGAAAATATTAATTTTAGGCATAGCGAACCTGTATTGAATTGATATTAAAATTTTCCGTGGAATCTAAAAAAAAAATAGAAAATGGTAGCATTCCATTTAAGATAACAAAGTTGGTGTCAACTTCCGGTATTCCCAGAAATGCCACCATTTTGAAAATATTTTCATTAAATAGATCCGACCAGGTTTCGGCCACAGCCAAAATTTCAAATCAATATCTCTTTTAGTTCTCCAGATACTTCTAATAGACGGTCAAAAAAAATCACCCTGTATACAAAGGTAGTTTGTTATACGAAATAAAAAGTATTTATTTTCTGTCATAATATGTATATTATAAAGCTTGTTATGTGAAATAAAAGGTATTTGGATTATCCATGTTTTTCAATTATCCGTGAGCTACCCGGTCCCGTAAGACACGGATAATCGGGGTTGTACTGTACTCACGAGTCAAGGTCTCTTGCTCCAAATTTTCTTGGCCTACTTTTAAAGTCAAAGTGTACTCAACGCAGCTCTGGGCAGGTTTTTCATTCCCGGTAAGCACTATAAATACATCCTTACTATAAGGTTGCAGTGACTTTCGTGGAGACTAAAGCTGGTACAGCGATACATGCTGCCGTTAAACAGCGCGCCATTGCAATACAGTTGTCTCCAAAACAAGGGACCAGTCATAGCTTTCTGGTAGCAAGACTTTACCTGACCTGAGCTGACAAGCAGGAAACAAAATGAGTAGATGATGTTGAGTATTTGTATCCTGTGCATTTAACATGGAGTTACTAGTTATGCTCATTTGTAATTGTCGAGAGATGCTTCGGAGTATCTGTAACAAATAGGAGTAGTGGCATGCGTTAACAGCATTGCAGTGCCAAACCGTTTAATGATCAGTAAAGTACAATGATAAAGGTAATGCACTCGAAGCGCTAAACAGTATTTTAAACATTTGCTTGCAAGAGAAGTGGGGGCACTGAAATATCGAGAAAGCAAAAAATAGGTACTTTTCCTTTCCACTTGATAAGTCTTGCTTTCACCTTACCTCAGGTATAAATCTCTTTTATGATATTGAAAGAAGACACCAACCGGAAAAAGACTTATAAGAACATTGGAGTGCTGGTTATTGACTGAAATTCATAGTCCTATTATGTTCCTGACGTCTGAATTAAAGCACTCCTAATAAAAAAAATAATACAACATTCAATTTAACATGCCTTTGCTTTTCTAATAATAGCATTCACTAGCTAAACAGATTGTAAATAAAATACTGCTAAATTTAGAGATATAAACATTCTACATAACCTCTATTTTCATTTTGACAGGGGTGGTTCAAAATGGCGTCAAGGACAAATAGCAATTTTCGGCCGGTCGGAAACACTCGTTGCGCGATATACCTATCTTTAAATATGTGGTCAGGTCATTCTCATTATATACTCTTCTATCTTTTATGTCCTTCTTGTTCTGCATGATCTGCAACTTTTGCTCCTAACTGCCGATAGTTGCTATAATAATTTTCCTGTTTTCTTCCCTACCCACTTTGTATGCTTCAATTATTATTTTCACCTCAACTCTCAGTTCTCCCTTAATAAATTGTTCTACCATGTGCCTGGATTGTACCCACCCATAAAATCAACTGAGCATAATGTGGTTGAAGGTAGCAAGTTAAAATAATGGTTGCATAGTGTAGAATATGTAGTACATAGTACATACCAACAAAACAACTTAGAATGGTTTCCTTTAAGTATGTTAAATAAGAAAGTATATAAAATTTTATTCATATATACAGGGTAATTTAAATTTGAGGGCCAACATGGGATCTTGCTTATTTGAAAAGATAAAGTGCAATTTTAAATTCGGCACTTTTGCAGAGTTTGCTGCTCATTGATATACAATGGAGAAGTCTGACCTCTCTCAAACTATATGTACATTCTTATTGTTTTTGCCATGTAGCTCGACTATTTGATCTCGTTATCGATAAGATAAGGAAGTGCCGCATAATCAGGATTTTTGCAAAATGCGGTTACTTTGAATAATGACATGACATTATTCTAACAGACTAGGCACATAATAAATGTTATTTTAACTTTTTTATTCAAGTCACATTGTTCATCGTTTAACATTAACTGACGATACCTGGCCGTGACCTGACCAGATAATCAATCAATCAATTTCAATTTATTTAGCAAAAGCTAGTTAACACAAAACAGGAACATAAATACAGTCCCAACAAACCATCAGACCTAGCCTGGCGTAAGCAGATAGTAATAAATGCGACTTGTTTTGCATTATTCAAAGTGCCCGCATTTTGCAAAACGCCTAGACTTTATGCAAAATCCTTCATTATTCGATATGCCTGCGACATACATTATTAGGGAAATCTTTCCTACTCTATCAGCAAATCATGGATTTACAGAAAACTTTTTCGTTTAGGTCAGCCCACCAATTTTTTAAAAAATTTTCTCCATTTTTGTCTATTACCTTGTTTGCTAAGAAATTCAAGCCAAAAGACAGTGACACAGTAATTAAACTCGATACGTGTTTCGCTGACAACGTCAGCATCAACTCCTGAAGATGCTGACATTGTCAGCGAAACATGTGTCGAGTTTAATTACTGTGTCACTGTCTTTTGGCATGTGGGGTTAACTTATTCAGAATTCATAGAGGGTATGCCGAGCTGATTATTGGTTGCTGACCGAGTGGTTAATTTGAAGCAGAAAGATCGTAATGAATTGGCGGGTGACCTGTACAAACTTCCTGTCGATTGTTCAACTTTTCACTTAAAAATAAATTTTCAACACTTTTCCCTTTTACACCCCTTAAAATTGTATTTTTTAAATATCCGTTCACCAAATTACAACATTCCCAAAACGGAATGATTTTTCGTTTAAAATCATATCTTGTTATCCTTGTATCATTGGGTCAAATAGTCGAGCTACAGGGCAAAAACAAAAAGAGCATTTTTTTGTTTTTCGGACATAACATGTATACCATTCAAGGTACATCAGAATTCTCAACAGCATATTAATGAGTGTCAAAATTAAAGCTACCCTCTATATTTTAATTAAATCTACCCTCTATATTTTCAAGTAACCGAGATTTCAATAGTGGCCCTCAAATTTGAATCACCCTAAATGCACTTAGTTCAAAAAAACATGCCTCAAACAACAAAAACTAAACATGCCTTTGTTGCTAAGAATAAACGAAAAATAATAAATTGAAACAAATAATAATTCATAAAATGCAAAACAACCACATGCGCACAAGCACTAACAAATTTTCACACTAATCTTACCGATCATTATTCGCTCAAAACCGGAAGCAAGGACCCATTGGAAAAAATATTATTAGTAAAAAATAGATAGTTTTATAGCAGATCATAAAATTGCAGATACTTACAATTCAAGATTATGAATTGTTGAAGAAGGACAGTTGTCATTAACTTTAACGTGGCAGTGCTTGTGACATTTAAGTAAACAGTCTCGACACTCATATCCTTGCTTTCCTATCCGCCTAGCCACAGTTTTACCGCATACTTGACAAACAGTACCACTGAAAAAGTTATAAAATAAATATATTTAAGATTAAATTACTCTATCTCTCTTTAAATATACCCAGATAAATGTTTCGCTATAAATGTATGGTCATTGAAAATGTGCAATTTGACACCTTTTTTCTTCCATTTTGACTTTTGTGCTAAAGATAATGGTACAAGATAATGTTTCTTAATGCCGTTTTCTAATGTTTCAAGGACCAAAGTGCTTGCTTCATTTATGTAGGTTCTTGTGGAAGCACTGCTTAGACCAGATGCCTCCGATAAACTAGATCTTCTTGACGTTTCATCCATTCTGCCTCCTGGTACACTCAATCTGTAACCTGTAATAGAACACTTCCATATATTTCTCAAAAAGTGCACGAGTTAATGGACAATTGGACAGTAACGAAAATTTTAGAAAATCTTGCTCTTAAATCAAAAATTAAGTACACCTATCTAACACTAAATAAATGTGAAAATGATTAAAATTTGAACACTTTGTTCGTCTCGTATTTAGAGTACCTACCTAATTATATCTTTGTTGTATGCTGGATCATTTGTTTATATTTTTTTTAGTCCCTTATAGTATGTTTTCAGATGTACCTGACTGAGGGCGAGAATGTTCCATGTTTTTTGCACCTTTTTTAGGTTAGGGTGCAAGTGGACTTTAATAGCTTTAATGGCGCCACATAGATGCCATAACTCAAAATCAATCAATTATTTGGATTTTAAGATAGAATTCTCTACGTTTCTCAATCAGTCTTTTGATACAAAAACATGATCATTGTATGAATGAATGTCCCTCTCGAAAATTGCTTTGTTCTTCTTCTGCTAGTATACTCAAGCTTTTATTACTCATCCTGAAGTAGACTCTACAGTGCCTTCTATTTAAAATGGATATACCTCGGGATATACATAAATATTTTTGTTACATTTTACCGAAAGCAATTCAGTTTATAGTTCTAGGACTAGGACAGACCCCCACGTCTGCTGCAGATCAAGTCTACATGCAGCTCTGAAACTATGCACATACATAATCAAGAGAGATGGATTGGACGACACTCAATATGCTATGATGCCCTGATAACATGATATTGAGTTTGTACTTACTACCATAGATTAATATATTTATGAACAGATTAGCAAAGCAAATGGGACTGTTGGAAACTGCTGTTATAGTAACAAAAAACATATGAGATTGCGCTAGTAGTTCAAGCTTGTATAAATAAAATTGGAAGCTATAAAATAATCCAGGCTCACATCCAAAGCGCGCAGCGCGCTGCAAATGAGTACATCTGGCAACCAAGGTTGAAGGTTGTTTTAAAACACCTGCAAAAATGTGGGGTTCGGAGATCTTAGAGGCACAAAAGAATTTGAAGGTGTCAAAACATACAAATAACAAAACCAAGCCGTCCATAATAATATACAAAATATTGGAAGTTACATTCGCCGTCACCTTTACTCCTGCGATCTACATATATCTGGACGACAGAACTAAAGCGGTTAACATACAGTCGCCCTCTGGTGGCGGCCGACGTTCTGCGGCGGCCAATATTTATACATGCTTTGCTAATCTGTTCGTAAGTATATTAATCTACCTACAGACTTCAAACTATAACATTGCTAAAGACTCGTGTTTTATTTATTGTTAACAATGGATACACAAAAATGATAATCGGCTGTCAAATAAATCTTTAAGAGTTAAGTAGGTATTTGGCAGAAAATCTTGTAATTCGTGAAAATGGTTAAAGTTCATTATTAAGGTATGTATTTCAATTTAGCAAGAAGAGGAGAAGAGTTTTGGTTAATTCGCTCACAGCAACTGCATATCAAGATTTCTCTTTATTAGAGCTCATAAAGTTTTCAGTCCGAAGACTGGTTGGACGCGTACTTCTCCAAAAGCTGAATACCCTGCATCCCTAACTATTTGAGAGCAGTAGTCTAATCTAGGCCTACCCCTACCTCTTTTTTCCTATCTCTGACTCTAGTATGTCGCGAACTAAACCTTCGTGCCTCAGAAGGTGTCCTACCATCCTATCTCTTCTATTCCTTACTGTCTCCATGAAATTAAAAAATGTCTGGTACCAATTTACCTTAGTTTTTATTTTATTATATTTTTGATGGTTAAAAATATACAGGGTGATTCAGAACGGGCGTGCCAAATTAAAATGGGTGTTAGAGGAACTCCAAATAAGACGAAAAGTTTATATGAACATATGTTCTAAAGTGACTACTAACAAAGATACACGGTGTAAAAGTTTTAATATTTTTTAAATATTTTTTTATTATCTTAGTAACTAGGAAAGTTATTGAGTTGAAATTTAAGGTGTCGTTTTCATTTGCCAAGTGCTAATTTTCCAAAGAAATTTGCTCTGCTAGCCCCATCAGTAGCGTTGCTACGGGGTAGTCCGTTTATTTATTTCCCCAATCCAATGTTATGCCACTGGCGAATGCAGGTGATATTAATGTATTTGAAATCTATGTTCAATTTGGGAAGAAATTGGTGACTTCAAAATTTTTCGTAAAATGCTTAGTTTTTGATTGAAATAACTTTTTGTGAAATCGTGCACATGCACTGAAATTTTCCATAATACAATAATGGCTTCACCGATATGCAACGAAAGTGAAAAGAAAAAAAAAAGAAAAAAACAAACGTGATTGAGAGCAACATTCATAGTTATTTAGAAATTTGATTAGCCACCATTTTGTAACGTTTTCAGGTATCGACGCCATATTTTAGTATGATATTGCACTCGATAAGACCTTTAAAACGAGGTGTGACATGTGTGAAATGGCGCCCGACCGCCATCTTGAGACTGACAGCCGTCATTAACACGTCAAAAAATATCTTGTGACCTGTGACTACTTTGTACCGAATTTCATGGATGTACCTCAAATGGTTCAAAAATTAGTAGGGGGGGAACGGACTTTAGACGGGCACTGTATATTCTTTTCTTTTATATCTCATATCACATAAAGTCTGAATAATATTACTTGGCGTATGGGTGTGAACTAATGTGAACTAATTTGTTTCGAAATTGACAGTACTGCAACATTAATACTAGTTTCCATGATAACCTTTTTGGGACTAAATAATTAGTACGAATCAAGCAGAGACGTACAAATACATTGTTATATATATATAAAAGCGTTCACAGGCCATTCAGGCCCATAGCTTAACGATCTCCTTCCATCGCTTTCTGTCCATCGCTTTAGCACGCCATTCCGTCACATTTCGTTCTCTCAGATCCTCCGTCACAGCTTCTGCCCACTTTTTTCTGGGACGGCCCACTCTCCTTGTGCCTACCATCTCTCCTCTCATCATACTCTTTGAAATTCTGCCCTCTTCAAGTCTTTCCAGGTGTCCAAGCCATCGGATTCGCTGTGCCCTTATTATCAGTGAGATATTAGGTTGATCATATAGGCGCATAACTTCATCGTTCGTTCTCCTTTCCCAGAGTTCCCCAGTTTTCTTTCCTCCAAATATCCTTCTCAGTATCTTTCGCTTCCAGGCTTCAGTTCTTTCTTGCTCACTCTTGTTATACACCCATGTTTCACAAGCATAAGTTACTGTAGGTCGTATCACCGTTTTGTAAATCCTCGACTTTGCACTGCGTGAGACAAGCCTGGATCTGAGAACACTGTTTAGAGCACCCGCACACCTATCACCTTTAATTAAACGTGCTTCAATTTCATCCTTTTCTATGCCTCGTTCGGTTATCAGTGCCCCCAGGAACACAAAGCTGTCCACTCTTTCAACTTCCATTACTTCACCATTATTTAACTCTACTGCAATACTGTTACTTGTAGGTCTTTCCTGTTTTCTTCCTAATATCATGTATTTTGTCTTCTGGGCATTTATACGAAGACCTCTCTTTCTTGCCTGCTTCTCTAACTCGCTTGTTATTCTCTGTAATTCTCTTTCTGATCTAGCCATTATTGTTAAATCATCGGCATAAGCTAATATTTGATGACTTTTGGTCCTTATAGTTCCTGTAGTAGTAATACCACTATCCCTTATTACTTTTTCCAGAGTTAAGTTAAACAGCACAGTCGACAATGGGTCACCTTGCCGAACACCCCTTTGCACTTCAAAGCTATCTGATAGTTCTCCATTTAACCTAACCTTGTTTCTTGTGTGATCCAATGTTACTTTCACCAGTCTTACTAAATTGTGGGGTATTTGCAGGTCGTTCATATCTTCGTAAAGTTTACATCTTTTGATGGAGTCATATGCTTGCCTGAAGTCTATAAACATCGTGTATATCTCTATGTTATGTTAACACGTCAAAAAATATCTTGTGACCTGTGACTACTTTGTACCGAATTTCATGGATGTACCTCAAATGGTTCAAAAATTAGTAGGGGGGGAACGGACTTTAGACGGGCACTGTATATTCTTTTCTTTTATATCTCATATCACATAAAGTCTGAATAATATTACTTGGCGTATGGATGTGAACTAATGTGAACTAATTTGTTTCGAAATTGACAGTACTGCAACATTAATACTAGTTTCCATGATAACCTTTTTGGGACTAAATAATTAGTACGAATCAAGCAGAGATGTACAAATACATTGTTACCCAACATTAAAAATGAGAATGAGTGAAACAAAGAGTTACAATGGAAAATCTTGATTATTTCATCTTACGTTAATAATTAGCAGCCATATCAACTGGTTGCGTGTGAGAGAGACATCAAACTAACATAATGCGTAGATTATTTCAATCATACGCCAAGTTATATTATTCAGACTTTACATCACATATATACCCAACGTTTTACCTCAATTACAAAGTATTTAGGTCATTTTCTATACACATGTTTAATAATGTTTTTGAATTATAAATCTACGCCATTTGACTTCACTTGTCTAGGTTAGAAATTTTTGACGTTTTATAAGAATCAAGTGCGCGGCATTTATAGCATTGCAGATATACTAGGTGACCCATTTCAAAACCCAACATAGAAAAAATGCATTGCTTATCATAAACTCCATTTCATAACCAAAATGTAAGTATGGCATATTGGTTTTTGGCATTTCATTAAAGGAGTGCCTCCGTAGCCGGCGCCGTCCTTGCGTATAGTTGCCGGCGCGCTTCCATTTGGGAACGAAAAAGACTACCAGTTCTATGCGATACCTACCTACCTACCTACCTACAACTAACAAGGTACTTAAACTGCCCTATTATTAATCCGTAGACTGGCACTGCCGTCGGAAGTTATGGAAACCGGCTCCGGCAAGAATACACCTATAAAACTGTAGCCGGCGCCGGTTACGTAGGCACTACCTTTCATTAAAATGGGTGCCATCAAGGAAAAGAATGCCTAAGTAGATATCAGGGTAAGAAATAGTTGCGATTTTCTGATGGTCCGTTGATTAAAGTTTAGGAAACTAGTAGAATTTGGCTTCAGGTAATCGGGACCTTTTTCTGTAGAAGACTATGATAATAATTATGTCAGGCTGACAGTTCAAAAGTAATGTAAAATTTAATTTTGTGAAGTTAGGGCCGTCTGACACGAGATTAATTTCAGCACTAAATTCAGTACAATGTCAGCGAGCACAAAGTAAGTTTGAAATTTAGAGTGGCAATAGAATTGTGTATGGGCACGTAAGTACTAAAATAAGTTCTGTGCGATTGAAAACATGAATTATAAAGACAAACATGGGGGAATATATTTGACATTTAACTTAATTTGGTTCAATGCGCATGCCAACATGCTTATTTTAGTATTTGCCTGCCATACACAATTTTGTTGTCACTCTAAATTTTACACCTACTCTGTGCTCGTTGAAATTGTACTGAATTTAGTGCTAAAATCAGTCTCGTGTCAGACGGCCCTTAGTCATGTATTCACTGGAAGAAAAAAATATTTATAATTAAGTTGTTATGGCAGTGAAAGCCATACGTTTCTTTAATGTTTGGTTTTGAAATGGAGTTTATGTTGAGCAATGCATTTTCCTTATGTTCGGTTTTGAAACAGGTCACCATCAAAGTATTTGTAATCAAACAGTTGAGGTGCCCTTTAAATTTGCTCAAATTTTAAAACATTTTTTTTTAGTTTCATAATATCATAAATTTCACAACTGATACCTCAAATCGGTAGTTTTTCTCAAGATAATGTATTATTTTTTTAACTGCTTCAATATGATTCTTCCAGAAAATCTTATTGTTTATAATGAAATCCCAGTAAGTGTTTTATGTCACATGTTCTCAAAGACAAGTCTGCACCCTTTTCATCAGTTGTAAAGACAGCGTAAGTTAGACTCCCTAACGTTCAGAGATAGAAGGTTTAAGTTAGCCATTTGTGAATTTCAGAAATATCGACCCGACATTTGAGTGCTTAGATGTTCTAAAGAGTTGTTAAATGTGCCGATAAAAATGCAATTTTATGTTTATAATACATATTTAGGTAAAATTTGAAAAACTCACTGCCATCATGTGCATGTCTGTCAGCAGAAACAGATCTATTTAGTGAATCATCTCTTCCTATTTCTTTTTCTCCTGGCCCTGCAGACTTTGAACGTGTTTTAGATTTTGCAAGCCTCCTCTTGATTGTACCAAAGAAATCTCGTCGTTTCCTTGAGCGTCCTCGGTTTTCTTCAAGTTGATGTTGCGATTGTAAAGTTGTCGTAAGAGATATATCACCTGTCTAAAGAACAAATTATTGGATTATTATTATATTTTATATTTCTTACACTTAAATATGCTAAAATCTATATTAGTTTGTTAATAAAAGCAAAAAAGTTCAAACCTTTGATTCTGGACTAGCATTGTTTGTTTGTGGAGATTCTTTTGAAAGGTCACCTGTACCATTTACTTTACTTTCTATACTAACATTGGCAGCTTCATTGTCAATAGATGCATTACCATTACTTGTCACCGCTTCAATTGGTTTTATTTCAGAAACAATTTCCTCTTCTTTAGATTCTTCCTTATCTTCATTAATTGGCTTGTCAACTCTTTCAATTTCTTTCCAAGTTCCATCACTCAGCTCTACCTAAAGTTAGTTCAAAAACAATGCACACAAAACTCAAACTTTAGAATAAAACACAAAAGCCGATTTAATAATTTTAGCCACGTAAGCAGTTTTTATTAATTTTTTAATTTTTCTTACCTTCACTAGCCTTTGAGAAGGTTGCTGAAATAAAATGGAAGCACGATTAGATCTTTGCCTGATGATAATTAGCACGAAGATTTTTTTTACCATTAAAAATATTATTTGTGTACTAATAGTAATTAATGGCATACAAGAGCTAACTTATAAGGCAAATTTTCTTAGTCCATAAGTACATATAGGGTCAAGTAGAGAGAGCTTTTTTGATACTTTACTATAAATCTAGTTCATTATCTAGTGTCATTCTTAGCTACTAGATAAATTTTCGTGAAAAGATTAATGGGAAAATTTTTAAAATACGTATGTAGTCTTAATCAACTGTTTACCATCAAAACTAAATTGGAAACCCTAGCTTTTTATATTTAAGATTTAATTTCGTCAAAATTAAATATGAAAATTGCAGTGTGCTTGACTTGCAATTTTTGAATGACCCTGTGACAGGTAGGGACTTTGACATATGAAAATACTCTCGCATCGCACCACTTTATTCAGGGTGACACATGGCAGGACGGAACAATGACTGGAGGATGAAAGAAAGAGCAACCTGTGTGGATGGACCAATTAACATAACGATGGGATTCTACGTCACAGATATCGACAAAGACAGGTTTTAGCATCCCAGTTTTACTACTTTTTTAATGGGAAAAACCCGGGAATTTTTAAAAATGATTTTAATTTACGGTTTCTAACATTCAAATGAAATATTTAACCCAGCGATGCTCGCTATGAGATTTTCTCTCACACTTTTAAGAAAGTGGGCACATCTCCCTCTACCAGGGCTTGATGGGGGCATTTGTTGACTCATGTATGTTCCTGTATGACTGCAAACAACAGTGTTCTTCTGGGATATGAGTACATTCTGCATGGTTTCTAAGTTATATAAATTTAGTCTAGAACCTGTAGTAAAAATGAGAATTTCTCTCATTGCGCAAGTACTTGTGACAACATTTATTCACGAGTCGAGGCAGAAGATTTGTTGAATTGGCTTTACTGCGAGCTGAGTAGGAGTCAAATGGAGTTTTAAAATATATTTTTTATCGAATTTATGCTATTATAAAAATGATTTTCATTTACAGAATTTGATCTTGCATGGTCTTATGATATTATTAAAATTATGCAATAAGTGTATTTATATCTGTATAGCAGCAATAAAGGCCCTTATTATTATTATTATTATTATTATTATTATTAAATTACTGTTGATAATTTTGCTTGTTGATAAGTTGCCATAGTTGCGAATTTGTAGGAGCATTTATAATATATAATCTAGTTACTTTAGTACCTGCCAAACGTCAAATATTCCCAACACATTTCTTTGTACAGTTAAAGTCACCTTACTTTTTATGCACGTCACCGGCTTCATATCAGCACTGTTGCCACAATAGTTTATGGTACTCAATTCCAAAATATTGAAATTCAATTTACCTCTTTAACTGAATTCAAAGGTAATAAGGGTCCATTATTTTCCAATTCTCTTTCAAAATAGTTGATAAGGGACGCTACAAGCTCCTTACACCGACTGTTTAAGAACTTTGGCATTATACCAACAATAACAATAACAACACCGATAGTAAATAACCAGGGGCACTATTTTAGTTCTCAAAATAACGGATTTTTACCACAAAAGTTGATGAACAAAGAAAACAAGGGTTTAAAACACCAAAAACAAAAGTTAACGAAACTTGACACCTTCAGAATATCAGCTGTCAAGTCAACCAGGAAGCGTCAACAAATTAAGCGGCAATCATGCAACAAAATAGTGTTTTTAGCACATTCAATTTATATGACTTGTCATTTTACTAAGGCAACTCTCAATCGTTACATTTTGTGACGTGCATAAAAAGTAAGGTGATTTTACCTGTATGTGAATTAATTGAAACAAAATTTCGTTTTGAACTACCTTGCTTCGATTCAAAAAATAATCTTGTTAAATACAATTCGTGGTCTGGAATTTTTAGGTAATTTTACTCAAGCTGTTGCTTTTACTAACCACTCGTGTAAATTTGACAGAAGATCACGAGGGCGTAGACCACTTATTGTATTACTACAGAATATATATTTGTTGCTTTAAATGGGTGCAGTGGCTTTCAACTGACCACTAAAGTTTGCTCCTAGAAGAAAGTAAATGTTCTGCTTGCTCAGTTGAAGGCAACTGGCAACTATCTAATAACAAGACATTTTAAAGCACCTTTGGTGCTTTCCACTTGTCGACTCCACTGAAATGTAAATGTCCTAGTGAGACCCAGCCTTTGTATTATTTACGATAATTATGATGGTGAGATTAGACAAACAATTTAACATCGTTATTTCGAGTAATTCACGTAAACTATATTTTTTTAAAGAAGAACCTGTATATTTTTACAGATTTAGAAAGAGAATAGTCTTAATGAATATCTGTTCCAAAATATCAGATAATCTGACTTTTCAACGATCAAAATCGCCTGGGTACCTACCTTGTCACTTTAGGAAGGTCATAAAACCAACTTGGATGGATCCCATGTTTAAAACTGGCAAATGAGCAATAGAAACAACAATAAAACACTATAACCCCTTCTGACAATAATTCTTGCATGCTACATTCAAAATGTGAAATAGGTACAAGTGAAGTTTTGATTCTTCAAAATTTTGAAATAGGTGCGCATTTAGACTTTTATTCAGAATTTTATATTCTTTCTTAATCTGTAAGAATATAGATTATTCTACTTAAAAAATTCTTGTTTATGTGAACAGCTCAAAAATACGATGTTTAATAATTATTCTTTTTCTAATTTTAACATCATAATCACAGTAAACAATAACAACAAAGTTAGCAACAGTGCCGACTTAATTTAGAACATCCTATAACCTACCTTACTAGTTACATGCATTATTAGAATAATTAAACAGATTTTTCATATGTATTACAAACAGGGTTGGGCCCGCTTGAAAAAACCCAGTAAAAAACCCGGGTGGGTTTTAGAACGTAATATGCATAAAAAATCATACACGAAATTAAAATATATTCAAAATGCAAAATACGAACAAAACAACATTGAAACTAAAGAACAGTTTTTTTTATATTCACCAGTCTATTGACTCTGACTGGGTCTCACTGGAACGCAAATGTCTATAAACTTGAACCAGTTTTGCTGCCTTTTCCAACCCTAGACGATTTCGTAGTTTATTCCAAACTAGTCCAAACGTGGAAAAATATCTTTCGATAGCAGCGGAGGATGCAGGGCCAGAAAGGAGACCGAAGAAAAAATCGCAAAATCCAGGTGGAAATTTTGAGAGTTTCGCAGTTCTATTTCCCACAAGTTTCCACCACATTGCAGATGAAAATTGATTTATTACATCTTCTTGCATTAGAGAAGGCGGAAAAAATGTTTCGTCATTTATTCTGAACGCTATTATCGCAGGAATATATTCAGGATGTATATCTGAAAGCCACTTTTCTGCTGCACTTTCTTGTTCACTGGTAAGACTTCTTCCTCGTAACTTGGGATCCATCAAATTGGCTAAGAAGTGAACAGGTTTGATTGCCTGATCAAACCGTTTCATAAACAGGTCCCTGTGGGGCTGCAAAAGGTTATCATTAATTATATCAACCCATACTTCAACGGCTTGTGATATAGAAGTTGTATCTCGTTGCAGTACGTCAAGTCCATTGGCAACTTTAGATAACTGTTTTTCTAAATGAATAGCTTCACTATAAATTCCAACATTATTCAAAATTTGTAATACAGACTGCAGAAATTCACCTTCGTGTTCTAAAGCGATTTCTCTGTACTTGTGGTAATTCGCTATAAAGGTTTTTACACAATCTGGATGGGAATTCCACCTAGTTTCATTAGGGATCTGTGGCATTAAGCCTTGTTTCTCTTTTAGCCACCCATGTGCTTGATGAACGTTACGAAAGTATTTTTGAACTTCGACAATATGCTTTAGTACAGTGCGCGGAGAAAGTTCTTTTTCGACTAGGTTCAATAAGTGTGCTGAACAACTATAAGCTATCAAGCTCAGATGCTTTTCTCGCAAAAGTTCCCACATTTTTATCATTTTATTTTCGTTGTCCATTACGACGGCGAAAACTGAGGCGCCAAATTTTTCTTCGCACTCTGCCATGGCTCTTTCTACTAAACTAGCACATTTTTTGGCAGTTTTCTTCTCGGGTCCGGAATCAAAAGCGTGAAGTAAAATACTATCAGTACCAGTGTGTATACTGACAGCTTGTATAGGATCATTTCGCACGCTGGGCCATCCATCTATAGTTAACGTTATACTCTTGGATTCCAACTTTTTCTTGAGCTCAGCTTCCGTTTCTGCTGCCACTTTATCCAATAATTTTCCACCAATCATTTTAGCCGAAGGTGGTTTATATCCAGGTCTTAGCTGTTCTATCATGTTCTTAAATGTTCCTAGTTCCGCTACATTGAAGGGAATATTCGCAGAATAAAAGAATTTGGAAATAATTTCATCCAAATGTTCCTTTTGTTTGTCAGTAGTCTTAACAACGAATTCATTAATGCATGGCTGTAGTTTTAGTTTCGCGGTTGTAGAAGTAGAATTGAATGAATCACTAGCTTCAGAATCGTCGAATAATTCTACTGCACTCGATGAAGTTGAAGGTACGTCTACTTCTTCGCTTTGCACAACAGAAGCCACAATACCAGAGTCACTAACAGAAGTGGTTTTTCTAGCCGAACACTTTGTTAAGTGAGCTCTAATTCTTTCAATTTTGCAGCTGACTACCTCATTACAGTGTTTACACTTACACTTGGAGTCACCATCAATTTTTAACATTTCAGACCACTCTTTTGCAATTTTTCTACCACTACCATTCACTTTAGGCATCATGAATTTTTAATTTCCCCACCAAATGCACGTCAACAACTGCTGTCACTGAACTAAAATAAAATCGGTAGTCCTCTGCTTTAAATATTTCTTTTAAGGGATTAGCGGATTAGGATGAAATCATTTTTAATTTTTTCTAAAATGCAACTTTCATGTTTTCTATCATTTCGGCACGCGTGTAATTCATGTAAAGGGCGACCGCCGATCTCAAGCGCCAGCCGGTCGGCGTCGGCATTCAAAACAAAGTTAAGACTTTTTCTTCATAATACATACATAGTATTAGTAACACGTTTTTTATTACCATATGATTTTATAAGTACAAGATACAAGTCCGCTATGAATGCACACCCACAAAATTCACAAAAGCAATAGATGCGGTAAGCATAATACTTAATGAAAAAATAATGGAGTTTCGGTATTAAAAATTTAAAATCCACATTAAGGTATTAAAAAGTACCTACAAATGAATACGGGCAGTACAAAAACTAGCGGCAAATTGTAGCATTCATATTTTAAACAAAGCTTTTAACAGAAAAAACTCAAAAACCCGAAATACCCAAAAAAGCCCGAAAAAACCCGAAAAAAAACCCCATGGACCCACTGGGTTGGGGTTTTTCAAGAAAACCCGGGTATTTTCGAACCCTGATTACAAACACCAACAGTAGATTTTATTTCTGTCCCAAATTTTACCAAAAAAGCGGATAAAGTTAAAAAAAATTAAAGTAACAAAAAGTGACATTATGTATTTTAAAAAAGAAACTTTTAGTTAAAAAAGAACTCTATGAACCCTGGATGCACTAGTTACCAGTGGCGGTTTCTCCTTATGGTCAATTGGTCAATTACCCTCCTAAAATATTCTAATCAAAACTATAATTTTAATAAAAATATTTTTTTGTCTAACAGTCTCATATTTAAAATCCTCAGCGATCTGCATTCGCAGCATCACAGCAATACTACTATAAGTAGTTAAGCCGCGCTCGCCAGGAACTAGCAAGCCGAGCCGTAATTGAAATTGACCCTGCACAGCTCTTATGGCTTATGGACAAATGCATGTAAAGAAGAACAGTGACAGCAGATAGCGAATTCTTAAGTGAAAGTGAGAGTCACCTTTTACTCCCATATCTGTAATAGGGACAACGGCCAGATGACAACTGCGCAAAATCGAGTTGATCAGTTCTTGTCCTTCAGTAATACTGAATCAGTATTCATTTCTCAGTTGTCGTCGGATAGCAGGCGAAGCGCTTACGCTACGGGTGTGAAATTATTGTGATTGTTCGTTGTGAAATTTTGTTTATAGCAAAAAAAGATTAGTGTTGTTGAGGAACATTAAATTATGAACGTCGGAAAGTGGGCGACCGAAACCAAAACTGAATTTGAACAAAGGTAACAAAGGATAAAGGTAAATGTCCAAAGATATTTTAAAGAATCTACATACAGTAGTGGCCATAAATATAGCAACTTTTAAAAAATCAATGTAATATTAAACAACATTATTTTTAAGATTAGAAATGCATTCCAGCATTCACATTGCTTCTATGGTAAGTGTTTCCTGCAATAAAAATTAGAGCTTTGTGAATAACAAATTAATCCCAGCATTTGTTCAAATTTTTGTTGGACAGAAATATAGCAACAACTGTCATAAATAAGTTTAAAGTAATTAAAACGCCAGTTAAGTTGTACTTATCCCGAGTATTTATCGCATTGGCACTATTTCTGGTTAGTAACTAAAAAATGGGTCGGGCTAAAACAGTTTCAATTGAAATTAGGAACCTTATTACACAAAAGTATGAAAACGGTGTCAAACAGGCTGAAATTTCAAGAAGTTTTAATTTAAATAAATCTGTTGTGTCCAGAATTTTGAAGCTATTTATGTTGAACCCATTCCAAATCCAGGAAGACCAAGAAAAACTTATGAAAGATTTGATCGACACGTGTTAAGAATATCGAAAGAAAACCCATTCCTGTCCTCTTCCAAAATTCTTGGAAAATTGGAGGAAATTGGATCAAAAGATGTTAGTGCTCGTACAATAAGAAGGAGATTAGTCGACGGCGGGTTATTTGGTCGCCGACCAGCGAAGAAACCGCTGTTGTCAAAGAAAAATGGGAAGGCCTGTCTCCAGTTCGCAATAGATCATATTAACTGGACCCCAGAAAATTGGAAGAATGTAGTTTTTAGCGATGAATTAAAATTTAATTTGTTTAAAAGTGATGGGCTACTCTATGTTAGACGACCAACGGGCAAGAGATTTGACAAGAAGTGCACATGTCCAACTGTTAAGCACGGTGGTGGTTCAGTTATGGTTTGGGGATGTTTCTCTAAGTTTGGGATGGGCCCAATCTGTCGAATCCACGGTAAAATGGATCGATTCATGTATTAAAATATTTTGCAATACCATCTGGTCCCATACATCGACGAAACAATGCCTTTAAGTTGTGTGTTTCAGCAAGATAATGACCCGAAACACTCGTCGAAACTTGTGCAGGATTGGTTAGCCGAGCAACACTTCGAAATATGCGATGGCCATCACAGTCACCCGACTTAAATCCAATAGAAAATTTGTGGGATTACTTGGATGGCAAAATTAGAGTAAATAATTATACTAATTTGGAAAACCTTTATACTGCACTGGAAAATGCTTGGGAAATAATTGATGATGGATACATTACTAAATTAATAGAATCGATGCCCAAACGATGTGCCCAGGTTATTAAAAATAAAGGTTATTATACAAAATATTAAACGCTTTTGTTATTTTTAATTAATACTTGTCAAAAAAATTTTTTTTCCGTAGTTGCTATAATTATGTCCAACAGAAAAATTAAAAAATATTAAAAATAATACTTGTTTTAATTACACATAAATACGCATTATGTACTAGAAATGTGTATGTATTTTAAGAACAAAAAGTAAATAAAAAGAATATTTTTGCTTAGAAAAAAAATTAAATTCGAAATTTCAGGAAGTTGCTATATTTATGGCCACTACTGTATATACAGTTTGTGCGACTCAATTTGCGGATGTAGTTTGGAAAATTGCGTTTTTTTGCTATCCGTGCTTAGTGTTTTCAAATGATGCTATATGGGCTAAAAATGGAGTAACCGATATTAAACATTTAAAAGACAAAATTAACAATCATGCTTCTTCCGCTGCTCATATAAATTATTCAATGAGTTACGCCAGTTTAGGACGTGTAGACATAAGACAGCAACTTAATAGTGCTTATCGCAAATCAGTGCACGACTTTCATGAATCTGTTTCTAAAAATAGGTATATTTTAAACAAAATAGTTGATCGTGTAAAAATTTGCGGAATCCTTTAAATTGCATTGCACAGTCATGTATTAGTATTAATTATAAGTTCCAAAACCAAAATGACCCCCCTGGTTATTAACCCACGAGCCGCCACTGCTAGTTACCACTAACAAATGAGTTTATCGGTTCTTTAATAAATCAACTGAGTGTGATAATAGTTAGGGAGCCGCAATAGTAAATTATTGCTTTATTTTCTACTATGCCAGACATATCCATGCAACGCGAGGAACAAGAATATAGCTAAAACAAAGTTAACGGTTAAATTAAAAGTTGCTGCAGGCATATTTTCTGCCGACAGATTCTTATTTTATTGACTCTTTGCATCCTGAGGGAATGCTAAAATAATAGTTTTTGGCAAATGTTTCGTGGGAACGAAATCTGAAACGGTCAACTTTAAAGGGGAGAATCTAATTTTTGAAAATTGATTATAAAAATTTCACACAACCATACAATAACCCTTTCTTGAACATTGTCAATAATTCGCCCCATTTCTTGACAAATTCTTTCCATTACGTTTTACGTAGCCCCCGTCTGAGCCACGGCCGACTTAAGTTGGCCGTGTCTGAGCCTATTTGAATGAGATATTTCCAAATTGTTACTACATTTCACATAAAAAATGTGCTCTTTCAAATTCCATAACAAAAACTGGGGGAGTGTCGCCATTTAAAAAAGTTGATGACGTCATAGGTTTGCGAAAAATTGCCGAAAAAAAATTTAAAAAAATGTCAAAAGATGGCATTCAATATGAACCTCTCGACATGTCTGAGCGATTTTCCCAAAATATATTTGTACAGTTTTTATCAAATTTATGACAACTTGACAGATACACATACGATATCATATTTTATTATCTTTGTATCATGATTAGCGGCTAATGATTTTCTTGAAAAAAAATATAACACAATATTCATTTACTTACTCTTTGAACACTATGAATAACCAAAGTATTATTCGCATTAACTGTTAGTCTGTTCCTATCAATATTTCTCTCTCGCAAATCCATAAGATGATTGCCATTTGTCATGTCTGTAAATTGAAATTTTTTATAAACATAATAATTCAATTTTTAACATACCATTTTGGAAATTCGTAGTATTAAACTTATTTCTATTGGGAGAAACAGATCCAATAGATTCTTTAATTTTGTAAGGTTGATTACCAATTGTAGGAATATCAGCTCCTTCGATGAACAAGAACTGGAAGGAAATTTTACCTAATAAATTACACTTATTTCTTACAAAAATAATAAGGATACCTCTACTGTAAGTGTTCCTGAAACTGCATCACTTTCATAAGGACGACTTTGAAGAGAAATAATTTGCCTCTGTGAAGGGTTTATTAACAATTCTTCCACTCCCACAATCCCCAGTCCTAAGAAATGAGGTGGTTTTGTTGCATGATCATAAATTTCAAACAATAATTCAGCTGTGTTCCGATTGAGATCGCTATAACAAATTGAAAATAATGCAGATAAGAAAATTATATATTATCTTAATTGAAGGTACAACATGTTGTGGTCCTTAGAAATTGTGTGCCCAGTTATTATTTATGTGTATTTGGCAGTCAAGATCAATGCTAGTGGGGAAGGTTAACTAAAAATAGTTTAAACAATTTCATCGACTTTTTATGCAATTATTATTCGTGCAAATTTAAAGGGTGTGTTAGATTTGGAAATTGTTATTGGAACACTGGTATAATCTAGAAAAGTCAGAATAAATCTGAACCAAAAAATGAAAAACACTTTATAATCATAACACGACTCGTTCACTACTATAAATATGTAATGTGGATGTCAGATTAATATATGTCCATGACCTTACCTATACTATTTCAGATATATTCACAAAATGCGATATCATCTATCTATTCACATACACTTTAATAAGATATGTATGTGTACAAAATAAATCGGAAAACACAAGAAACCAAGCACCTACCAAACACACATGGTATTTGACATTGAAGGATTTCAAATTTCTTTAATGCTTTCCATGTAATGTGACAACAAAACCAGAGTAGATACTACATCCTGAAATCACTGTCATCAGTAGGTACTTTTCATATTAAGTCGGCTACTCATTACGCGGTACTTGGCAAGTACTTTCACTTGTCAAAGTACTTGTACTTGGCAAATAGTATGTGTGTATGCCATACACACTACGAGGAGAAACAGTGAATGCCCATATTTTTCGGGAAGTGGAAGTACTTGTCAAAAAGCTTCTCATCATGGCGGACGATACTGAAATGGACGCAGCAACTTCAATAGTAAAACAGTTCCTAAATGTTGCCATTATGGATTATTTCTTCTTTTCTAAAATGGGAATGGAAACTTCCATTTCCTCCACCATTTTTGATTGAATGTGCTTCCACGCATCATGAATCTCGTTCCTATTTTTATGCAATTTGTGCGAGGGATCCCAGATAATCGGTCCCCCCTGATAAATATCCAAAAAGAAAAGTGTAGTACAATACTTGGGCACTTTGACTTTGGGCAGTTTTCAGACTTCAATTGGGAAGTGCAAGTAGCAATGCAAGTCGTACGTGCATATCGTACACTCTACTTGCTACTTCTTGGGACTGTTAAAACTGGGTGTTCGTTAAGTGTTAAATTGTTGTTGCTGTTAATCAAATGTTAATCACTATTAATAATAATTGTAAATATTTGTAAGTAGTTCGTGTAAATATATCGGGTGGGGATTTAGTGTGTAATCGGTTCATATCTCTGGTACTGCTTAAGATATCAAAATGAAATTTTACACATGTGAGGAACGACATGGAGCATTTCGTATATTTATGTATATGGGTGAATATTTCGAAAGTGTCAATTCGCCTGTTCAGGTTTGTTATTTCAAAAGTTAACATCTCACTTTAAAAAAAGTACTTGCTGCATAATTCAATTAACTGTTCTCACTTGGTCCCTTACTTATTTTAATTAAAACAAGCATAGCCAAAAGAGTATTTTGAATTTTGTGTGGCAATCATCATTACCGTGCCTTGTTCACATCCGAAGTACACAGACATTTTATTTTTTTACAATCATTTAACAATTAAATTTTGAAATATCCTGTCCAATACAGGCGGAGAAAATATCGAATAATGCGATGCAACCAAAAAATTGAATATAATAAGTATATTTTTCCCTTAATATCACCTCAAAGTTTGTTCACGCCCATAAGCGTCATTACCGTGCTCCCACAAAATGTGCACAATTTACTATTAAATACCTGGCACATTCGGCAAATTCCGGCAGTTTTTGAGCGTCTAATAATATGTAAATACAATGTATGTGTAACGGTCAGTAGCATTTGTTCAATGTAGGGGAAATATGTGCTCTGAAAGCAAACGAACACGGCTTGTTACGTCGCTCCCGTCATTGTCGGGTTAAGTATTATTTCAAGTATGCAGACATAAAAAATATTATATTATCACAAAGTGTGTCAAAGTATGACTATTAAGTAAATGGTAACTCAATAGTTCTATTAAATTCTTCGATAAAAATTTGAAGAGACTATCACCTCAAAATCGTCATTACCTTGCTCGTCATTGTCGTGTTCTTGTGTGGACACGCAAATGACGATATGTCCACGACAATGGCGTCTTATGATTTACAAGTGAGGAAATAAGGAAAATCATTACCGTGGGTTCGATTTTCTGGAAAAACACAAACAAAAAAAATTATCCGTTTTTCGTGTATATGTTTACGGTTATGATTGGAAAAGACCTAAAAGTGCAAAATTGACAGGACTTGTCACTTTGTTATGCGTTCACGAAAACGGTCCCGAAAATCGACAGTTTTGAAATATTCACCCATATACAGGTTGTTCACATTCTGAGTACTAGACCAAAGTTCTATTTCTTTAAGTGGAAACCCCACAAGTATTTGCGTGATTACGATTCCCCATAAAATTTCATGAAAATTGATTATACTACATGATGTGGTTTTGAGTAAGGACTGTTAAGATATTGACATTTTTGTGTCATTATGGTCACAAATTTATGACGCTACTGACGTCTACTGACCAAAGCCACCTAATTATTAGCTTCCTAGCCTAAGCTAGGTAGCTATGTGATAGTCGTTTTTTGACCATGGTGTTTTTCATCAAATGTGGACGTTTCAGGTCATTCTAAGACTTTTTGGCAAGGTGGCACATTTCCGTCCGTATGTATGGGTGTATGTCTGTTGGCACTTTTACGGGAAAACGGCTCCACAGATTTTGCTGAATTTTTACATACGTATATCAGAGATGGTTCATAGGAAACTGACGGGGCGGTTTTTTTTTAAACACTTTTGAGCCGAGATATGACGTCATAGAACATTTTTTTCAATGAGACCGTATATATATTTTTGTATTGCATCGGATAGAGGGTATTTTTTTCTACACGATGTGCGAAAATCGTAATAGGTTGTATAAGGAATAAATTGAGAAAAAAATTACGAAAAGAAGGCGCGCGCGCGCGCGCCAAACGCGTCCTCCAGTTCAGTTGTGGCTGTGGCTAGGAAGCTGTACTGTCAATGTGTTGACAACTAGTTTTTTATTGAAAGGGGTTTACACACCGCTGTATTTGTGAAATCTATAAATACATTCACCATAATACTTAGGATTATACAAAGTGGTTAAGTTATGCAAAAGGGAATTTTTCTCAAAGATTTCAAATATAATACCAAGTATATTATTTGCACAACTGACAGTCGGTGAACTAAGCTTTTAATTGATGTAGATATTGCCAGGTCTACTACTGATAGTTTCGGCAGATATTTCGATTGAACATCAAAATTTTTGAATTTCATTATTGGTTTATACTCTTTTTGGCGAATTCCCCCTATTCTGTTGCTCAAAACTCACAATAATGTTCATATTTTGTATTTGCAAATTGGTGTCAATATAAAGACAATAAATCTTATTGTAAAATTGTTTCTTGATGGTTATATTCTTAAATGTATAATATCTTTTTAAAGTTGAGTATAATGTTCAAACAAGGATTGCCATGGAAGAAAATATTATCTTTAAGAAATAATCATGCAATGGGATTTCTTGTGTTAATGTAAACTTCATTTGCTAAATATTTTATAGAAACAAAATGCAAACCTTTTTTGGAGTTTTGGGTGACAAAATAGGGGAGATCGTCAAAAATAATGTAAAATACTAACGAAACTCTACATTTTTATAATTCAATTGTACATTCTGTCGAAACTTTTATTGGTAGACTTGAAAATATTCACATCAATAAAAAGCTTAGTAAAATGACCTTCAATTGTACAAATAATCAGTGTTGTGCATAATCTGGATAATATTATCTAGATAAATCATCTAGATAACATTTTGTTATCTATCATCTTATCTAAGATGACACTGTAATCAATTATCTATCATCTTATCTTAGATGAAAAAACAGGTTATCTGGAGGTATTAGATAACAGATAATATTTCGAATAGATTTTCAAAGGAAAAAATCCGTAGCTTCATAAAACATGCAAAATCCCTATTTTTCAGTAAATTTGTTTTATTTAGGTCGGCATCTTTCTAAGCTATATTATATAGGTTGATTCAGAACGAGCGTGCCAAATTAAAATAGGTGCTAGAGGAACTCCAAATAAGTTTATATGGACATATGTTCTAAAGTGACTACTAACAAAGATAGAGGGTGTAAAAGTTTTTTTAAATATTTTTTTATTATCTGAGTAACTAAGAAAGTTATTAAGTTGAAATTTAAGGTGTCGTTTTCATTTTCCAAGTTCTATTTTTCCAAACAAAATTGCTCTGCTAGCCCAATCAGTTGTAGCGTTGCTATGGGGTGGCCGTTTATTTATTTCCCCAATCCAATGTTACGCAACTGGCGAATGCATGTGATTTTAATGTATTTGAAATCTACGTTCAATTTGGGAAGAAATTGGTATCTTCAAAATTTTTCGTAAAATGCTTAGTTTTTGAATGAAATAGCTTTTTGTGAAATCGTGCACATGCCCTGAAATTTTCCATAATGCAATAATTGCGTCACCGATAAGCAAGGAAAGTGAAAATGGAAAAATAATAGTTTGTTAAGAATAACATTAACAAAACTAACAAGAAGAACGAGAAAACACATTAATTATTACATGACGATATTAAAAAAAATATTAAAATTTTTACATCTTTGTTATTAGTCACTTTACAACATATGTTCATATAAACTTTTCGTCTTATTTGGAGTTCCCCTAGCACCCATTTTAATTTGGCACGCCCGCTCTGGATCACCCTATATATTAAGGTAAGATCCTTTATATTAATAGCGAAAGTAATTTTACATTGAAACTTTGTTAGACGGATATCTCATCGAGGACTCCATCGATTTCAACAATTGTGGGCTCTACGGAAAGCTCTAATGCTGTAGATGTGCCTTTTCGGGGTTTTGGGGACTTAAAAAGCATTTGTTACATTTTAGGTAGCTATTAATTTGTAATAAAATGTCCAATATTATTTTCCGACAAAAGTAGAGAGTGCCATGCCTTTGACAATTAAATAATTTAGCGAAGGTGATTTTACAATGAAACTTTGTTCGTCGGATATCTCATCGAGGACTCTATCGATTTCAATTGCAACAATTGTGGGCTCTACCGGAAAACTCTTAAGCTGTAGATGTGCCTTTTCGGGGTTTAAAAAGCATTTGTTACATTTTAGGTAGCTATTAATTTGTAATGTCCAATATTAGTTATTTTCCGTCAAAAGTAGAGTGCCATGCTTTTGACAATTAAATAATTATCGAATGCGAAATTTTAACTGGAGCAAAGCGCCCAGAATGTGTACTTATACCTAAGGTTAAATGAAAACCATGTGATTCTGTTTTACCTTTTCAATTTGAACGTACACAATTCCCACTTCGCTTAGCATTTTGCTTAACAGAAAACAAAAGTCAAGGACAAACGCTTAAAAAAGTGGCCCTTTACCTTCCAGAGCCTGTATTTTCCCATGGACAGCTTTTACGTAGCTCTTTCCAGCGTTCGAAAATTTGACTACATACAAATTTTAATCAAGGACTCTAAGATAAAAGGTTCTTTTCTAAACTATTTAGGTAAATTTACGCGTAATGTTGTTTACACTGAAGTTCTATAATATGTATTTCTTTATGTAGGTATAAATCAAATAATAACTTTTCAACATCTTTTATATTTGTTTTTTTACAAAATTATGAAGTAATGCGTGTACAAATAATATTATATAACAAAAACATTTATTTACGTTACTCATAAAATAAAACATCTAATGTGCCATAAAAAAGAAAATAAAAAAAGTATTATAATGCTATGAAAAAAGAACTCATTCTAAGGTTTCAGTTCTCACTTAATTCTAACGTTTCATTCTCACTTTTATCCGATTTTTCTAAGTTGTCTGCAAGTTGAGACAGAGCATTGCCTAAATTGTCATCTATAGATAAAAATGATTTAAGAAGTTCTTCACCTGCAGACGAAAAGGTTGGTGCAGCGATGCCTGAATGGCCATCGGTATTTTTTTAGATGAAAATGATTCATTCAATTCTTGGCGTGAAGGCAGAGGTGATGATACAGCTGATTGAATACATTCCATCTTTTTTCTTTTATTTATTTTTTCCAAGGCAGCTCTTTATTCTCTGATATGTTTTCTCTTATTTGAGCTGCTCTTTTGTTTCTTATTATCTTACTTTTTTCTTCTGTGTGCCCACATATTTAGCAATCTCGGTTGTATTCGCAGATATATTGCTGAACATGCTGAACAGCGGCATAAATTTGTAGTTTTCAGTTCATGTGCCATTATGTATGGCATACAATTGCATCTTTCACATTTTCCTACAAATCCGATTTTCCTTTACGCATAAGTTTCGATTTTTGAAAATAGCTACGTACCAATTTATTATAGTGTCGAATCCCATGTGTTGTCTACTACCGCACACACTGCAAAACATGTCCATTTCTGCAATTCACGTAGTTCCGACCTACGTTGTCTTATATTCAGTCAGTACCAAAATTAGATTTTCAGTTCTTCCCTCGCAAGTACACATCAACCGTTCAGGTTAGGATACGAGACAGCTTGCATTGCAGAAAAACTTAAGGTACTGATTTGAGGAAAATAGTATTGATATCCCGGCCCCCGGTTGCCAGATATTTCCCATGCAGAAAAGAATCTTTAATAATCTTAGATGTTAGTTGTTAGATGTCGCCCAAAAGCAAGTTGTACTACAGACTCACTAGATTTTCACATTAGTTGTACTTATAACTATCATTAATACTCCACAGAACATGTTCTGTGAATAATCCGCACTCGATCACCGACAAAATATGAATATTAACCAAACCATACACTGCGCGACTGGGCCCTTGGCATCTCTTCGATAATGTGAAGTGCCCTTATCTTTTTAGTTTTTCTTTGTCGTGTAATTACAATTTTCGAAACAACAATTCTGAAAAGACGTGTGGCGTAGCCCACGGGTTCCACTTGTACTTACTAAATCCGTTATTATTATGGCTAATTTACAATTACAATATCACAATATGGGACATATATCCTGGAACCGGAAATCCAATAATTATGTACCTAAACCATCACTTTAAATTTATAAATAAAAAATTTTCTACGATTATCTATTGAATCTTCTGAATTTCTCCATTTTATCGAAGTTATTATTGAGTTTTCGGAGCATGTTTATCCATGTTGACGAACATCATCTCTAAAGGACACGGGATCCCATATTTATACAGGTTGACGGTTCTGATGTGCAAGATATAAACTTTTCGTCTTATTTGGAGTTCCCCTAGCACCCATTTTAATTTGGCACGCCCGTTTTGAATCACCCTGTACAGATTAACGTGCGCATGCGAAATTTGCCCAACGAGTGCGTATCGTACAAATTTTTATCTACGTCCCTAAAAAGTGAAAATAAACGGTAATTATAATTTAAAATTTGTCATGATTTATTGAGAAAAACGAGTGCGGTAATAAACTCCTTAACTCACGTAAAATGAGTGGGATAAGAAGTTCTTAACTCATGCGCGTAGATAAATTAAATAAAGCCATCACATCAGAAAACGATTATATTATCTGTTAGGATTGGCTAATATTATAATTATATATAATAATATAATAACCACTAATATGTGTACAATATCACAATATGGGACATATATAATGGAACCGGAAATCCAATAATTATGTACCTAAACCATCACTTTAAATTTATAAATAAAAAATTTTCTACGATTATCTATTGAATCTTCTGAATTTCTCCATTTTATCGAAGTTATTATTGAGTTTTCGGAGCATGTTTATCCATGTTGACGAACATCATCTCTAAAGGACACGGGATCCCATATTTATACAGGTTGACGGTTCTGATGTGCAAGATGGATGACTCTTTGGTGACCCACCGTGCATTTTCATGTTTTCACGCTGCTCGTTGGTTGGCTTAACTAACCACAGGTATTTTACCACGTTTGTCAAAAGAAAAGTCTCTTCAGAGCATTCCGACTGCGGAAATTGGCTTCCCCAGCAGCGGTCGTTTCCAAATTTTGTTAGCTGCTTAATTTCCAACCTTCCTGCGGACCAGACTTGATTGCCCGGCAGAGTGTTGCCTTTGGTTAGTCATAGCAACTTTATATGATAACTTTTCTTGACCTGAAGATGGGTTGGTAGTTTAAGAACCCGATACCATGGTCGTCTGTACTTTTATATAATAAACAACTTGAAAAGTGTCAAGGATTATAGACTGATAAAATTTCCTTCCCTAACTCGATTATCTATTGACTTATCTAGATAATTATACTTCATCTATTATCTTTATCTAGATTATCATTTGCCAAATCAACTTTTATCTGTATCTAGATAATATTTTTCGTAATTATCTGTTATCTGATCTAGATAAAAAAACAGTTATCTGTGCACAACACTGCAAATAATATACATGGTGTTCCATTTGAAATTTTTGAGAAAAATTCAGTTTCGCATAACTTAACCACCCTGTATTATCTCAAGTATTATGATAATAGTATATTATTATATGAGCGATTATGACAACCATTATTCACGAAGATGATGTTTGAGCCCACGAGCCGAAGGCGAGTGGCTCAAATCATCTGAGTGAATAATGGTCATAATCGCGAATATAATACTATACTTTTCTACACCTATTAAACAAATAAATTAGACTCGAATTTGATAACTTTAATGGAACACTATCATAATACATTAATTTTTATTTTTCAATAAATGGACTACTTACTAGGAATATACAAGGTGTTTCTAAATTAAATTGAGTACCATAAATTTAGGAGTTTGTAGAGAAAGTTAAAATAACACTAAAACCTTTATATAGTTTTGTACGAAAACGCTTCCTTTCCAAAATACAGAGTGTTATAATGTCGACTGGCGTATCAGTTATTTAGCTATATCTGCAACTAAAGCAGCCTGAGAAATCTAAATTTTTGTGGGCAAGTACTACTCAAAACTACAGATAATCCAGAAATATTTTAAGTGTAATACGACAATTCAGTGGCGTAGGAAAAGGGGTCGTGTAATACCTTTTTGTTAATAAAAAGTTTGAGGTTAGGTTTTTTGGAAATATCGTTTCATTTTTATATTCTCTAATCAAAATACTACAAAAAAGATTATCTTTTTAAATATCTCTAACGTCGTTTGTTTTTGAAATATTCGTGGTTTTATGTAGCAGTGCTCATGAGAACTGGGGTATCTACCTACTTATGGTTGAATTGCGAAAAAAAATCGCGTATGATTGCTACATATTTTTGTAGGTACCTTCGTAATTTATACATGCAAGCACTTCTAGATGATTTTGTTATCAAGTTTTACGTAACTAATGATAATACAGCAAAACAAAGGCAATATTTTAATAGCACTGCCACATAAAATCGTCCATATCTCGAAAACGAAAGACTCTAGAGATATTTAAAAAGAGTATCTTTTTTGCAGTATTTTTATTAGAGACTCTAAAAATAAAACGGTATTTTCAAAAAACCTAACCTCAAACTTTTTATTAACAAAAAGGTATTACACGACCCCTTTTCCTACGCCACTGAATTGTCGTATTACACTTAAAATATTGCTGGATTATCTGTAGTTTTGAGTAACACTTGCCCAGAAAAATTTAGATTCCTCGGGTTGCTTTAGTTACAGATATAGCAAAATAACTGATACGCCAGTCGGCATTATAACACCCTGTATTTTGGAAGGGAAGCGTTTTTGTACAAAACTATATAAATGTTTTAGTGTTATTTTAACTTTCTCTACAAACTCCTAAATTTATGGTACTCAATTTAGAAATTGAAATTTGTGCAGTTAGTAATACAGTGAAACCTCTCTTAAGCGGACACCAATGGTCACCGATTTTGTGTCCGTTTATCGGAGATGTCCGTTTAATAGAGAAAGAGAAAGTCCTATAAGCGACAGTTCATTCCAAAAAAAGTGTCCGTTTATCGGAGGTATCCGGTTAATAGAGGTGTCCGTTATGGGAGGTTTCACTGTATATAAATTTGGAGTCGTCCCTTCCATTGATAAATTCTGGCAGTTTTAGTGGTTGAATTGTTAGTTTGTACGGATTAATGGGTACCTACTCGACCGAAGTGCATACGTTGGAAAACGTAAACAAGTCATATGGCGAGATACACTTGGCTGTCACCTGAGTGATTGTCAGCTCCAGCAAGAGTTGATCGCGGTCGATATAAAATATCATTGGATCAGGGAAACAGGGATTATTGAATCTATATTTGTGATTGGCCGAAATGCCGTGAATTATGATTTCATAATTCACTACAGTGAATTATGGGTACGATATTTCACGAAGAAAATCCGAATAATTGTCATATATTTAAATAGGTGTAGAAAAAATTATTTATAGATTTCAAAAATACAGCAATGTGTGAACCTATTTCAATAAAGAAATTTTAGGTGGCTTTGGTTAGTATGTGTCAGTAGCGTCATAAATTTGGGTCCATAATGGCACAAAAATGTCAATATCTCAAAATTCCTTAGTCAAAACCACATCATGTAGTATATCAATTTTCATGGAATTTTATGGGGAACCCATATTATGCAAGGACATGTAGGGTTTCCATTTAAAGAAATAGACCTTTGGTCTGGTACTTAGAATGTGAACATCCTGTATATACCTAAATAATATTGGGAAATGCTCCATGTGGTTCCCCACATTCGTGCAAAATTTCATTTTGATATCTTAAATAGTTCCAGAGATAAATCACTAAATCCCCACCCGGTATATTCACTGTAAATAGAGTGTGTTTGAATCCAAATACGTTACATTATTTTTCTTCCGGTGTTAAAATTAAATGCCCCATTAGGCCATTATAGAAGTTAATATCATAGGAAAGGTTAATTTTTTGCAAGAATTATTCTGAAAACTGTAAGTGTGTATACTAATAAATAGCTGACTAAAGCGAACTTCTAGTGGCGTCGATGATGCTCATTCATGCTTCTGTTGCATGCAAAAGCACAGTTCAGTATTAATGCTCAGACTTTCGGAGGGAAAATTTATTTGGATTGTATATGGGATAGCTAGACAGATAAGGCCTTACCTACTCCTTTGAACCAACAGCAGCAAGAAGGAATATTATGATGCTACTTAACCTTTTTACTCCTGTGCATATGTCAATAACAGCACCATCGATTGAAAAACCGTTTTTATTTTTCATATTATTTATTATTTCACACTCAGCAAAAAAGCTAAGTAACTCCAACACTCTAACAGTGTTTGTTCAAATATTGCATGTTTTGAATGTGTATGGAAAACCGCAGACCAACTGGTTTCGTCCTTCTGGGACTCATCAGTACGGTGCTTTCCCCTACACACTCAAACCATGCAATTTAATCTTGCTATATATACTGCCGCGGTCTGGACAGATATCAGCAAGTGACAACTACTTTGAGTAATTATCTAGTATTAATTAGTGGTACTGGACCGTTCGAACAACTACTCCTCGGGCAAATACCCCGCCAGGCATTGAATTATAGAACTAAATCCAGATTTTTTTGTACTACGAGACGTTTCAGACTGCTACCCCATCTAAGATGGCTTTGAAACAATCCTAATTTGTCTCCATGTACGTACGTGCTTTTAAGCAGGTCTTTGTTCAAAACATGCAATATTTGAACAAAGACCTGCTTAAAAGCACGTACATACATGGAGACAAATTAGGATTGTTTCAAAGCCATCTTAGATGGGGTAGCAGTCTGAAACGTCTCGTAGTACAAAAAATCTGGATTTAGTTCTATAATTCAATGCCTGGCGGGGTATTTGCCCGAGGAGTAGTTGTTCGAACGGTCCAGTACCACTAATTAACTCTAACAGTGACTTCAAGATTTAAAAGAACATTTTATGACCAATTGTAACAAAATTATGTTACGAACCTAGGGTTGTCAGACGCCCCGATTTGGGCGGGATTGCCCCGATTTTTCAGTAGCTGCCCCGCGCCACGCCGAACTAACGAAATGCCCCGATTTAAGAAATTCGTTCCCGATTATCCCGATTTTCTGGGACAAAAAAGGATACAACTGACAACACTGCATAGGTATTTATTATCTTAGAGACAGAAGCTGTGTTTACGTACCGCTCCATCACCCCACCATAAAAAGTGGGTACCGCCTCCAGACGCGTGAGGGATCTTTTTATATTTTGGGTGCTTTTTCGTAATAAAAAGTTTATTTCCAAGTACCCACAGGACATTATTTCTATTCCTTCGTAAGGTATCCAACATATTTTTAAAACACTTTAAAATTACTTCCAAAGCACTTCATTTAAAAAAATCCGGGGGAGACACTCCCGGACACACTCCTTGTGGGTGGCTCCACCCCCCCCCCCTTGTCCCCCGCCCAGGTGCCCCGCTTTTTCAATTTAAATATCTGGCAACCCTATACGAACCATTCAACGATCGAATAAAAAAATTATGATATATCACTGAAATAAGCAAGTGAGTGCAACTTGCCTTTATGTGAGGTTAAAAAGACTACCTGCTTGCACCACCACTAGCACCAGATCTCAGTTCAGCCAATATGTGTGTAACATACTGTTGAATTAAATTACATTAATATAACAACAAACAAAAGATATAAGACCAAAAAAGCCACTCTAAACCTTAACATGAAACTTACAAAAGGAAATGTTCATCCCAGAAAGGCGAAGTTGTATTTTTCTGTATTGACGTTTGATTTTTCTGAGGGGGTTCATCCATTTCAACAACACAATATGGTTCTGAACAGCCTTGTATCCCACCAAGTAGTGCAGCTCGAACAACCTTTACTAAAAGCCGTTTCTCTCCTGGTATTTGATTGATCATGTGGTTGTGAGTAGGGCTGTACGTATTAGTCTAAAAAAGTTTTTAGTGTTATGTATTCTTGTAGCAGGAAAAATGAAGTTTTCAAAACCAATATATTTTGATAGCTGTCATTTTAAACTACTTTCGAAGTAAAGTACGCTTTAATCTAGGTAACTTGTAGCACAAATGTTTACATTTACCGCTTAAAGCCTGTTTACAGTCGGCAATTTTCACTGCTTGCAACTTATAATTGCTGCAATTCCTGCCATGCGCATGCACCATGGCAATAATTTGAAGTTTATTGCTCACGGCGCATGCGCATGGTAGGAATTGCAGCAATTATAAGTTGCACGCAGTGAAAATTGCCGACTGCAAACAGGCCTTTAAAGCCTCTTAAAAGCCTGTTTACAGTTGGCAATTTTCATTGCGTGCAACTTATAATTGCTGCAATTCCTACCATGCGCATGCGCCGTGTACAATAAACTTCAAATTATTGCTCACGGCGCATGCGCATGGCAGGAATTGCAGCAATTATAGTTGCACGCAACGAAAATTGCCGACTGTAAACAGGCTTTTAGGTTTTGTGCCTTAAAATATTCGCAAGTCTCATTTTTTAACAAAATATGCATTTTTTTTAATTTAGATAATTTAGATAGGTATATCATGAATATAGTCAATATTTGCTAATATTCCTTAAAAATCTTTGTAGGCAACATATTTGAAGTACATAATCTAAATAAGGTGGAATTAATGAAATTTACCATACCTAATTCCTAATACCATAGATGAAATTAACTTACAGATGGTCCGTCTATGCAGTAAATTCGTTGCGTGGGCTTGGAAACAAAACTAGCGCTATATTGATTCTCTCCAACTGTAGTACTATTAGTTTCGCTAGCCACCGATTGATGTCACTCGTCTCTTATCTAAATACAGTACAGACTCGATAATCCGGATCAATAAAAACATGGGCGATCCGGATTATTGAAAAATCCGGATTATTAAATCAATCTATATCTGTTAATAAAAGAACTGAACAAGAGGGATTTTTAATTATTTCATTGTAAAAACATACAAAACAGGTAAAATGAACATAAAAACACTTTTGCATAATTACTTCTACTACATTAATAAATAAAGTCTGTAATTTTAGTTTGGCTGACCTTCTGCTGACTCAAACAAAATGCTTGATGCCTGAGTATTAACAATTCATGTAGGGGTGCGTTGTTCTTTTCAGCCCAATCTATACATTGTTGAATGCTTAAATCTGTCTAATCGGCTTTTGTGAATTCAGAGCATGGGGTAAAGAACATTTATACAGTGTTGAAAAATAGTAAAGGTACACTTTCGTTTGCGCCGGTAGATGCGGCACGTACCGGCAGCCGACACGCGCGACGGATACAGTCGCATTTGAACGTGAATGCACCGGCCGGCAGGTGAAACGCACAAACGAGAGCAGTTCTATTTAAATACTATTGGAGAAGTACAACGGGTGTGTCGGCTGCCGGTACACGCCGCGTCTACCGGCGCAAACCAAAGCGTACCCTTAGGCGCAAATTTTGAATTTCATCAAGCAAAGTCGTTAATGTCAAAATGTTCTCGAACTCCAATGCGACGGCTCTTTATAGACGTCGGTATTTCCTTTGCAAAACAAAGAAGCCGCCTCGGCATCCATAAGCTGCAAGGAAGTGTGCGGATTGCCGGCATTTTTATTTTCACCCTTTGATACCCTCGCCGCCACTCCCAGTTGACCAAAATCAACTTGTGCCAGTGGAGTAGCCAGCATTAAATCGGAAAAAGAATTTAAAATGTATTTTTGTACAATCAGGTCAAAAATGTACTAGCTGTGGCAACGCTGATTCGGGTTCGCCGCCGAACGCCTGATTTGGCAAGTATTTGGGGATTGGTTAGAAAAACACCTTAGGAGGGGGTGACGCGCCCGCAAAGCATTTAAAAGGTACGTTAGAGGCGCATTCGGATTACCGAAACTGAAATTATCCGGATTACAAAGTATGCAATGCAATCAAGGAACTATCCGGATTACCGAATAATCCGGACTATTAAGGATCCGGATTAATGAGTCTGTACTGTACACGTATTTCCCAAAAGAAACTGGATATCTAATTGGCGGTAGTGGGGATACCATAAAATGACTGGGGTATTATAGTGGTCACCATGTTAAATTCATTTTTAGTGATTTTTGTCTCGGTTGCTAAATTGTTGTGGTGTTCGTGTTTGTCATTTGTTTGACGTATGATGTTTCGGCGAGGGGTTAATCACTCCGTGATAAGGCGTCCCACACTTGAAATACTTAGAAGTATTTCACAAGTATTGCATAGCATTTCACTGGTATTTCATACAATTTCACAAGCATTGCATAGCATTTCATTAGTATTGCACTTAATTTTAATAAAAATTAAATAATGAATTATTAAAGTAATTGGATGTAGGTATAATTTTTGGATGCCGGGAGATTTTTGAAGAAAATTATTAATTTAGAATTTCTCAAAAAGCAAAAAGAAAAACATATTAGGATAATGAAATGGGCGAAATTATTGGAAGCTCTCTAGAGTGAAACATGTATCTCTGAGATATCATAATTTCTTTCCTGATTAAATAACATTCTTTCCAGCACACGAAAATTCTCCACAGTCGAGTACACAGTAGAAAAGGCTGGAGAAAAGTATTATGCATTTATTTCGAGCTTTATTTATACACTAGAGACAGGAAGCAAATTAACATGGGAGAAATTTCTTACGTACAAATGTTTCTCCGGGCTTCCTATTGGCCAACAGGTATACTAGTTTGATTTAGTGAGCCAATGGGAGATTTGCTCGGAGATTTGGGATTAAATTCGTACAAAATAAATTTCTCCAGGAATTTCTTCCATGCGAATTTGCTCCATAAGAAAGAAGAACTCCTTAAATGTTAATACCGTAAAGGCTAATTCGTGTTTCTTTCTTGGTTTTTCTTATTCCTGTCGTATAAACCCAGTATCTAAGTTTATGTAAAGTAGTAATGGAATGACGTAATTCAAAACCGCGGGAAACTTCAATATTAATAATCGAGGTGACCACGAGTAGGTACACTCACTTATCCAGCAACCGTATGTTCCGAAAAATTGTGACATTCCCCCAACTCTTGTGTATACATAAGTTGCCATCCACTAGGATAGAATGGGCACTAGAAACTTAATCCTAACATACTCACTAAAAATACATGCGACGTGCCTGATAATGAAATTTATTTAGGCTTCAAGACAATTGCCCTGATTTTTTGGACTGCTGTCCTGCTCCGATTTTCTCGAATATATTCTCTATAAACATTAGAGGAATACAATGTAAATTATGGTCCCTTCCTGAAAAAATATACCGGCCCCGAGATGAGATTTTATCATTTCTACAATAATGGTAATAGGGAAGGTCAGGTCACCTACCCACCTGCTTAAAGAGAATCCAAATCTAGAAACAAATGCAGTAGCACAATGTTCCTAGAAAACGCACAGTATGTAACACAATAGTACCTAATCATCCAATATAGTGGGTAATGCCGAAATGTTTTATGCAACACGTGCGCGTGGTAGAATAGAATAGAATAGAATAGAATAGAATAAGCATTTATTAACATCTGTACAGATACAAGTCAAGAAAAAGAAAATATAATTATAGTGGTATACATCAAAGTTTCAAAAATTCATCACACTTGTATAATGGTGTATTCACTAGATATGACTTCAAATGTTGGGCGAAGTTTTGATTTTTCCATTCTGTTGGACATTTGTTGTACAGTTCAAAACCCCTCAAGATAAACTCTGTTGTTTTTATTCGAGCTCGTGGTACATGGATGTCCTCACCCCTTCTAGTCGAGTAAGTATGCATGTCATTTACTTTCTTAGCGGTGCCAGCCTCTTTATGAGTTTTCTGTAAGATTTTGAATATATACATCGATGGAGTTGTTAGAATTCCGTACTTTACAAACAGAGGTCGGCAAGTCTCTCTAGATGAGGCTCCCTCCAGGCTCCGAATTGCTTTCTTTTGTTCCTTTAGTATGAGGTCAAGGTGACTGGAGATTCCCCATACGGCTATACCATAAGACATAGTAGAATGAAAGAGAGAATGATACGCAGTTAGTGCTGCCTCTTTACCACTTGTCTGTTTGATCTTTTTAACTGCAAACGTTATTTTTGCAAGTTTTTTGCTTAGTTGCTGTATGTGGTACTTCCAAGACAGTCTCTGATCCAAGTGAATACCCAGGAACAGAGCATGTTCTTGAGCTTCCTCCCATCTGTCTGTTATGAATGTCAAAGTTATTGTTTTTTCTTTGTTGAGATTTAAATCATTTGATGTGAACCACAATTCAGCTTTTTTGAGATTTCCCGTTGACTTGACCCGTAGAACATTTTTGTCGAAATCACTATCTGATATTGTAGTGTCATCAGCATACATGACAGTATGACAGTTTTGGTTTTTGGAAAAATCGTTGACATAGATTATCGCGGTCATTGAACTGGAAAAAACTGAATTACGATTGCTATTTGCTATGAGTGGCCAGATTTAGTCACGTGATCGAAGTGCTGCCCGTCTATTGGAGCTTACACATGTTACAACGTAATAAATGCGTAAGTTGATGAGCAGAGCCACCTACCATTTCATAAGTATTTCAATGCCATTGCAAGGCATTTCAAAAGTAATTTCCCAGGCATTGCAAAGAATGTCACAAGTATTTCACAGGCATTGCAAAGCATTCCACAAGTATTTCACAGGTATTGCAGCGCATTTCATAAGTATTTCAAAGTATTTCACAGGTATTTCATGCTATTGCATATATTTCAAAGCATTTCATATGTATTTCAAAACATTTCATAACATTGCAAAAGTATTGCACATCGCTGTGTCCCACAATTGCACTGAGTGATTAACCCCTCATGTTTCGGACCGACAATATTCTAAAATTCCACCGTACTTTAATAAGTTAAACATAATTTATGCGGGTTTTATTAATTTTGTTCAATCGTGGCGCTGGTAGAAATATATTTGATTTCAAAAAGCATAGGCAGTGGTTAGGGAAGTGTTCACATAATTGTTTAGTGTTGTAGTGTACTATAAAAAAGTTGCAGTGCAGGAACATGAAATGCATAATCGTATCCAAAAGAATAAAATGGTTATTGCATCGAATAAGCTGAAGAATTGATTGCTACAAATAATACATAATTGTGCTTTTAAATTACTCGAAAAAGACCCTTCATTATACGTATTGGATGAAATGATTAGAGTACCACAGTTTAGTTACAGTACTGACAGCACTAATTTTAAGGTAAGTAATGCGTATCCGCCGAAAACAGGCTAATATTTTCTTTGCTATTATACTGCTTAAAAGCTACCGTTAAAATACTTGTTAGGGTTAGGCCTAGATAAAGGAAATAGGTTAGGAATCGGTTGAGCAGAACAGAACAGAACAGAAAGCCGCACTGAATAACTTCCTATTGGCTGACGGTAACCAATCAAAAGGGAGCTTAACATGGCGGCCTCCAAACTCTAGCCATTTTCTGGTGGTAAATAGATATATATATACAGGTGTCCCGGTGAAGGTGGGAAATCTCTCGGGTGCGTATAGATTACACGGAAATAACACCCCAAGTTCATATAAAGTTTTTTCCTACGACCTTCCCCTGCCAAGATATTCTCCCTTAAATTAGATAAATAAAAATAGTTTTTTTACATAAAATTTTTATTTTTAGTTGTGTTTCGATACTTTTCTTGGTGACGTACGTAGTGATTGAATGTCGATAAAATAATGCGACCACATATACCTATTACATTAATACAAACAACTCCCCATTCCTTGCATGTGCAAAAAGCGTGACAGAGAAAAGGTGATAGAAATAGTATATTCTACTTTGTCGTTTATATTTGTTAGATGCATACCAAGCATGCGCAAGTAGGTACGTTCGGTGGACGGTTGCGACTTATGCAGATTTTGTATACATCTGTCTCTTAACGTCTGGTACGCTTTCGGAGCGTAATGCAGACCCACTGTGCGACCCGTTTTAATAATAATAAATCATTTATTTTAGCAAAACTAGTTAATACAAACAATAACACAATATAATCCCAACAAACCATCACCTTTCAGACAAAAGATCTCTTTTCACATTTAACTTAAACTTAACAACAGACAGCAACTTATAACTATGCAGCAACTTATTATACTCTATAACGCCCTTATAAAAAACATCCTTCATATATCTACTGTACCGCACCCTATCTACCTTATAATTGCCACCCGATCTTAAAACATAATCCATTAATTCCCCACGCCTCACTAAGCTCCCTTCAAAATATTCTGGTGCCTCCCCCAGAGCTATTTTATGTATAAATACTAAACACTGTAGTTTAATGTTATCCCTCACACTCAGCCACCCCAGAACATCCAACATGTAACTTACAGATGTAAACCTACTGCACTGCAACAAAATCCTCATAGCCTTACTTTGTAGTGCTTGCAACCTATCCAATTCTTTTTCATTACAAGTCGTCAACACAGTACAACAATAATCAAAATGTGGCCTAACAATACAGTTATATATCAAACAACCACTTGATAAAGATAAATCTGCCCTCAATCTGGCCAAAAAACCGAGTTTCTTTCCTACTTTTTTACATAGATCTTCAACATGACAAATAAAATTCAATTTTTTATCCAGAGCAACCCCCAAATACTTAATACTATCCACCACACTCACAATTTCTTTGTTAACCAATATAGGATCAACTGTAATATTTAATCTTCTCTCCGAAGCCACCACCATACACTTTGTCTTAGATACATTTAACTTAAGTCTGTTTATACACATCCACTCGTATAATAATGTCAACTCCCTATTCATCAACTGACAAGCTACCTGTGGGTCCTCGTGGGCAACACAGATCAATGTATCATCGGCAAAAAGGTTCACAAAGGATTCCCTAAGCCACAATTGAACATCGTTTACATACAATAAAAATAACAACGGCCTCAGAACACTACCTTGAGGGACTCCTACATTACATGCTAACTCCGATGACACACAATTTTCCATCCTGCACCTATGCTTCCTGTCGCTCAAATAACTACGGAACCATAACAACACTCTACCAGAAAAATCCCAGAAATTGCAGTTTCCCAATTAATATGGCATGGTCCACAGTTTCGAAGGCCCGTCTTAAATCAACAAATGCGCACACAATCACTTTACCGTCTGCCACATTGTTACGTAAGTATTTCAGCACCAACTGTAAAGAGGTTTCGCAAGAATGCTTCTCTCTGAACCCCGACTGATTTCTATAAAGCAAATTATTTCTAACAATGTATCCCCTGACCTGCTGATTAACCAAAATTTCAAGCACCTTCTCAACCACAGGCAAAAAGGCAAAAGATTGACCAGTCTGTATTCATTCGGGTTTGAAGTTCCTTTAACTTTCTCTATCGGTATAATTGTACTAACTTTCATTTCTCCTGCCACTGATCCAGTCTGTAGGGAAATATTTACACAGTGCAGCAACGGATATCCAGTGGAATCAGGGTCCTCAAACACAATCGTCCGTCTCTTCTTTTCCTGAACTTTCCCCAGCTTTGTTCTCAGAACCTTCCACAATTCCCTACTATTTTTCTTATTATTATCAATCTCTTCATAAAAATAATTTTTGCAAGCTTCTCTTATCATATCAGTCACTATGTTCCTAAGCACTTTATAATCATCCCAGTGTTCTTGTTCACCTGTAGTTCTAGCTCTCTTGTAACTCAAGTCTCGCTCTTTCTGCATCTTTTTTATTTCATTATTAAACCAACTATTTTTACATTGCTTAGTCTTAACTTTACGTACAGGAGCATATTTGTTTATTGTTTCATTCACATTATGCATAAATGAATCATAGATGTCATCAATCTTTGTAGAATGGTAAAGCCAGTTTTTTCCTAATAGTTCAACATTGATTTCAAACAGTTTCTCCGCAGTCACCCTCCTAACATATTTAAACCCATTTTCAACTTCATCTTCCACACCCGATCCTCTCATCGCAAGTGTTACCACCATGTGGTCGGTGATCATAGGAACATCCATCGACACATACTTAAAATAATATGAGTTAGTCCAAGCCTGATCAATCAAGGTACTCGAGTCTTTTGTAACCCGTGTAGGTTGTTCCACTATCTGTTTTAGCCCCGCTGCAAGCAGCCTTGTTTTGAGTTCCCTATCAAAATATTTTTCCCTTAACCAATCCAGATAAAAATCTCCAAGTAAAAGTATTTCATTATTCATCACCTCATCACTGTTTAAAAGGTCATCAAGAAACTGCAGGAATGGCCTGTCTTCTCCCGAATGGTAAATAGACACTAACACAACATATTTGTGATGGATTTTCACTAGCAACTGTATCGCCCAGAAACTATAATCTAGCTTATGCGTACCCATCAAAACAACCGAGATGCAGTTTTTTACGAAAACCAACGTTCCACCCGTACGTCTGTTAATACTATATTCAGTTCATGATCCATCATATCACTGGTTGTCCTAGACTCAGTCAAACACAACACCGCAGGCTGAAAATCCAACGTTAACTGATGAACTTCATCTATATGTTTCAGAAAACTGCGGCAATTTAATAACATGATCAAGTCTGATGGTTTCGTAGTCCTCTCCCTATCAACTGAAAATTTTTACCGACACTTCCACCATAATCTATTGTGTTTTGATTCACCCTCACTTTCCTAATGTACATCGGGCATTTTTAATCCCAAGCAGAATGATTACACTGCTACGGTAAGACAGTTTATGCACTTTTGTTCTTTTGAATTACATGCTTTTATCTCATGCTTACCCGCACACTTTGGGCACGACAGTTCTTTTGTACAAGACTTGGCTTTGTGGTTGTAGCCATTACACTTGTAACAACGGTGCACATCAAAGGCTTCGTACACACTGCACCTATCCCATCCTATATTTAACTTTTCCTCTTTCATTATCCCATAAAACAGTTCACCATCTACTTCTGCCTTAGCATAAAAAATAGAGCCCCACTTATTTTGTTTCTCACCGATTTGCACTATTTCAATATTCAATATTCCCTAACAATTTCATTTTGCAACCTTATCTTTTTTATGATATCAATTGAATCCAATCTCTCAGTCATTCCAATAATTTTAATTTTTGGCAGCCTCTTGTTTGGTATCCTTACATCATATTGCTTGCCCAACTTTTCCACCACTTTATCCATAAGCCTCCTCGAGTTCTCCTGTCCGCCGCATTCCACTACAACTCCTCCCCTACTAACATTTTTCATCCCCAATATAGACACATCTGATGAATCAATACTTGATTTTAACACCTTCCTAGTTACCTCAGACTTTTGGGATTCTTCCCTTGGTCTAATAATAACAGTAACAGCCTCCTTATTACATTTAACAGCTTCACTGTAACTATAATCAGTTTTTCTCTCTTTGTTTTCTACATACTGACGTTTCTCTGTTTCTTTCAATAACCTATTTACATCCTCAAGCAATTTAATTTTATCCTTCAATGTACTTATTAATTCCTCTTTGATAGTGCATCAGAGAAGCAAGGGGTGAACTACCCCTTACCTTCTTAACTTCATATTTTTTAAGGGGCTGGATATTTTTAATTTTTAACCGTATTTTTTGTTTCCCCGGACATTTTGCTAATAAAAAGTTACTCTTGTTAGGTTTCGATAAAATGAAGCATTTCGACAAAATAAAACTCAACGAGCAAGAGGTACAGTGTTTCTACGATTTTCGTCTTTATTTTTTCTGGCATTATTTTTAAAGATATCAAAAAATCGAAAACTCTTTCAATAAATTATTTCCTAGGAAGTATGATCTGACCCTACATTAGCTATTCATTAAAAATTGTCTAGGTCCGTATTAAGAATAAATAAAAATTGACGATGTAGACAACAGACGAAACGTCGTACAAAAATAACCTTAACAGTAGTTTAAATTTACATTAAAAAATTGCTTTCGGTTTTTCGAATGCCAGAAAAAATGAAAACGAAAATCGTAGAAACACGATACCTCTTGCTAGTTGAGTTTTATTTTCTCGAAAACGCTTTATTTTACCGAAACCTAACAATAGTAACTTTTTATTGGCAAAATGTCCAGGAAAACAAAAAATACGGTTAAAAATTAAAAATATCCAGTCCCTTAAAAAATATGAAGTTAAGAAGGTAAGGGGTAGTTCACACCTTGCTTCCCTGATGCACTATCAAAAAACGGGTCGCACAGTGGGTCTGCATTACGCTCCGAAAGCATACCAGTCGTTAAGAGACAGATGTATACAAAATCTGCATAAGTCGCAACCGTCCACCGAACGTACCTACTATCAAAAAACGGGTCCCATTATTTTATCAACATTCAATAACTACGTACGTCACCAAGAAAATTATCGAAATGGAATTAAAAATAAAAATTTGATATAAAAAAAACTAGTTTTATTTCTCGAATTTAAGGGAGAATATCTCGGCAGGGGAAGGTCATAGGAGAAAACTTTATATGAACTTGGGGTGTTCTTTTCGTGTAATCTATACGCACCCGAGAGATTTCCCACCTTCACCGGGACACCCTGTATATTTTTAAAATCTGTGTCTAAATATTAACACCATTAGTGCAAGCTTTCATTAATAGATTATCGGACGTTCCTACTTTAACCAATTCTCTATTCCTGCCATATTTTCAACACATAAAAATGCCCGAAAATAAATAAAAGCAGCAAGACTACAGGCAGCCAAGTTTGATGGTTTATGAATATGCTAAACAGTATTCTATGCTGTGATATTGTTTAGCATAGTCTTGCTACTTTTATTTACTTTCCGGCATTTTTATGTGCTGAAAATACGGCAAGAATAGAAAATTAATTGAAGTAGGATCGTCGGATTACCTATTTGTAAAAGCTTGCACCAGCGGTGTTAATATTTAGATAAGAGACGAGGAACATCAATCGGTAGCTAGCGGAACTAAGACATTACAGTTGGAGAGAAAGCAATACGGCGTTAGTTTTGTTTCCAAGTCAGCGCAACGAATTTACTGCATAGAAGAGCCTTATGTAAGTTAATTTCGTCTGTGCTAATACTCATATCCAAAAAAACATGCAGCACACTCCTACCTACGAAAAAATGAGTAAGTACTTCACAGGTATATTTTGATACTCTCTATGATATTAATGTACCAAGAAAAGTAATACTACTCTTATGTAACATACCATGCTATCATAATGAACAGGAAGAATTGGTCCAGGACTGGCAATATGGCGCACTAATCTAGGACATGTGGGATACTGCATGAGATTTAAATGTACTTCTGTGTTTCGCAAAGCAGTCGTTACAATTTCACTGAAAAATAAATGCATTAAAACCTACTCAAAATCGAAATGTTCAAATTTGATAATACATTTTTAAAAACAATATCTCAAGGAGAAAATAAACTTACGTTATCAAATCTTGTAGTTGAGTTTCATCGAGATTATTTTTGATGTTGCCCACAGGAGCGAGAGCAACCTTAATTTCAGGCCATCCATCATATCTAATATCCCCTTGTAGTTTCTCTGATACACAGAAAATATTCAGTCTTCCCCTGAAGCGGTTGACGTTCACTCGATAGTGAGATGTTTCCACTTTGTCGCCTTTCTGACGGAAGCATTTTAACTGGAAAGCTGGTGTTGCTTCACAATCGCATGTTATTGTCTGAAATACAAATAATGGAAGTAATTAATAATCGATTTTGATTTTTTTGACTTTATAGAGATTTATAGAGATTGGTAAAACCTTAATGGTTAGGGAGCCGCAATGGTAAATTTTTGCTGTATTTTCCACCATGCCAGACGTTATTAATCTTAATGTATCAAACACAAAGAACAAGAATGTGGCTATAAAAAAGTTGCATCTGAGTCGCACCGCAAATGGCACTCTTCAGAAAAGTTTGGAATCGTCTGGCACCTGCTCGCAACTATCTAATGTGTATGGCATTGATATTTTGGCATTCTTCATGATACAATAAGTCAGTAAAAGAAAAATCTGTTGGTAAAAAATATGTCTCGTGATGCTCCCGCTTTAGATAAGTTTGGGGTCCTCTGGCACCCACTCGCAACTTGTATTATCTGGCAGTGTTATTTTGGCATTCCTCATGATGCTAAGAGTCAGTAAAATAAGAATCTGTTTGCAGAAAATGTGTGAATAGCAAATTTGAATTGAACCGTTAACTTTGAAAGAACGTCATCTGCACTGCGACTCAGATGTAACTTTATTATATCCATATTCTTGTTCCTCGTGTTGCATATATTAAGATTAATAATGTCCGGTACCGTAGAAAATATAGCAATAATTTACCATTGCAGCTCCCTAACTATAAGAAAAAAATTGGATCACGAAAACAATATCAGAAAGAATACAACCAATTGTAGAAGAATTATACATCACAATTCATGTCTTTCTATAAAGACCACTGTATAACCACTGTATGTGCCATCAGTGTTAATAGGTATGCAGCACTGTTTTTAAAACGTCAGATACCAAAAAAACAAAACAAAATAATCACAAAAATGGCAGAATGTTAACACTGCTAAACCATTCCGAATTTATTCATTACGTTTTCAGTGCTAGAGTGCGCCACTGTGATTTTCATCGAGATTATTATTATTACAAATACAAGAAGGTCAAGAGAAAATTGCGGAAACTACAAGCATTGATTAGAGATGTCTCCAGTTCTTCAATAAATCATGTAATATTAACTTCCTTTTAGTTCTACTAATGGAAGAGGTACTGTACTGTACGCAGCATCTAATAATGTTTGTTTAGGTATGTAACACTGGGCTGAAAATTTGGAAAACATTTTTTCTGTTGAACAAGCAGTTTACATTGATTTTGTTAATTTTTCGTGGAGAAAAATATCACTTTGGAAAATTAGATACTGTTTATGCAGTTCCAATTATCTCTAGTTCCAGAGGTGTCAGTCAAATAGTCAACGAAATTAAATTTTTTGAATTTTTATTCATCTGATTGTTCCAGCTTCCTGCTTAAGTCATATAATTTCCCTTCACTGGGCACAAGTGAGGCTGAAAAGTCGGTCCCTAATTCTTGTCATGGCCGACGCTGGATTGGGTGACATGTATTACCCTCCTTAGAGAGCGGAAATGACAAAAGGCTGGATAGAGATTCTCCTGTAGACCCCGAGGTTTCCACAGCCTCAGTTGAGACTTCCAAGTAGGAATTGTTTAGATTGCCTTTACACATGGATGATAAAGCTACTTGTCGGAAGGGTTGGACAAAGACAGTTGGGAATAGCTTTCCAAGATCGCTCTTCCATCGAATTGCACTTCCTTAGCAGGCCCAAAATTAAATACAAAAGTGGAAGGGCTGCCAATCACTTGGAGAAGAAGGATATCCCATAGGGTTTTCAAGAAAAGATTAGCAAGTGGTTGACTATGCTCGGAAACACTATTGTTCGATTACTTTCTGAGGAACACCATTTTGTGCTTCAAAACTTTTCTGCGCGTTCACTATTTACTTTCAAGACACAGAAATCTCCAGATTTACTCACTGTTAAATGCAATGGTTCAGAAGGTACTTGAAGAAGCAAAACCGGATTCCTCACTTACTGGGTCTGATTTTACTGAACGCTGTAGGGTGGCCCAGGTAGTTCAAAAAGAGTTAAGTAGATCAGGACCAACGTTAAGTTGCCTCCGTAGGCATCAGCCTCATCAGCTTTTTTATACAAATGACAGTTTCAAAGCCCAATGTGAAGTTCCTGGGCATAAAGGTCCAGCAACTGAATAATAATAAGAAAGGAAGGGTATTGACCACTTCGACACTTCCATGGCCGAGATCTAGAAAAAAGATATAAGTGATTGGTACTGAACCATTTGAATGACTACTTCTCAGGAAAGTATCCCATCAGGCATTGAATTACAGAACCAAATCCAAATTTTTGTATGTACTATGGGACTTAAGAGAGTGCTACCCCAAATATATAGTTGGGCTTGGAGCACCCATGTATCTCTACATACAGCATGCTTGCCTAGCAGAAGAAGTAGATTACTCGAAGAATTCATCTTTTTTATGATAGATGAACTCAGATTACCTGTGATCGATGTGTAGTTAATGCATTACATCGATTCAGTATATGACTTGACTTTTTTATCGTCGCAGAATCTGCACAGTATGTTCTCCTTAATGCCTATTATTGTGTTAAGTAGTGGCGGCTCGTGACTTTAGAACTTGGCAGTGCTCTGGAATGAAATCACCGCTCAGGGGTTGGGGGGGGGGTCTGGCGATTTCTCCCCGTATTTTTTTATGAAGTGCTTTAGAAGCCATTTTAAAACATTTTAAAACAAGAAATTTCACTCAACGCAATATTTGACGAAGATCCCAAATCCAAAAGGTTAAACTTTCGCACACAACTTTTACCGTGACCTTTCGAAAAGTATTTGATAATTCGCTCAGGCTTAGGACGTCCATTTCGTTTTATTTCAAGTTTTTCGTCAAAAGTCTATATTATATATTTTAGGAACAATATTCACTTTTAACTGAATGAAGTAAGTATTACAACACAATAATAATATTGAAAAACGCAAAAATCAGGCGACCACTTTGTTAAAGTTCACTCCATAATATTTAAGTGTTCACTTGAATCTGGAACGCAAATTCTGTACTAGCTTACAAGTGAGCTTTGGACACTTCGTGCTTTCTTATTTTTTCATGCAAATGGTTCAAGTCAGTAACGCCTATACGACTCCAATTCTTATCCATATTTGGAGTAAAAAATAACAAGCATGGAAAACAAAAAAGAGAATTCCTTACCGTACATCCACATATCCATTTGTTTAGTTTGTAAATGTCGCTGGTGAAATGCCTAGTGAAAGACCGACCTTCCTATTTCTTTGCACAAGTTTGATTTAATTTTAAAACCGGTGTCGGCCTACCTAACCGTTTTACTTCAATTTTTGTGCTCAAGTCCAATAATGAAAAGTTAATTTTAATAATATTGTCAACGGAATTTATGCCGCCACCACCACAAACTAAACCACTGGATTTCAATATTTAAAAATAATAAACACGATAATATAGCTAATTACTCACGTTATAAGCAAAGCCAGGAGATATCTCAAACTTAAAAATGGTAAACAAAAAAACAACGCCGCAGAACTACCAATTCCTGTGTCCCGTATATAATATGCATATGCTTAGCGCAACCGCACCTTTCAACTTCCAAGTGTGTACTGAAAAGGCGTTCGGATACGAGCCAAACTAAAAGCATATATGACGAATTTTCCCACGTCTTGCCGAGTTTTGCCGATCTCGCTCCCATATCGAATGTACGAGCACAACACCCAAAAGCTCACAGTTTCAATACACCAGACGCGACACTCGAACGCCAGACGAGACGGTTGGATGTATTTGCACATTTGCACGTGCATTCTCTGCTAGGTATTTTGAAACTGACGACGCGGGATGCTTGGCGCGCGTACTATTTATTATCTAAACACTGGAGATTAAAAAAGTTTTAAACTTTAGTTTGAATCTTATCAAAAAAAGGTTAAAAGCAGTTTTTTGTAGGCAGTGCGCGCGCACGAGCGCACTTATTGAGGAGCCGCCACTGGTGTTAAGGTGTTTGTTTAAATGACAGTGGCCTGTTAATAGCCCTGTTCATATTCAGCAGCAAGCGTCGAGTTTATGGGTTTGAAGGGCTCTATATGAAGTCTTTGGTTGCCTCATCTGCTAGGTAGTGCCCAATACTCTCGGAATCGGGACTTGGCCTAACCTGTTTTTATCTTGGAGAAGGGGAAACCTTCATAGGCGTCCCCATATGGCTGGTCTCGGAGGGAGTGTTGAATCCCTACCCACTAAAACCCAAAGGATCACTGGAACGGTGTTTAGCATTACTCCGGCGACCTAGGTTGTGTACCCCTGTTGTTTAAGTTACATTTTGGTCTCTCTACATACCCCTTTCGAATGTATATTTTTTTTCAGGATCGACATAACCATCTGTGATAGGTTCCGCCGAGGGTTCCGCCAACCTTTCTCTTTCTCTATCATGTGTGAGACGAAGTTTTCTTTGTTAACTTCTCGCCCAGCACTATCTCCACTTTGGTTCTGCCATCTCGTGCATTCAAACAGTGAATGCTCAGCACTGACAGTCTGCTGGCAGAACCAGTACCGGTCTGAACCAGAGAGGTGAAATCTATAAACATATTCTGCAAAGCACCCATGGCCGGTTAAAAACTGAGTAACAAAATAGTTGCTGAGGCCATGCTTCCTATGGAGCCAAACTCTCAGGTTCGGTACCAGACTTCTAGTCCATCTAGCTTTCTGGGTCATCTCGTCATCATTTTGTCATTTGATGAGTGTCTCCACCCTGATTCTCGTTCTGTACACTTGACTCCTCACCAATTATTTGTTGTTCACTGTCCTGAATGCACTTGTGACCCTCAGAAGAACTCACCTTTGCGCCCATTCCATCATGTCTCTGTAATTTTCGTGCTTCATATCAGTGCGGTGTATAACATGCTTGAATATACCATGCTAGCCAAGATGGATCTGCGAGTGAGGCCCGCTGCTCCTATATTTGGCATTATTCGGTTCAGTTCAGTTGACAGCTCTTCAGCCTGTGTACATGTCTTTTATGTGCATGGTCATGCAAAGATTTTTGTCAAGGGCCACTCCAAGGTATTTCACCTCTCTTTTATTTTCATGTTTCCCAAGGTGACCTCTAGGCCCTTCACTTTCCTACGCCATACCATCATTACGGATTCTATTTTTTAGTGTTTTATTTAAGTGAAACGTGAACCGGGGAATTTAAATTCATTTTATAAAGGAAACAAATGAAATGTTCAGCATAAAAATAATAAATGTTCAGTAAAATAGTTTGCAATACAAAACCTGGAATAAATAGAGTATGTCCGGTGTGAAGGTCACGTTAGGTCAGGCCAAATCAGGAAAGTTTGGTTTAATAAAAATGACAAAAGCACATTTCCCAGGCATCGGGAAGCAGCTGAGAATGCAGAAATAGTGGCTTCATCCAGAACTGGGCACTGGTCTAGGGAAGGACACTGGAAGAGCAAGAGGCATATTCTAGTGGAGTGGAGTAGTCCGTTCAGTCCGTCCAATCCTACAAAGCACCAGGACCGGATGGTATTTATTCAGCCCTACTCAAAGAGCTAGTCCAAGAGTGCCTCTTGGTTAACTTATTAGCCCTCTGACAAATGTATTTGGGGCTAACATTGCAAACGCGTTATTTATATCCCAACTAGGTTTTGCCAATGCACCGTTTTAGCGTGCTATAATTCTCTTGTTTTCATAAGTAATCGCGGATTTTCTTTAAAAAATACCTTTCGTGACGGACACAACACGTGGAATGCAAAATTCTGTAAATTACAACAAACTTTAGAAGGAAAAAAAGGATCCGCTTGGATTTGAACAAAAACCCCACGCGTGTTTCGGTATTGAGCCAAACTTGTTGCTAGTTAAGCATGTTGTTTAACAGTCTATTAAAGCGCGTGAATGTGGCCTACTTGGCAAAACCTAGTTGGGATATAAATAAACGCATTGCAAATGCTTATATGTACAAGCTAAAAATTTTTGCCCAATAAGTCTCGCCTCCTTCATTTTGGTATTTATTCTGCCCTACTCCAAGAGTGACTTTTGATTAACTAATTGGCCCTCTGGCAAATGTGTTTAGGGCTAATATTGCAAACAGACACTTTCTTCAAGCACGGAATGGCGCATCCCAACTCAGGAAGAAATGGCTATGTATAAGCTAAAGATTTTTGCCCAATAAGTATCTCCTCCTTCATTTTGAAGACTTTGGAGAGGCTAGTGGACAGAAATTTAAAAAGTAATCTGCTGATCAGGCGTCCACTTGCTTCTTCTCATCAGTATGCATTATAGCGAAGAGAGATTGACACACACTACTCTGCACCACCTTGTAGAAAAAGTCAAGTGCAAACGACTTGTAGGAAATTGACAATTAATAAAAAATTCGATAGGTACCAATAATTTTTATTTCTAAATAGCAATTATTAGTTTATTTTTCGGTTAAAGCGTTTACTTTACCTACCCCAGGTAAAATTTGTAATTTTTTTGTTCCTGTTTTCAAATTTTGAAAATGATTTTGTTATACGAAAAACTTTGGGCGATATATCTAGATGTTAATGCACGTAAACGTAATAAGTGGCATGATAATTAGCTCAAGGCAAAAACTAGAATCTTGAGAGAATCATTTAGTTTTTTCTGATCATGACTTAATATGTTTTCGTTTCTTAATAAGGGTCAGTTGTTATAAATCTTGTTTATTTTTACATAATGATGTAACAGACAGTACAGATAGGTAGGTACATAATGTTATACAAAATTTATCGCATAAGCTCCGCACCTGATAAGTACAGGAAAATAGGCCGATCGATTATGTGTAAACATTCCTGAAATTTCTCGTTTCAGTTCCAGTATATTCAATTTGAAACAAATTATTGTCTTCAAATTTTTCGACATTACGTACAATTTTCGAACAAAATGCGTTAATAATGATGCAAAAGTGACGTGACTTCCGCTGTGACTACGTACAAAGTGACGCAAGTTGCATATTGTGTTTTCATACGGAAAAAAGTGAATTCCCCCGGAATTCCCCGCTTTTTTGTAAACAAATCGTGTGACCTTGCGCCATTATTCTGGTGGTCTCTTTACCGAGATGCGTTCCTTTCAACCTCTTTCGAAAGTTAAAGCAAAACGACGCTTTTCTATTTTGTTCTTGCTTGACAACTAGACACGATGCACTCGGTTCCCCTTTTTAATAATTTTAACAAGAAAAACTCAGTTTCAAAACTGAAATCAAAAATTATTAGCAAAATCTGCAGTTGATTGAAATACCACCCGCCATGGCACGCAAAACGCCTAATGCCGCTTCTGTTGCTTAGTATTCTGAGGTCATATACATTTAAAGGACGCACTTCACGTAGCTGGTCCAGCCGAGCTGGTCCCGCCGCAATCTGAAAAGCATTGCCGCTTATGGAACTGCACTCAGTGTCGTAGCTACTCATCTTGGCGCCCCCCGGGGCAAACATTTAATATTGCGCCCCTAATACCACCATACATGAGGGTACAATTACTTCATTAGGTTTTTAGGTATTCACAATAAAAATACGTTACACATTTTTTAAATTCAGAGGGATTCTATTGCCCTATCATTATGCACAAACGAAAAGTGCAAAAGATTGATGATTATAATATACAGTGTGAGTAAAAGTCGAACTAATTCGATAAAAAATTCAGGAATCATTTCTGGAAAAACGCTCGGACGCGTCAAACTAATTTTTTTAACGTGCATCTTTTTTGATAATTATAGATTTTCGATGGTCTTTTGGTTTCGTACTGTGACGTCATCGTCCATTTTTTTAAATGGCTCCCCATATTTTTGAAGCCATAGTTGGATAGTGGCTGAAATTGCGAATTCAATGATATATCGCAATTAAATAAGTGAAAACAAAAACTCTCAAAGAAAATGAGTCAGCCATGGAATATTGACAGATTGTTCGGAAACGAAAACCATTAAGTCTCCAATTAAATTCTAACAGTTCAGCATTATTTTGTGGATTTCCATTTATTCTCTACCCAAATCATGAAGATCCGGACTTACCAAACAATACTTTATGTCACCAACAGGATGACGCTCATGCGCAATTATTATGGTCCGGAATTATTAAGAGGGATACGTACGTTGAAAACAGCGCCGATATCAAGCTCTATGTTACGAAACGTAGAGCTCTTACTAATAAATATTTTGCAGAAATGTCTTCTTTGTCAGAAAAAAGAAGATTTGTTCTACAATTCTGTCAAACCAAATTAAGAACACATATGTAAATAATCACAGAAACGAGACATGAAATTTGCGTTTTGGTGTATTTTCAGCAGCTAGAAACTTGGTTCAAAAAGCAAATACTGGAAAACTAATTAGAGCACATTATAATATGAACATTAAATTGCTTGCGTTTCAAATTTGAATGCATTTAAACTGAAAATAAATAAGCTACATTAAATTTACTTCGACAATAAACCCATTTCTAAAAACGGGAGCGAATCCTTCCACTAGCAGATTCCAACCGCCCCTCAGTAGTCGGTGACAGCCGAGTACGTTCGGGCCGTATCTGGCTGGCAGATCTGTTTCTCTTCGTGTTTCTCCTACGCTGGCTGGTGTAGTGGGGGAGACCGAGTGTTTATTTTTCTTGAGCAACGTACGTATCCCTCTTAAGACCAAATTTTCCTCAAGAGTTGGATTGGTAGGGGAGGTACTATTGAGTGGCCTGCACGATTCTCCGACCTTACCCCACTACATTTTTTCTTGTGGGGTTATCTTAAAAAAGCAAAATTTATTTTAACTGGTCAAATACAATTTGATGAATTACAGCAGAGAATCAGCAACGAAATTATAGCAATTAGACCAGACACCCTCCGCAATGTTCTCCAGGAATTTCAAATACAACTTCTGTATTACCAAGAAGTGCATGGATGGCCATTTCAACATCAACTTAACTGTTATTTTTAATTAATTAATGTTATTTTGTCCAATTTACGCCGTTTCCAATAAATGAAACTGTCAATATTCCATGACAAACTCATTTTCTTTGAGAGTTTTTGTTTTTATTTTAAACTTGATTATTTCGAAAAGTATCAACGTCAATATCATACTGAATTCGTAATTTCAGCCACTATCCAACTACGACTTCAAAAGTATGGAGAGCCATTTAAAAAATGGACTATGACGTCAAGGTACGAAATCAAAAGACCATCGAAAAACGACAATTATCAAAAAATGCACTTTAAAAACATTTGTTTGACGTATCCGAGCGTTTTTTCTAGAAATGATTCCTGAATTTTTTATCGAATTAATTCCAGACTTTTTACTCACACTGTAGGTAATTTTACTCGTAATTTTGTGTGACAGAAAGCGTCCCGTTATAATACCTTCCCCGGGAAGCTGGACAAAACTTCTAAAAACGGGACTGTCCCGGAAAAAACGGAACGTCTGATGGCAATCCTACTTCTTGCGTTCCTTCCCGCATTCCTCTTTTGTCTTTTCTCTTTTCTTTTTGAATTGCTCCCCTGGTGGCTTTTTTGGCGGCAATATTTTGTTTCAAAGTTTCATATTTGATATTTGATATTATCGTTGATTGTGAAGGACTTCTCAATCAACGATAATGTTCATTATTTCATTGTAAAAAACATTTTTTACTTACACTTAACTTATAATCAATCAAATATTTGAATCTGGTGACTAAGTGAATGAACTTAAATTTTCATTTTGTATTACATATTTACGGTTTTTCTCTGTTTTGTAAGGCAGACGAAGCTTAAAATTGCGCCCCCCGCAGCTTGCGCCCCTGGCGGGTGCCCCGGTTGCCCTGCCCTAGTTACGACACTGACTGCAGTCACGTAGCTTGTAAACCCGCTTCAGCCCGGCTGGTCCAGCTCGATTTGTAGAAATATACAACTCCGGCGGGACCCGCTCGGCCGGTAATTGCAAATCCACCAATAGATTTGCATTCTCTGAAACCACGTGGATAGTACAGTCCAGATAGATTATTGTGCATTTGCAAGCCCTTCATAATTCATTAATATTTCATGAACCCAGTATCTCTTGCGTCTATATCGCCTTCTATTGCTTACGGTTGATGATAAATAGTAGATGGCAATAAATTCATCGTCACTTCTCGACATCTTTGCGCAACCTCAAGATGGCTGCTGATGAATATAAGCAGTCGGGCACGAAAATTGCTCTACTTACTGTACATATAGAAAACTAATCAAATTTACAAGCCGTGTGAGTGCAGAAACGAGCGGGTCCAGCTGGGCGGCACCAGCTCGGCTGGATCAGCCACGTGAAATGCGGCCTTTTTATTGCAAAGAAATCGTGTGCACCTTCAAAATCACGAGCGCATGTAAATGTGTCTTTTTGACTTTTGGACGTCTTATTTAGCGAACAGGTTATATTTGACAACAAAAACAATTTAATGTTGGTGTTTGGTTTGGCGCTGTGAAAGAAAAAGCGACGTTAACAAGAACGATTCAAACTAAGAAATTAAGGCTCATTTCGCACCAAGCCGGTCCAATCCAGTCACGTCCAGTCGCGTCGGATGCTTTGCTGGATTCAACCAGGTGGGTTATCATTGAAATAAAGAAAATCTCAGAATTTGGTTTCAGACTGACTCGATCACGTCCAGTCCGATCGCGTCGTGACTTATCAAGACTGTCTGCGACTCAGCCGGTCGAAATTTTACGCCAGTCTTGCTCACTGCTCAGTCCTCTGTAGCGAGAATCGTATACCCCGTTTGCTCGTGGCGCTTTTCTTTTTTATGGATGTGGAAAATTTGATCTCTTGACCTGAAAAATAACTCTTGGCTCATTCGAAAATACTTGCTTATAAAATCCTTTTGGATCGTCTAATGAATCAAAAAATAAATGCCCGAATGATCCAAAAACAGGTCTTTTCTATATAGTTTATCGGATGAACCCAAAATAGTTTTGTTCTTCGCCTCGCCCTTATTCCTTATTTTCTTTTGCAGTTGACGTTAATTATTACTTGGACAAGTACGCCCACCTTCACCAATTCTGTCACAGACCGGCATAATTTTTGCACACATGACGTTCTCAGTGCGAAACCCACCACTGAAAAAACTTGACTAGACTTAACAAGACTGGGCGTGATTGGATTGGACTGGTTTGGTGCGAAATGGCCCATATGGCCAAACTATTTTGGGTTCATCCGATAAACAATAGAAAAGACCTGATTTTGGATCATTTAGTCATTTACTTTCTGATATTTTTAGACGATCCAAAATAATTTTATAAGTATTTTCGAATGAGCCAAGAATTATTTTTATAACTAATAAACCTAACAGGTCGAGATCAAATTTTCCACATCCATAAAAAAGAAAAACACGACAGGTATGCGGGATATACGATTCTCGCTGCAGAGGACTGAACAAGACTGGCGCAAAATTTCGACCGGCTGCCCGACCGGCTGAGTCGCAGACAGTCTTGACAAGTCACGATGCGATCGGACTGGAACCAAATTCTGAGATTTGCTTTATTTCAATGATAACCCACTTGGTTGAGTCCAGAAGCGTCCGACGCGACTGGACGTGACTGGATTGGACTGGCTTGGTGCGAAATGAGCCTTAGGGTTCTCAATTTCTTTGCAATAAATTATTATACCTGCTACCTATCGAAAATATGACCTCATCGGAAAAAAATATTTTTCAAAAATCCAGCATCTTCACGCAGTTTGCGATTTTCGTGTTAGTGAAAACTCATTGAATTTTAAGACTAACTACGAACTACTAAGCGCAAAGCTGAAAATGCCCTTTGGGGTGTAACTTATGTCACTTTGTACTATGCACTCTTCGCCTAAAGTGTATTATTTGCACTGCGTATTTGTACTGCTACTAATTAATTATTAATAATTAATAATTATTGGTAGTGCGCATAGTAGTGTTATAAACGAATTGGTGGTAGTTCCGTACATCCCATTTCCGTACAAGGCGAAACCGGTGGCAGTCCCGTATACGATGCACGTGTCGCGATACTGGGGGATCATTTCTAAGAAACTGTCGTCATTAGGATAGGAATAGTGGTAGTTGCGTACAGGTACAATCCCTCGGAGAGCATTCTAAGAATCACCCGGGTCGTTTACGTACCGGGTGTCCAAATAAGAAAGGACGCAGGCCATATCTAAGGAACCGTTCATGGTACAGCTATGGGAAAGAAAAAATAATAATAAAAGTGGCCAAGAGAAATCGCTGGAAATTATTTTCAAGTTTCTAAGTTTGCTGCTAGAGGGCGTAATAGTCATAGTCGACAAAAGAAACATAGTTTTCTCTAAAATATACCCAGATAAAGTGGATCGAAAATACGAATATTGCAATCTTGATAATATTTTGTATAATTTTGGTTTACCACTTCTTGCTCTAACTCACCAAATAACAGCGGAGGGGGAAGGGCAGCATCTGGTTGTGGAGATGCTTGTAACTTCGGTTTGATTTAACCGAATTTAGCAAACTTAGTCTCGTTGAAAAGAGCTATCTTCCTTTAATCAGATACTTTTATAAATTAAGTCATTTTTGTTCTGTAGTGATCGCTAGAGGGCGTTGTTTGAAAGATCAGCAAACTTTTCAGATTTTCTTGAAAATTTTAAATGGAACGGTATAATAATTATAAATTAATTAAAAAGAGGATAGAATGATGAAAGGAATAGTAAAAACCGCGCATTGATATCTTTTTTCTAACCGGAGATATAAACAAATTAGTGTTAGGATTGGGAGGATTTGGGCAAAAATTGTTGGTAACACCCGGTTCAACATTTGCAATTATTATGTAGTAGTGATAAACTTGTGTATGCTTTGATGCCAATATAAAAATTATACAAATATGATAAAACAGCTTTTACTATAGTTTGGAGAAAGTCTCCCATCTTCCGAACATTTAAGATATTTGCAGATATCAAACACTTGACATTGTGCTGAATCTTTTTGTTTCAACGCCAACTTGTTTTATAAATATACTGGGCACACAGTGGTTGGATCAGTAACTTTGGCGTAAATTCACTATGAATTCTTAATAAGCTATCCTCACACGCCAAAAGACAGTTACACAGCACACCGCTGAGGACGGTGACTTCGTCAGCGAAATATGTGTCGAGTTTAATGACTGTCTTTTGGCGTGTGGGGTTATCTTCTTAAGAATTGATAATAAATGAGGAGCGTCTGTGCAAAAGTGGACATGTCCAGTAAAACTAATTTCTAAATAATTGCGAATTTTTCTTATTAGCAACGCCCTTAAGTTTTTGACATTGAAAATTCCTGAATTACATAAAAGATGGCAGTAATGTTAGGATACATTAATGGGATAAAAATATTTTCAGAAATAACAAAAATACAGAAATATTTGTTTTGGACATGTCCCATTTTGTTTGGTTACGTAGGACATGTCTGGTTTTGCTCTGATTAACCGATGGACATGTCTTAATTTGCAGGATTTGTTAATGAAACGGAAAGAAACATTATTTTTTAACACAAAACAATAAATTCTGATCAAAACTAAAAGGTTAAACATGAACAGCCACACAGTCAAGCTCCAAGCACTCACAACTTTCTTCATCTTCTATTTGCGAATCTCCATCCTCTATTTGCGCCGCTTCATCTTCTGTTTCCGAATTTCCGTAAATTATTTCTTTATAATACTCTAACTCTGGTAGATCTTCCCATTTAATATTCTTTTCTTCATTATTAAATTGTTTTTCTAGCAACGTCCTGACATTTTGTTTTTTTTCTCTAGTTATTTCATTGCCGAGGGGGTGTACCTACTTTTAATTTAAAATTACTTTCGGTTTTTCCTCTTTTCGTCATAGTATGATATGGGTCATTTTGAACCTCAAACCTGTAAAATTCGCTTCCTTTATACTTAATAGTTGTGGTTTTCTTGCCATGAAATTTTTTCAGTTCTATTCGTTTAAGATTCTTTATGCCAGGTATTTTTATATAAATTTCTTCCGTTATGTTTTTAATGTTATATAAACACCAGTCCTCACCCAAAGCCCTTACTTTCCCAACATCCGAATAAACTTTATTATATTCTTCTTTAGTCATAATAACGTTTTTCTTCTTTAACAGCTTTTCCACCCTCCCGAACACTCTGTCTGCAGGGAGGTAGCTATGACCTCGAACAGGAAAATGTACTATTATGTTTTTAACCGATGAAGGAGATTCTCTTAACCAACAAGCCAAAATATGTATGATGTAAGAATTCTTATTTTGGCCTGCGCAGCCATCACAGAACAATCGTATGGTTTCAGAATCCCCCAAATCAAGAGAACGTAGGTAGCACAATAAAGCCGATCCCACTTCTGTCGACCCTCTTTTTGCTTGAGATTCAACCCATGTAAAAAATGTGGGGTTTCTGCTATTCATGTCGACACAACAAAATGCATAGAAACTAATTTGTCTAAGGTAAAAAGCATCTTGAATAGGGCTTTTGGGCAAAGGGTGGACCTGTTGCAAATCAAAAGCAAATGATATGCTTTTAGGAGGGATCTCCTTTGCCAACTTATAGAACTCGTTGGCCCTGAGTTTGTGAATTCTTAGGTCAGTCATAGATTTAATTTTCTCGCCACCAGTTTGCTTCCTAATAGTGTGTTTTAAATTAAGACAAGTACCACAAACATCAGAGGCAGGGGACTTGAAACCAATATTGAAATTATTGTAAAAGACATTTTTAAACATTGTGAGGGATACTTTAAGAATGGGGTCATCACATTGGGAGTTATACAGCTCAAAGAGCTTTTTCAAATTGAGGTCACTGGACAAATATATGCGACATGATTTTCTTCTATTATAATGGCTTTCCGACGCCGGTAAAGATGATAAAAAATTACCAACATTTTTCTTTTTCTGAATACTGTTTTTCGAAACTCTGTCTCCGCCACGTTTTTCTTTTGGAACATTACCAGCATCTATACATTTTGCTACAGTATTAATCCTGCTTTTTGATATTTCCAGGGCCGCCATTAGAAACTTTTTGCAAACAGGGATAGTCTGTTTTTTTGTACGAAAATAATAAAAAACATGAAAACTTTTAGGTTTTGCATTTTCTTCTCTTGTAGTTTGCCTCTGACGTTTTCTTTGGGGAGGGCAAACAGAAACTAAATAGCATAACTTCCGGTCTTGCTCGATTTTATCAGAAGTACTGTAGAATCTTTCCCTGCATCGCTTGATTTCTTTAAGAGAAACTGCATTGCAATTGAATTTTTTGGTGCCGTGATTAGAAGGACGTTTGAATTTTCTTAGGTGAGGATCAGTTTCACTGTATCTATGTGAAACAAAACAAATTACATTAGGAAGAAAATAACTAACCGCAAAAACAATTTTTTATTACCTTTTAGATTTGACCACCTCTCTAGTTGACAAAACTTGCCGCTTTTTCTTTCTCGATCCAACGTTTATGGTTCCCACAGACACATCCATTGTTAAATAGCACAAAAGAAGTAAAGTTATTACGTGATGTACACTACTACACAGGAATAAAACACATCTGACGCTACCTGCAGATTGTAGGTTAATTCCGCGGGAAAATCTTGAGCCATCTCAAGATGGCTATTTAGACACCTTTTGGCATGTGTGTTGCCATCTTACGAGGAAGATTCGGAAGCAAATTAAATAGCAATTCTAAATTACAGAAAACTTTATTTTTGGACATGACCTGTTTTGAACCAGCACAAGTTTTGTCCTATGAAGTGTCTATTGGACATGACTTACTTTGAACGAAATACTTATATCGTTTTCTGCAGTCGGACATGTCATGTTTTGCTTGGACTCTTATACTTTAGTATGAATTTCGTATAGGACAAGTCGTGTTTTGATCAATTCTGAGATTAAATTCGGATGTAATTCAGGAAAACCTACCGGAATCCACCAACTGCTCGCTTCAACCACATTATGGACATGTCTGGTTTTGCACAGACGCTCCTCAAATATTGCAATTTACAAGATTATAATTTAATACCTAAAAATAGGTTTTTGCTTTAAAAAATGGTCATTTCCACATTTAAAAAGGCCACGAAGAAGCAGCATATAATTTTAATGATTATGATATTTTCAAAATGTCCTTTATATTTGGTGGCATGTATAAATGTTAGTAATTAACCCGTCCTCCCGCCCCTACAACTCTTTTGTCCATATCTCCGGTTAGAAAAAGATATCAATGCGCGGTTTTTACTATTCCTTTCATCATTCTATCCTCTTTTTAATTAATTTATAATTATTATACCGTTCCATTTAAAATTTTCAAGAAAATCTGAAAAGTTTGCTGATCTTTCAAACAACGCCCTCTAGCGATCACTACAGAACAAAAATGACTTAACTTATAAAAGTATCTGATTAAAGGAAGATAGCTCTTTTCAACGAGACTAAGTTTGCTAAATTCGGTTAAATCAAACCGAAGTTACAAGCATCTCCACAACCAGATGTTGCCCTTCCCCCTCCGCTGTTATTTGGTGAGTTAGAGCAAGAAGTGGTAAACCAAAATTATACAAAATATAATCAAGATTGCAATATTCGTATTTTTGATCCACTTTATCTGGGTATATTTTAGAGAAAACTATGTTTTTTTTGTCGACTATGACTATTACGCCCTCCAGCAGCAAACTTAGAAACTTGAAAATAATTTCCAGCGATTTCTCTTGGCCACTTTTATTATTATTTTTTCTTTCCCATAGCTGTACCATGAACGGTTCTTTAGATATGGCCGGCATCCTTTCTTATTTGGACACCCGGTATGTACCTGAACATAGAATTTTGGATTTAGTCCCATTTCGTGCGTTCCCGTTTCGCGCGTCGATGATAATTTCTCTCCTATTGTTTTCAAATGTTAATGTTTTTGTTTGGGGAGGGTGGATTTAAACGCTCCGCTTGCTTCGCTCGCTACGCTTACCCACAGACCGGAAATAGTGGGTCGTGGAACCACTTTTTTGGCCGTATTCAGTGACGGGCAACACCACTTTTTGGCCGGGTGATTCTCAGAAAGCTCTCCGAGTATATACGGACGCACGAAGCGGGAACGCACGAAATGGGACTAAATCCAAAATTCTATGTTCAAGTACCTACGTAAACAACCCGGGTGATTCTTAGAATGCTCTCCGAGTATACGGTCACTAAGGGATTGTCCCTGTACGCAACTACGACTATTTCTTATAAATAATCGCGACACGTGTGCATCGTGTACGGAACTGCCACCGATTTCGTCTTGTATAATACGGAAATGGTATGTACGGAACTACGACGATACCGTTATAAACAACTTGAGGAAAAAACTATTTAAATCAAACGCTGTAAAAATATATATAAACAATAAATGTACAAAAGTTGCAATTTAGCAACCTTCGTTAAGGCATTGAAAATGAACTTTGCTAAGTTTCAAGCAAGTATACTCATTATAAATCAACGTAACAATTTGTAAAAAATGAGAATGATAATATTTTCTCGAAATCGAAACAATGACAGACGTCCGCGCCCTGCAACAAACAAAACAGTGGGGACGGTGTTAATAATTTTTTTAAAATTTGTACTGGTGTTAACAAATTCATTATTAATGTTATTATTATTATTTTGTTGTTTTTCTCATATCCGGAGATGATACATTTCCATTTCAAATGGATATTTGAAATTTTGACATTTACTAACATAAATAACAAAGCATTAAATAAAGTTACTGTTTTATAAATATTTTACTTTCTTAAGGGGCCATGGGAAAATAGTGTACAACTCTATGGAACGTGTAATTTATTATTATTATTTACAAGCGTATGCGATGTAAGAGCACCAAACGCCCAAAATTTGTTGAAAACATAGCTCAACTTTACACCCCTAAATATCACTCCCATGCATCAAGGACACCAAAAACAAACCCATACGATGTGGTTCATCCTCTTTTCGACCAGCCCAAAATTAAATTTTGATGTTACAGAAACATGCGATATAACAATATCGAACGTTTAAAGTTTGCTAAAAACGTACCTCAACTTTACACCCCTATAATCTCGCCCTCGTGCATCGCAAACCCCCAAAAACCAACCCATGCGATGTTGGCCGGTTCATCCTCTTTCCAACTAGGTAGCCCAAAATAAAAGCTAGACTTTTATAAAGTAGGCGATGTAACAGCACCGAACGCTTCCGTGTCCAAAAAATCGTTTTAACCCCGTTATTTTCGCCCCATCGAATCTTGCACTTTCTATTCCTCCCCCCCCAAAGCTCGCATTTGACAAGATCTTCAAAATGACACCAAAAACATTGACCTGGCATACGTAGAACTTGCAAAAAATCGCTACTGGTAAGGGACTCCCGTATACCGTCACACTTTTTATTTGACACATACAAATTTTGTACATATGGTAGACGTGTCGCGGCGAAAGAAGAACCTGTCACGTTTTCTGCGCGAAAAACCAATTTACGTAGGACGGGTCTACAATGAAGTAATGGGGGTGTCCGCTGTTGCCGTCAGCCGCAGTGTAGTGTCGGCCTTTATTGTTTACATGTTTATGCTGTTGTGTGTGTGTAAATGTGCAAATAAATAGCAAGCAGTCAGTGCGGACGAGCGACCACGTGACAGGTTCTTCTTTCGCCGCGACTACTCTAGCCTAAACATACCAGAGAAATTTGGTTACCGAATATCCAGTTACCCAATTCCTCGCCCAATTCTTTTGTGTTTTCATTTGGTAAAATTCAATTTAAGATCAACAGAATAAGTTCTTTGAACATAAAGAAACAAATACGTATAGGTAACGTAGGTATTCAATGTTTCAACCAATAAGACTGGCCATAGAATAAAATAATATAATAATAAATCAATTAATCTATGGACTGGCCAACTCACCACATCGTCTTTGTTATCACATTCGGCAAACAAATTGGTAAGTGATGGCGGATGTGTCTCTGGTAAGATTCGAATAAATTCGACTCCAACTCCTTGCTGCAACAGAAAATAAAGAATGTTAGTACTCGTAATACTGAAACGCTAAATATTACAAATCGAAAATAATAAAGTACCGTAGCGCGGGGCCACTTTACCATGATTTTCAGACATTTTTGTTCACATCTTTTTTAATATTTTTTGAGAAAATCGGCTGAACCAAATATATGTGATATTTTTATTATTTGGCCACCGAATATTTTTGTCAATTCTGCAGTAGGATAATATTTAGCATTTTTTTTTGTTTTAAAATTGTGTAGTCACTTTTGAAAACGGGCGACTACATAGCGTTGTAGAATCGTTAGATTGCAATTCTAGATCGCGCGAAGTGTCATTACCCAAAGAAAAGCTTTTTTAAAAATGTCTGAAAATTTTAATTTATTTTGGAAAATGCAATATTTGTTAAACTATAGTTTTATTTGTAACTTATAATACTCATACACAGGTAAAACAGAATAGGTGCCTACTAAAGAAACAAACAAATAAATAAACATAATAGCTTTCAAAACAGTAATTAAATATTGTGCATATGTCTAATAAGGCACGGCAAGGCAATAATTTATTACAATTGGGTACTTGCATAAATTTAAACTGGCAATTTTTTATCATATTTTGCAAATATGTGTTAAGTTTATCGCGAGCGTATAAAATGAGACTATTTTGTGTAGTAATAAGAAAATAATTTCATTTTTAATTTCAAATCGCGGAGCACGCACTAGTGGGCAATTTGGCATTGAGCAGTCGTATTGACGTCACATAATCTAGCTGTCGTCACAGCCTGACGTGCTACTTTTGCCTATTAATTGCCAACATTTCGCGTCTGTTGTCCCTACTCGCCTAACTGTATCACTTATTATCAGCGCTTCAATTGGATGTTGCTACTTTACTGAGCAGTATCAAAATTTTATTAATGCACAGTTAAACACTGGAAAATAAGTTAAGAAGAAGAATAAACTAATTATTAGTGTATTTCAGGATCATTATAGTACATTCCAATTTTTCACAGTGGCTGCCCTGAGCCCTGTCATACAGTGACAGTTATAGGTTAGCCAAGCACAGAATTTTCGTTTCGCTCATTTGTGTCCACGTTGTTGTTATTTCACAACTAGTACGAATATCACAAATCCATCTGTAAAATATCCGCAGAAGTTTCTTGCAAGCAGAATCCCATAATCAATCTTGAAATAGTTGGGAATTATAAAATATAAAGGATTTTTAACAACAAATTGCTACTGAGCTCCATTATAGTTCCATTCTCCCAGCAAACACCTTTAACGTACACACCAAACAATTTCAAGACTTACTAGACAGCTGTCAACTAAACCGGAAGCGGCCATTTCGATTTAGGAATGCATAGGTGCGTCATATTGACGTCACCGTATAGTTTCAATAATTCACACATGGAGCCATAAGCATATTTCCCCAATAATTTTAACTCTACAGGCTCAGAGAAAAATTGCTTTGGGAATGTATTTCTGACCTCCCGAAGATTATAATTTCGCAAAATCCCAAATTCATGCAAGTACCCAATTACAATAATTGGGGAGCTTCCAGCCGTTTAGTGGACACTCTGCCCATAATTGCACCTGTGAAATGAAATTTCAACAATAAAATATTTTTGTAAAGTAACCTTCAAAAAAACAAATGTTTGCAAACCACCCTGCCATATAATAGCAATCAAAAATTCTGGAACACTATTATTAGGGCTACATAATCCCAAGACAATGTACTAATAACCTAAGCAGATGAAAGCTGTCCACTCACTAAACTATATTCTCTACAACTCTTAAGGGGGCTCGTCGAACTTTCTCCTGTCTCGCTCGGACTCGTTGATTGTCCCTGAGAACCAGGTGTTCGTTTTTCAAAGACTCCACAGCCAACTTTCAGAGAATCTACCTGAAATTTTGCACACTAAAGCTTCTTGTTGTGTAGAAATGCGCTATGATCTCAGTTTTTTTGTAATTTCAAAAAAATGATCGTTTTGTTTACTTAAAAGCTAGCATTTTTTTCAAATTTTGTATGTGAAATAAGGAATCCTTTTCTAAAATTATAAAGAAAACTGAGATCATAGCGCATTTCTACACAACAAAAAGCTTTAGTGTGCAAAATTTCAGGTAGATACTCTGAAAGTTGGCTGTGGAGTCTTTGAAAAAGGAACACCTGGTTCTCAGGGACAATCAACGAGTCCGAGCGAGACAGGAGAAGACGGTCACAAGCCGCCTTAAGCAGTTGCTACTACGAATTTTATCAAGTTTTTACCTGTTTACACTACTGTTACTTCGGGAACGCTATAAGTCTCACCACTTCACCACTCCAGATAGACTGACCCACATGTTAACCCCTACATGCCGCTTATTTGGAAGGTCGATTGCTACCAATTTCAGATTTATTAAAAAACCCGTCAAAAGTGGTTCCGTGTAAAGTGACCCCTGAGGGGCAAAGTAACCCCGCGTTCGGTAGGTAATATAAGTCGTAAGCGGTCGTAAGCTATAACAAGCTATAATAAGGCTCTGATTCAAAACGTGTTTCTTCCACAAATCTTCAATCAATGATGTAGGGACCTTTGTCAAGATTCACTTGTAAAAATAGATATAAAAAGGAGAGAAATAAATTATTTGTGAATAAAATTTTATTTAAGTATTAATTATTGCCAGCAATCCACAAAAAAATATTAATTTATATACAGGGTGGTCCAGTTTATATCATCAGGATTTCACCAACCGAAAGTTTATCAAAAAATAAAGGTAGTTTGTCTAATAAAACATGGTCGAATTTTGCTTCCTTTTTGATGTACAGGGTGTTAAAGAAAATAAATTATTTTATATAATCTGCTATAAATCATTAATAGAAAAGGGTAGCCTTCTGAAATTTTGCATAGATCATTTCTTTTGTATTCTCTATTAAATAGTGGTTGTAATTATTTTATTTAGAACACAGAGGCGTGCATACGGGTTTCCTCAAAAATACTTTATTTAATACAACGTACGCCACTGGTTTTTTTTAGAACACCAAATACAAAGACGATTTCTCATTCAATTTAGAAACCTTTTTGTATCTTACAATTTTTTGATAACTCAACTCAAAACAAAAAAAAAACATTAAAAAGTATCATGTGACCAATTACTGAATTGATTTACTTAAAGGAAAAACAACATTAAGCTTAGCTGAAATATCAACTAGACAAGAATCGCAATTAAGTAATGTAAGAACTGTTCGAAAGAGGAACCATTTTGCTGGATGCACAATTGGCAGCGTCTTATGATTGAATGGTTTAAGTTTAGTAAAACATTGTTATTAATATTTGCACGAGCATTCTGAATTCTAAGGAGCAGTTACTCCCCCGTAGGCACCTAGGTCGCATAGACGGTATCTTTGAGATAACCCCACAGATAAAGATCTAAGGGCGCTAAATCTACGACCCATCCATCGTCCCTCAAAATGTCTATCAAGCCAGTGACGAACATTTCCACCTAAATTAGCTGGGCACCCATCAAGTTCGTAGTTGTGGTAGTTAACTATTCCTCTTCGAGTAAAACATGACTAGTCTATCCATAAAATATTGTTTATGAAATTCTGATCATTTTGAACAGCCATCGTCCAAAAGCCATTGATCACAAGGAGGCTGTGATTAGGCTTTGACATTTTGCACTTTGGCTGAACTTGTTACTGTCAATCGGTGATCTGTGCTATAAGTAAATAACTTACGTTTAAGTTATAAAATTTGTGTACGTATGGTTAAAGTATTAAAATCTAAAATGCCCTTTCGTTTTTCAAATCAAGAATATGCTGACATGCATTACGTTTACGGATTTTGCGATGGAAACTCAGCTGCTGCAGCTCGAGAATATCACTTGCGATTTCCAAATAGACGACAACCACAACATAATGTATTTGCAAATGTGCACCATCAATTTGTTACTCAAGGATTGAAATTTGTACCTAGAAATCCCAATCATCGTATCGCCAACGAGGTAATCAGAAACAATCGCATCTTGCTTGAATTTGACAGAGATCCTAGAACAAGTCAGAGAAGAGTTTCTAGAACTCTTAGAATTCCAAAAACTACTATTTTACGAGTATTAAGACGGGATCATAGACGACCTTTTCATCTACAACCAGTTCAGGGCTTGCAGCCAGGGGATGAAGATCGCAGAATGAGATTTTGTCAATGGCTTTTGGACTCTGTTCAAAATGATGAGAATTTCATAAACAATATTTTATGGACAGACGAGTCATGTTTTACTCGAAGAGGAATAGTTAACTTTCACAATCAGCATGTGTGGGCACATGAAAACCCTCATGAAATCAGGCCACGAAATTTTCAAAATGAGTTCAGTATTAATGTTTGGATCGGGATTTACAATGGTAATCTCTTTGGCCCTTACATACTACCGCACCGCCTTAATTCCGTAAACTTCTTAGAGTTCTTGGAGGCAGAGAGTCCCAATATGTGGGATGAAATTCCTCTTAATATGCGTAGACAAGTTTGGTTCCAACTTGATGGATGCCCAGCTCATTTTGGCCGAAATGTTCGTCACTGGCTTGATAGACATTTTGAGGGACGATGGATTGGTCGTGGGGGACCCGTTGCTTGGCCTCCGCGATCTCCAGATTTAACGCCTTTAGATTTTTATCTTTGGGGTTATCTTAAAGACACCGTCTATGCGACCCCGGTGCCTACGCGGGAGGAACTGCTCCTTAGAATTCAGAATGCTTGTGCAAATATTAATAACAATGTTTTACTAAACTTAAACTACTCAATCATAAGACGCTGCCAATTGTGCATCCAGCAAAATGGTTCCTCTTTCGAACAGTTCTTACATTAATTCAATTGTGATTCTTGTCTAGTTGATATGTCAGCTAAGCTTAATGTTGTTTTTCCTTTAAAAGTAAATAAATTCAGTAATTGGTCACATGATACTTTTTAATGTTTTTTTTTTGTTTTGAGTCGAGTTATCAAAAAATTGTAAGATACAAAAAGGTTTCTAAATTGAATGAGAAATCGTCTTTGTATTTGGTGTTCTAAAAAAAACCAGTGGCGTACGTTGTATTAAATAAAGTATTTTTGAGGAAACCCGTATGCACGCCTCTGTGTTCGAAATAAAATAATTACAACCACTATTTAATAGAGAATACAAAAGAAATGATCTATGCAAAATTTCAGAAGGCTACCCTTTTCTATTAATGATTTATAGCAGATTATATAAAATAATTTATTTTCTTTAACACCCTGTACATCAAAAAGGAAGCAAAATTCGACCATGTTTTATTAGACAAACTACCTTTATTTTTTGATAAACTTTCGGTTGGTGAAATCCTGATGATATAAACTGGACCACCCTGTATAAAAACTGGCACAAATCGAAAAACAAGTTGATTTTTAAGTAAGCAAAACGGAACTTTTCTCTAAAATTACTTACAAGAACAGAGATCATAGCGCATATCGGCACAATAAGAAATTTAAGTGTGCGAAATTTTAGGTAAAACTCCGAAAGATGTTTGTGTAGTCTTTGAAAAACGAACACCTAGTTCTCAGGGATAATGAATGTGTTTTCAACTATCTCGCTCGCGAACGTTGATTGTCCCCGAGAACTAGGCGTTCATTATTGAAGTGAAACTTCTTTTGTCTCGGTAGAGTAAGTTCCTGTGTTGGCAAATGCGAGCGTCACGAAAAGTGAAACGATGGAGGGGAGCAGTCAGAGAAGACGGGCAGAGGAGAGAGGCAAGCGTCACGCGTCAGTAAAGCGAGACCACAGCGTTCCATTTCTTGTGGCGCCGCCCCACTCTTTAGCCACGCTCTGTCTCATGCTTCGCGCTGTTTCTCTCAAGCAAGCATCAGTTCATTCCTCTATACACTACATAAGTGCCTCCGTCATACGTCAGATTTTCATCCTAAACAAAACAAATGCACCTGCCATTTGACGTTTATCAGTATTATTTACAACGTCAAGCTAATTTTTGCAATATAATTCTACAAGTTTTGCAGTGAAAACAATTTATTTTCAATTTGTGTGTTCGCTTACGTGTAAAAACTTGAAAGCGACTATAATTATATTGCATAGGTTAGGTTAAAACGTCAGATTGCACGTGGCTTTGTTTTGTTTGGAATGAAAATCTGACGTTTGTGACGCGCCACTTTTGTGGTGCATAACGTTGAAGTTTCCCTTCTATCGCCTGTGGCGACCACGCATCCAGGTTTTTATAGATTACACATGCAGCTCCCGAAAATTTCCACCTAAAATTTCGTACACTTAAACTTCTTATTAAGCGGAAATGCGCTATAATCTCAGTCTATTTAAATTTTAGAAAAAAAGTGTCGTTTTGCTTAACATCTGTTACAATTATAAGTATATATAGGCGAGTAGGAAGAGAGCGAGTAGGTCGCCGATTAGCTCAGTGGGTTGCAGCGCGGGTTAGGATTGCGGGGACCCGGGTTCGATTTCCGGTCGGCGGCATTTTTACGGAGTTTAACATTTCAGAAGTGGGATAGGTAACCCGCGTACTAGAAGAGCACGGCGGGCGGGGAGCATAAGAGGTGCGTTGAGCGTAGCAGGTTCACTAAGGGCTTTGCATTAAACAAAATAAAATTGCAAAAAACTAATTTAATAAATCAATGTAAGAAAAACGTTAAACTTATTTATTATAGTAATTAATGTTAATTATTTCTTGGGCACAATTATGGATAGTACCTAATAGCAGAATTTGTAGGCATTTGATAAGTGTTTGAAGTACTTTTTGACAAATTAGATAAATAACTGAACTTGTTGAAAACTTGTCTTGTTGTCTGTTTTGATTTAAACTGACGTTTAAGAGCCCGACACACCAATTTACTAAGAATTATTTGGAAAAGCAGGGAACTAGTCGGCCAAACTAATACTGAGAATTAACTTGTTGAGCTCACTACATATTTCGGGATCGATTGACAGCTGAGAGCGACATTGATCAGTAGTCGAAAGACAGGCGAGAGCCTCGGAATGCAACGGTACTGCTGTTTACTAATATCTTTTTTGTTTTTCGGTCGAAATTGAAAATTTTATGTATTCTTACAAGCCAGAGGTTCAGTCTACTACTGCCATTAACCAGATTCTGAGATTTTCTTTTCAGGAACGTTTAAGGACTAAGGAACGTTTGATTAGGTTCTATAAAAAGGAGTTTTTCGCCACTTGTAACATGTGACTTTGTTTATTGTTTTCATATTTTTTAACAAATTTCAAAATAGCAATAGTAGATTTGTATTTTAAGAACTGTTTGCAAACAAAAACAATTTAATATCATTTATAGTTTTTGAAATATTTACAAACAGGCGAACGTCTACCGTGCTCCCAAAATTCCTGTGTGTCGGGCTCGTAATAAAACGTTATGTGAGACGTCAAAAAAGTGCACAAATGACAGTCAAAGGTGTCCAGATTGTGATGAAAAACTATAAAGTAGGGACGTTCGGAATTTAGAAGCCCAAGGGCAGAAAATCTAGCTTTCGGTTACTTTTTTAGGGTTGCTATGATTCATTTTCCGGGAAAGTGAAGCGAAAAAAGAAAGTAAATACCTACATAATGACTAATAGAAAGTAATAGCGTCGAGAATAGCGTGCAAAGGAAAACAAAAAAAACAGTTATAGAAGCTTTCACTTATGCATATTATGTACTAAATTATTCATGATGTGCTTCGTGATGTACCCTATTACATAAATAATAAGACTTAAAGCCTATCTACACCCAAGCACACATACACGTGTGTGATGAAAAATTCATGGGCTTATTTTCCATAAAATACAACAATACAAGGAATTGTTTTTGTCATTAAATTCTAAAACATGATCTGCTTGTGCTTATGTTAGCTAGTAAGAATGGTAAATTTTCATAGATATAATAATTTATAGTTGATGATATAGGCTTATGGCTGTAAGAATAATAATCTTCAGTAAAACACAACTTCTGGTTTAGGCCCGTTCCCACCGCACCCATTTTGATGATTCCTTTTTTAAGTGGAAGGTCTCTATCCGTACATGTGCCAACACTATTTTTTAATTTGTTTAAAGAACGTTTTCCATTAGTAATAAATATTATACAAATCGAGATGTCCAGTGTAAATCTAGGCGCGTGCTAATTACACTGCCACCAACGGAAACTTCGGTGCTATTTGGAACTAGCGCTAACGCGTGAAAGGATATCCCAGAGCACATAAACGGTCAGGTTTTAGTTTAGGTCTCTATACATATACCTCGCTATACATAATATACTTAATAAGCCATAACCTTCTTTCGGTGGAATTTCGAAGGGGTCTCACTCACTCAGGGTCTCACTAGTAACTAATGAAGGTGAACCCACAAAAATTGAAACCGAATCGGAAACTACAGGGGAGAGTGACGAATGTGATAACGTCAATTTCTAATATCGATATTAGTATTGAACTTTTTTTGAAAATTTTTCATTAGGTATAGGTAAGTACTTATTTCGGGACTTATTTCTTTTGTTTGTTTGTTTGTTTGTTTGTTTATTTGTTTGTTTGTTTGTTTTGTTTGTTTCTTGTGGTGTTTACTAACATACATAATATAGACATTTCAATCTTTATATTTTCAACCCAATCACTTACGTACCGAGACTTACACCTTAATTTTCATTTTAGAATTTTTTAATTATTTTTCTTAAACTGGACAAACGACATCTAGTTGGTATATTTTATAGGTTTTAAAATTTTACAACCCTAATATCTCATCCCTGAGTGCAAATTGAGTTTTTTACTATTTTTTCCAGTAGGTGTTACCTAGATATTCCAAGAAGCACTGGAGAGTTTCAGAATTTTGGCCGCGGACTATGAAATTTTGCCTACTGTGGACGGACATAATAGGAACAATCTCGGGAATAATAATATCGGTATCATTTCTATCTTTGTTATACTTATTGCAACTTTTATACAAGGTGAGTCTGCCAAGCCGCAAAGGCCATTTATTTCTTAACGGTACGTATATTACAATAATTAAAAATGTTAGTGTACCTTGTAGTGTACCGATAGATAGGGCCGAGGATAGGGCTGACCTCAGGGCTAACATTAAGTCATATTTTCAAAATATTTTCTGTTCTACAGTTGGTTCACCAAAGAGTGTCGAAATAAAATTACATTTTTTAATAGAATGCTAGGTATATATTTTACTACGATTTTGAATTCTCCATAAAATTCTGAACATTAGTCTCGCATTTTGGCGAGGGATTTCCGTGCCTAAAATCAATAATTTCGAAGATAGGTATTTGTAATTTCTTCTAACAAACTATATTTTCGCTCATGCCAATAATTTATTACTCTTGCAGCAAGAGTCTTGCTGCATTATGTACTTCAACTAAAAAGGAATTCTACCGTGAATTGTGGAACTATTAGGGAACATCTACTCCGAGATTTACTCTAAATACCTAACCGGCGAAAACTTCGCTGTATTTGTCACAAAAATTCTAAAACTTGGAATAAGCTTGAACACTTTTTTTTAATGGAACGGCTTGTATTCTTTGAGGAATTAAAGGTGCCCGCACATTAAGGCAAGAAGAAGCGAGACGAAGCGTCATTTTAGTACACCCACAGGGCGAAGCGATGCGAAGGGAATAACCTTGATAGCTTATACGCATACGCTTGACCTAATTCCGCAAAAGCCATACTGATGTACAGTTCAATTTTTAAAAGAAGCAACTTTCGTAACGAATTTATTGTCGATTTACGACCAACGTTATTGTCGTGCATCACATATTGAAAAGAAACAGTATGGATAATCATGTCTTTCCCACCCTTTAATGGTAAGAGCGTAATGATAACAAAGACAACTGCTTAAATACCTACCGTCGGCGTCGTAGCGCATATGGTCCGTGGCAACTCCAACTGTCAGTGTCAATGTCAATGTCGGCATCTAGCCATTATTGGCTACAGCGACGGCGCCGTGTGAATTTAGTTTTTTCCTCGTCTGTGTTATATTTGGGGGGTTTTGAGTTTATTCGAGTTGATCTAATATAACTGCAGTTTTGATTTGTTTTGTTGTTCCGTTTGCTGTTTAGAAATCTATCAATTTCATATTGGTCACAAAGAAAACTTAATCGGTAACTTTTTAGGTTAAGTTCAATATTAAAAATTTAAAAAAATTATACATTTACAGAATTTTCCTTAAGCATGAGAGGTCGTATGTTGAATTTGAAGTGCCAGGAAATAGTGCTATATGTGCTCGATTATTTTAAAGCTGAAAAAGGAAACAGTGCCCTTTTATTGCCACTGACAGCTGTATTTTCAAATGAAGTGAATGACAGTGACAAATAATAATAATTTATTGACTGAACACCATACATTTAGGGATTATCATATTGTAGATTAGACAAAATCTTTTTTAATGTAGGTATGTGCAGAACCGTTCATGCGGGAATTGATTCCCACTTAACCAATTTTTTGTATATAGTTTTAATATTATTTTTGTGTTTGATATATCATTATGGTTAAATATTGCAAATCCATAGACCCATCATATGTAATTTTGTAATACTACACAATATTAAAATCATTGCTTCTAACATAATAGCTAACAATATAACATTCTTTTCTTTGCTCTTTACTGTATTCCCGAAGACCGAAGAACCTGGTTTCCGTTCTACAGGACCCCATCGACGCGTGAAGCTCATCCTTACTGCCATTTGTACTTTTACTTATTGTTTAACTTCATTACTTTTTCATATTGCGCATATGCTGAAATATATAATTTAATCTGTCAAGGCCGTTGAGTTCCTAACTCCCTACCTTACCTTCTAAGTGAATTTTTCTCTTGATTTTCCCTATTACTCAATTTTTCTTGATTTTAGTAAGTAATTAGTACCTCAATTTAAATTATTCATCACTTTAGGGCGTAATTTTAAACTTCCAACATTTTGCTGACATTTACGTTTCTGACGTTTGTTTGACAAGTATTTGCGTCGACGGTTACGTCTCAGAATGCCGTCATTGTGAGAAGAAACAACTACGACATATGCCTCGATCTTAATTCATACGAATATAGTCGATGACGAAAGATGCTTCTTTTAAAAATTGAACTGTACCCTTGTTTGCATTTCGGAAATATGAGCATAAGGTGATTGCTGGACAGCGAACAAAATGAGTAGTTCCTCATCTATTTAACCTCGTACTTAACTTCGTCGTTCACTTTCGGTTTCTTAAAAAATAATTATTTGAAGCGGCACGTATTACTTTTACTGAAATTACGGAGTATACTTATGAATAAGCAGGCTAACAACTACTTACATACTCGTACATTACACACGAGTTGATTAAACCGAGGATTAAACACTATACTGTGGGGACTGGTCTGTACGAAGCAACAAAATCGTTGCGGTTACGGTCAGTCTCTCTGAAATGGTGGTTGTCGGTTAATTAATCATCTTTCCTATGCAGGTACATTCTATCAATAAATGTATGCAGTGCTAGTAGCTCAGTTGGTTAGAGCAGCCGCCCGACAAGTGGAAGACCTGGGGTTGACTCCCAGTCGGCGCTTGTTCACATTTTTCCCCGCATTTTTCATGCGCGTGACCTCTTGTTATAATTTTTTAAGAGTTTGATATTGCAGTTAAATACATAGTACGAGACATAGTATTATAAGAACTCGGGTATAACTTTACCTTGTCACATTTCTGCGGACCATCCTGTATAAGAGAAAATACTTTTAAAATATACCTTAATGCCACCCCTATTCATCCGCCCAGCTGACGGCAACGATTTAGTGTTTAAAAAATAAAATAGAATGCAATAAAAAAATACCCTCCGCAAGCATCGATTCTGACGAGGATCCCGATTACTAGACCAATGCACCATTCATTCAACTACTGGGGCATTGAAAATCTCTCTCAGAAGTATAGGTATTCGGTTGAACGAGAAAAGATGGGGCACGAGAGAAAAAATCTTGTCTCGCATGAAGGGGCAAACCGGCGGGGCAAACTTAGTGTAAAACAGATTTCTGTGACATATTTCCTATTTCAATTAGCCACCTAGCACTTACCTCGGCACCTACCCTACCTAGGCCTAAGTATGTAATCAGTATTGCGAGGAACATGAAGAAAGCGTACCTATAGTTACCTCAATTTTCCAATGAAACTACTTTGTATTTTTAACAGCAAGTAAGTACCTAACCCACGTCCCACGATTAGCTAAAGCGCCAAAAGTAATTACCTTCTCGTAAAGCTAGTTTGTATTTTTTCAAAAAATCCAGGAACTGCAATATATTTTCCACTTGAAAGTTGTTTTCCATTTCATAATTAGGGATCGCATTTGTCAAAATTTTGAATTCTGCTTGAATCAACTCGGTATCTATTTTATAGTGACTTGCCAATTTCCTAATGGACTCAAAATTCAAAAAAGTCTTGGTCTTTGGATGTAGAGCATCAATGCCGTTTAGTATTTCGGAATTATAATTTCCAAACCTCTTGTTCATTTCTGATAAAATAAGGTCAAGGGCAGGAATAAATATTTTCACTCTAAAATGATCCTTTTCTAAAATGGATTCACTTTCCAAGTGCTGGACATTTTCCGTAAAATAAAACGTTTCAAATTTTTTAGGTATTTTCTTACTCCGGCGTGATCTTTCTACTGTTATTACAATGTTATTTTCGATACAAACTTGCTCAGTTTCTGTGTATATATTTTCAAAAGTTTTTAAATCGTTTCGCATATTTTGGACAGTTAGGCAAATTGATTGAAGTAACGAATTGGCAGCTGATATATCAGAAGTGATCTTTTGTAGAAAGTCACTGGCACTTTTAAAAAGTGTAAGAATTTCGTGGAAAAAACAGAGATGAAAAATGAATTTAAAATCGATCAATTCCAGCAAACCTGTAGCTTCCGGGGATCTTGAGCTTTGTTCACTGACCAATGTATTTAAAAAAAGAAGTACAACACTTAAAACTTTCTTGAGTGAAATGCAGGCAAACACTTGGGCTGTCCACCGTGTATAACAAATTCGTTTTAATTCTATTGGTTTTTTTGATGGAAATAAGCGCTTTTGTAATGAAATAAATTTTGAATGGGTGGCAGATCCTGACACAAAAACGTAAAGATTTTCTAAAATATTAAAAAATTCTCCTGTAGGCAAATTTTTACACACGTCCATAACTATAAGATTTAGTCTGTGATTAAAACAATGAACATATAGAGCCTCTTCTACCTCATCACGTAATAGTTTCTGCACACCGTTTAACCGTCCACTCATCACACTCGCACCATCGTAAGTTTGAGCCACACAATTTTTTAAATCGACTTCACAACGGGCTAATAATTCTTTAATGTAGGAAAAAAGGGATCTTGCATCCAAATCCTCCGCAGCTTTAAAACCGATAAAGCGTTCGTAAATAACCCCTTCATAACAATATCGCAGCACCACGGACAATTGCTCAGTTTTGCTAACGTCTTTCGTTTCATCGCAAATAACTGCAAAATAATTAGCATTCCTAACTTCTGCACTAACCTGCTGAAGAATTAATTTTGCATAAATTGATAAAATTTCATTCTGAATGAGTGGGCTTGTATACTTTGCATTTTGTGGTAATTCCCCCTTTATTTTTCTCTGTACCAGTTCATTATGTTCAGCAATTAAATTTAACAGCTCCAAAAAATTGCCCCTGTTCAAACTGTCTACACATTCTTTATTACCTCGTTGAGCTATACACTGAGTTGCAGTAAATAACAAAACATCAGATATATAGGTTCTATTTTCCTTTACCAAATTCGAGTGTGCAGTGTTTACCATTGCCGCAATACTCCCAGAATTTTCCTTATTATTTAAACTTTTGTAACTCACCCATTTAACTTCGTTATTTCTGTGCTCAACACTTCTTGCGTGTCTTTTAAAACCAGCTTCCTTTTCTAACGCTCGCTTCCAATTCCTAAATCCGCTTGAAATAAACGTTAAATCACCGCTGTCGCATTTGGAAAAGTGTCTGCATGGGTAACAATATGCTGCATCGCCCATAACACTGTATTCTAACCATGTAAAAATGCTGTACCAGCTGCTGGTAAAACTGCGCATTTTGTTACCAAATTTTGTGGTTTGATAAAATTTAAGTTTCGGCTGACGTGGGCCTTCTATTTTTAACTGTGATAAATCGGATGGCCCCTTTGGAGCAACATTGGGCCTTTGTGTAACATTTGAATGCGCCAGCATAAGACTATTATTTGGTTCTGATGTGGATGTGGCATCTTCTGCTTCACTTGCACTTTTGCCACTATCATCCTCGCCTTCGTCATCGGCATCATCCGAATACCACTCAGATTCACCGTAGTACGTTGATAAAATGTCAACATCACTTTCACTTTCAGTTCTCGAAGAAGATGTACCTGCAACTTGTCCGACGGCCGTTCTTTTTACTGCTGGTGTAAAATATTCGGAAATAGTACGTTTAACACTCATTATCGTCACAGACAATCGACTAACAACATAAATATTACGATCAAATTCTGCTAGTTCACCGGACGTTCCAAGCGCGCGATTAAGGAGCAACTAAAATTTAAAATTAAAGCCAAACTGTTTAGAAGTAACAAATAAAAATATGTGATGGGACATTGTGCCGACACACGTTCACATAAGGATTCAAATAAATGTCTGGGGGAAAACAAAATACTGATTGTTAAAAGTCTGTGTTTATTTAAATCAAGCAATACCCTCCCATTTTCATTTCCAGTGTAGGGATTTCATGCCGATGTGACAAGAAGTTGCCGACAAAAGCGGTCTGCCAGCATAAAGTCGTCAATAAAATATATCACCGTCGCGGCGGCAGGCGGTACTAGCCTTTGTATTTTAATTATACAGTGGAAGGGGTACAAACTAAAATCTAGTCGAACTTTGTATTTTCTAATATTTTAATATTTTAGTATGACCCTAAGATTTCAATTGAAATTTTGTACTTAACGATAGATAAGAAGTCAAAGGTTTAGTTTTTTTGGGTGGGCACTAGGGTGGGCACCGACATCTTCTGGGTGGGCCTGTGCCCACCCGGGCCCACCCGTAGTTACGTGCCTGACCCACGATTAGCTAAAGCGCCAAAAGTAATTACCTTCTCGTAATTATTGCAAACATAGGGAACCGGAGACTCTTTCCAATGTCTCTGTCCCTATCACAGCGACCTGCGTGTTTGTAAGCAAAAAATGTGTAGGTAATACTGGAAAGAGGAGACGAACCCTGCTTCCGGTCCAACCTCATATCTTAAGTAATTACTCGAGTAATTACAATGACTCAACATTCACAAATAAAAATGTGCACCTCGACGTGCACCTACAGGCGGCATACATTTTTGATGTTCGTGTCCTTTCCACTCCTGTAATAATAATATCCTAAACGCCATTACGTTATGGTGTAGGTATAGTGTCCTGCTAAAATTAACATAGGTGAGACAGAAGTTCAATGATGACGTCAACAATGAGGTAACCAGACACACAGTACGAGTTTTGAATTTAATTATCTTGGCCTCTGACGATCGCGCTGAAAATCCATTGTTCACGAAAGTACCGATGTGGGTAGAAATGATGTCCCATCAGTTCTAATAATAACTAATTACATATTATGTAACACCCACAAATTTTATTTAGGAAACAAAAAAAATCCGTAAAATTCTCATTTGAGTTTGACGGAATAATTTTTAGTTTTTCTCGGTTTTTCTATTCCTTTAGTGTTTATTATGAAAGCGAGGAAAGAAATAGAATATCCAGAAAATAGCAAAAGTACACTAACTTGTAATAATAACTCGAATAGTAATAATTATAAAAATTTGGAAAATCAAATCAAAATTTACTTAATCATGAAACTTTAAAAATCAAAGAAACATTTAGTTTTGATGGAATGACTTTTTAAAGGTAAAGTTAATGGTGGTCTCAGAAATTCCAAACACTCATCATAAATACCAGGGTACATTGAAATTTAGTTAGCCTAAGCCTTACTAAGGTCGCATTTGACATATCAATAGGCAGGTTCGGTAATTTTCAAATTTCATTAAAATTGATAGAGTCTATCATACTGAAGGCAGTTATGTTGTTAATTTTTGTTAAAAAAAATTCCTTCGCCTGTGAAGCCGTCGCGTCGCAAAGTTTTACGTCGGTGCGAGGCTAGAAATCGTACCTTGCAGCGAGAGTAGGCCGCGTGACGTCAGAACTTAGTATAACGCACAAGTCCCAGCTTCAGCGCGCAGCAGTCCCATAAGTATTATGCATATGCATGTGTAGTTAAATTGTTAAATATTATTAACTGGTTCTAACTGGTGTTTTCTGTTTTCTACCCAGACTAATACATCGTACAGCACACCAATAAAACGGAAAAAGTGGTTCGTTGGAGCCAGAAGGAAAATCGGTCAGCATTATCGATATTTTCGCGAGTTAGTTTATCATTGCAAAAGTTTATAAAATTATCGGCTGCCCCATTGCAGCCACTCTAAATAAAATCGAACATAATGTAATTTATCGACAGTTTTCTGGGACCCCTTGGTACTTGGTAACGTGTTACGGTTAGCATAATTTGAAACAGGATGCTAGGAGCATGACGGAGCCAAATACTGAATCGCCGTAGCGTTCCCTCCCTGAACTAAAAAAGGAAATTTTATTAACTATTTTACAATAATAATTAAATAGTACGTCATCATAAAGTTCTATTTTGAAGACGGGTAGGACGCGTACCTCCATCCTTTCCCTGAGCTAGCCTACGCATTTCCGTAAAAGTAGAAAACTGACTGAATGCTTACCTCCACCCTTTCCTATCCTGAGTGAACATACGCATTTCCCTAAAAGTAGAACATCCTACATCCCCAACTATTTGAGAGCAGTAGTCTAATCTGCTCCAACCTCTACCTCTTTATTCCTATCTCTGACTCTAGTATGTCGAGAACTATTCCTTTGTGTCTCAGAAGGTGTCCTACCATCCTACGATCCTATCCCCTATTCTTTATTGTCTTCCATACTTTTCTCTTTTCCCCAACTCTTCCTAATTCCTCCTTATTGCTAACTTGTCTATCCACGGTATCTTCAACACCCGTCTGTAGCATCACATTTCAAACGCTTCTACTCTTTTTCAATCCACTTCTCCCATTGTCCAAGTTTCGCACCCATAGGTATAATTTCGTACTCCATACATGCGTCTTTAAGAGTCTCTTCCGAGTTTCTACATTAACCGTTCCAGAATATAGCAGTTGTTTCTTTTTGTTAAACAAGTACCTAGTACCTACGTAGCGTAGTTTTTTGATTCGCGTGAGTTGTATTTGTTTCCGTTTTTTTAAAGAATTTCCAATCCGTTATAAAACTGTTAACTTGATAACTTGTCAATCACTTAGGTATACATACCTACATAAATGAGTAGGTATGTATTGTATTCTATTAGAGAATATAGGTACCTAGGTAGGTACCTATTTTACAAACAGAAGTAAGCAGGTATCTACAATCTACATACCTACTTATATATAAAATTATAAAAGGCATGTACAGTTAATAAATTGTTGACTTTGTTTTACTTATACCGGTCTGCCTTTACACTACTGTTTTGAGGTTGAATGAAATTGGGGTTAGATGCAAGAATCACACACCATTTCCACATTTACCTGGACATTTACCTACCTACTACATAAATATGGCAAATTATGTGAATCGGACTTTTGATACCCTTGTTGCATCATTATATCGATTATGTTGTCTTTGTTTTATGTTTCCTTAACACCTTACTTTAAAAATTCACGCTCGAAATAGTCCCAATAAGTATGTTATGAGATAGGTACCGCTTCACGGGCACTCCAAGAGAAGTGGGAGGAGCGCCTTACGAATCTCTGACGTCAAACCAATAACAAAGCGAACTAGCATGTGGGCGTGATAAGCTAATTTCTTTCGCTTATTACGCCGCAAAAAATTTTTTTAGAAAAAAAATTTCGCCGTAAATCAATTACAATAACAATTTTCTGTCATTTTCATGCCAAAAATAGATATCTTATTTTTCTCCGAACATCCCTATTCCAATTTCATACTTCCAAAATTTACAACCTTGTTAATTTGCGTGTGATAAAATTTCAAAGATAGGTACCGAGAAAGTGTGGACTGAAATAAAAAAAATGCAAATTACAGCGCCGAGCGAGTACCTGTATTTCCAGATATTAGACAAGAGCAAGTAAGAGGTAAGCAGATCTACGAAAATAGATCCAATACACTTGTTGATCAAAACCGAGATCAAAACCCGAGCCAAAATCCTCTATAGGCGGCTGTGAAAAATAGTGTTGCACGTTTCAAGCCAGGTTTCAAGAGACATAAATTTGCCGCCGATGATGAGAAGAGACCCAGAAGGTTGATTTCTGCGGCTACCCCTCGGGCTATCCCATGAAATATAAGAAAATAAGCACGCCATCTGACTACCCAAATAAAGGTACTACTTCGGGTACAATCAAAGACATTTAAAGAGAATAGACCTAACATTCGTATACGAATATCTGCGAGAATACCTGCTTGTTTGTGAAGCCAATCTAGTTTTCGTCAGGTGATTGCGGGACGCATTAGTTTAAGTTTTGCTCTAACATATTAATACAACGACCAGTTGGTCAATAAATACCGAGTCCCAGGTGTTTGAAAGTTGAAAGAAGTGGCACAGACTTAAGTCTGACACCAGCTCGGTTGCTATGGTACCGGCTTTCTGATTGGTTGTATCTGTATCAGAGGTTGTAACATAGCAACTGATCCGGTGTCAGACTTAAGCGAGACTTAAGCCTGTCTTCCCTTTTTCGAACAAACCGGGAACTGTCGTTAAATGTTCATATAATTTTTCACATTTTCGTTGATGAGTGATCGAAAATTTATTCTTTGTAAACTGTTTTTGAATTCAGGGTAAAAGGGTGCATCGAAAAGCTGTAAAATCCAATATCACACCCATAAGAAATAGGCGAGGTGCGAGGAAATCGGAGGAAATAGGAAACTTAACTCCGGTCTTAACTCGGTATCGTTGTTCCTCACCAGAGAGCAATTCTAGTGCCTTGAATGGATGAAGAATGTTCATTTATGCATACCTACCTCGACGCATACGGACAAAATTTCAAGCAAATTCATTAAAAAATAATGGTGTTAATATACAGAGTGTTGTCCCGGTGAAGGTGGGAAATCTCTCGGGTGCGTATAGATTACACGATTACACCCCAAGTTCATATAAAGTTTTCTCCTACGACCTTCCCCTGCCGAGATATTCTCCCTTAAATTGGAGAGATAAAAATTATTTTTTGACATAAAATTTTTATTTCTAATTGTATTTCGATAATTTTCTTGGTGATGTATGTAGTGATTGAATGTCGATAAAATAATGCGGCCCGTTTTTTGATAGTGCATCAGTGAAACAAGGGGTGAACTCCCCCTTACCTTCTTAACTTCATATTTTTTAAGGGACTGGATATTTTAAAGTTTTAACCGCATTTTTTGTTTCCCCGGACATTTTGCTAATAAAAAGTTACTCTTGTTAGGTTTCGATAAAATGAAGCGTTTTCGAGAAAATGGAACTCAAGGAGCAAGAGGTACAGTGTTTCTAGGACTTTCGTCTTTATTTTTTCTGGCATTATTTTCAAAGATATCAAAAAATCGAAAGCTCTTTCAATCAATTATTTCTTCGGAATTTTTTAAATATGATTTGATCCAACATTAGCTATTTCTTTTGAATTTCATTAAAAAATTTCCAGGTCCGTATTAAGAAAAAATAAAAATTGACGATGTAGACAACAGACGAAACGTCGTACAAAAATTACCTTAACAGTAGTTTGCGAAAGGTAGTGAAAATTTACATTAAAAAATTGTTTTCGGTTTTTCGAATGCCAGAAAAAATGAAAACGAAAATCGTAGAAACACGGCACCTCACCTCTTGCTTGTCGAGTTTTATTTTCTCAAAAACGCTTCATTTTATCAAAACATAACAAGAATAACTTTTTACTCGACTTTTTATTAGCAAAATATTCGGGGAAACAAAAAATGCGGTTAAAAATGAAAAATATTCAACCCCTTAAAAAATATGAAGTTAAGAAGGTAAGGGGTAGTTCACCCCTTGCTCCCCTGATGCACTATCAAAAAACGGGTCGCATTATTTCGAGGGGTAAACCGCTGAAAAAAAATTGTACACAATTCCTTTTTATCCAGAAATTCCCGAAATTCCTTCGAAATTTCCGTAATTCCTTGGAAAATCCCCGCAATTCCTTGGAAATTCCCCGCAGTTCCTTCGAAATTCCCGCAGTTCCTTGGAAATTCCCCGCAATTCCTTGGAAATTCCCGCAATTCCTTGGAAATTCCCCGCAATTCCTTGGAAATTCCCGCAATTCCTTAAAAGTTCCCGCAATTCCTTGGAAATTCCTGCAATTCCACATGTACATTACACACACTTAAATTTACAACTGCCGATGCCGCAAATAATATTCCCGATCCTTTATTGTCTTCCATACATTTCACTTTTCTCCAACTCTTTCTAATACCTTCCTATTGCTAACCTTATCTATCCACGGTACCTTCATCATGTGCCTGTAGCACCACATTTCAATCGCTTCTATTCTTTTTAGATCCGCTTCTCCTGTCGTCCAAAAAAATAACAACTCCTTTGAAAATGGCATTTACTTTTGTAAGATTTATACTGCTTATCAATATTTATCTTATCAGATCTCTTGAGTTGGAATGGTCCGCTGCCTATTAATCCAATAGGGTCGTAAAAACATATTGTAACCGAATTGTAACTTATTTCGTATTTACAAAATTTATTTATAGTGACTTATGTACAAATATTTAGAATCAAATGTCATTTGAGAACATGCAGTTTTAGAATTAACAATAAGCACTGAAATATACAAGCGACAAACAAACAACAACAAGCAATAACAATTAAATAACTACCAGCGAACAATTAAACAACTAATTACTTAACCTAAACAATCCACAATACACAAATCAACAGTTCGAGATTCTCTAAAAACACTCTTACAACCAACGGTTAATCACGTCCGAAAACGCCCCGGTACACTTGAAACGCGACAACATTCGCACGCATGTACCAAAACTCTAAACGAAACGCATGTAAGACATTATACTCGCCTGATTCTATCGCTCTTCTTCGCATCTGAAAGCCAAAACTTCAAAAACTAACTTCAAAACTGTCCTCCCGGCTCCTTGCTTCCCAATAAATAGTCTTCTTCGAACATTCGAGAACTGTAAACTACCAGAGATCGATTGTTCCATCGATGGATTTTTCTAGTCTCACAAATAGACAAGGTCAACGCCATAATAAACAACTGCGGCTTGCAGACAAACAGCGTGACTCATTACCAGAAAGGTCGCTTGCGGGGCAAAAATTCGTATCAATATTTTTTTCCGCCCAAGCAACATCTTCATTTTTAGGCCATGAAAAGAGATCTAACTGTTCAGATAAGAATTTAATTTTAAATTCATTTCCAGAATTTTCTATAATTCGTCCAATGTACCATCTTTCTTCATAATAGACCGCGTAGTAGGCGTAGTACGCGATTAACTGTTATTCAATGCACAACGATATGTTTGAAATACGCTGCCCGCCCAAAATGAAACATAACCTAACTATTGGACTCTACTAGTCGACGAGAAACTGAATAGCGGTCCCTACCAAAAACTGGGTAAATATATTTGTCATTATTACCCGGACTAGCTAATTAACTAGGTACCTTTCATATTTTATATAAAAATACGGATTCAAAACTACACTATACAGGGTGATGAAACAAATAAATACTCTGCGAACTACCAACATATAACGTTTTATTTAAATATTTTACCGGTTTCAGGATTCACAAAGATCTTTGTGAATCCTGAAACCGGTAAAATATTTTACTTTTTGGTAGAAGTTCATGATGAAACAAATAAATACTCCGCGAACTACCAAGATATAACGTTTTATTTAAATATTTTACCGGTTTCAGGATTCACAAAGATCTTTGTGTCCGCGAACTACCAATATTTAAATAAAACGTTATATATTGGTAGTTCGCGGAGTATTTATTTGTTTCATCATGAACTTCTACCAAAAAGTAAAACAAGAAGATATTAACTATACAGGGTGATTCTTTTAAAGCGCACATTAGAAAATTTTCGACATCTGCTTATGCTAGAGCTATGAAACTTGGAACCTAGCCATAATCGACGATTCCGAGACGAAATTAAATATTTACAGGATGACGTAACTCTTAAAAATTGCGGAAGTAGACGCCATCTTTGTTTTTTTAAATGACAATCGGACATTTTGATATCATATTTGAATTCGAAATTCCGAGTGCAACTAACCAAATTGTCACTATTTATCTGTCATACTTTTTGACACCAAAAACACTCAAAAACTGCAAAAATAACTCCAAAACGATTGGAGTTAGGTATAGCACATGCTAACATAACTCCCCAGAATTATATGTTACATCCAACGGTGACATAAAATTTGACACGTGCCATTTGAAAAATTGAGTTTTTGACATTTTGCGATACCCATATTCAAAAAATTCTAAACCGCTGGCAAACTTCGGTTATCAATCAAAACATTCCTTGGAGCTTAAGGAATCGAAGTAAAAAAAATCATCGACTTATCTTCGGCTGTTCAAGAGATATCAATTTTTAATGAACCCTTGCATCTGCAAAATTGAAGAGAAAATGTGGCATATGTCAAAAAGTACGACAGATAAGTAGTGACAATTTGGTTAGTTGTCGTCGGAATTAAATGCCGAATTCAAATATGAAATCAAAATGGCCGATTGTCATTAAAAAAACAAAGATGGCGTCTACTTCCGCCATTTTTAAGAGTGATGCCATCCAGTAAATATTTAATTTCGTTTGGGAATCGTCGATTATGGCTAGGTTCCAAGTTTCATAACTCTAGCATAAGTAGAAGTCGAAAATTTTCTAATGTGCGCTTTAAAAGAATCGCCCTGCATAGCATACAAACACACTACTGAATGCATGTCTTCATTCGCATTCCAACTCTTTGACGCGCAAGCGCAAATCTATCTACAACACGTGGTAATTCCTCCAAATACCCGTCAATTCCTGACAATACCCACAAAATTCCTCGCAATTCCCGCAATTCCTAGGCAATTCCCGAGATTCCTCTGCAATTCCCGAAATTCCTCGGAAATTCCTCGCAATTCCTCTGCAATTCCCGAAATTCCTTGGCAATTCCTCGCAATTCCTGCGCTTTGTACACCAAAATTCCTCAGCGGTTTACCCCTCACATTATTTTATCGACATTCAATCACTACGTACGTCGCCAAGAAAATTATCGAAATAGGTTTTCCACATTTAAATTTCTCTCTATCCAACGATAAACGAGATTGTAATGGTAACAATGTATAACAAATAGGTACCAACGAGCAACGAGGGTAACAAATTAGTAAAATGAGCAACACTTTTACCCTCTGAGCGAACTTGCAAATATTATTTACGAGTTCTCCACACTAAACAAGTATACATATTTATTGGAGTTTACTCCTTAAGAATCGATTTTCAGTTACAGCCCGCGGTACGGAAATTTTATGAGCAAGTAGTAAAATTAAGCGTTACATTTCGCGTTAACTAAAAGTAACGCGTTACGTACATTGAAATTATGTATGTATCTATGGATACGGCTGTTTATGCCTGACTGCATAGAGCATGGACATGTGAAAATAGAGTGGCATAGAGTAGATATTATGACAGTTGGCGTTGTAAAGTCAGCATTTGCAGTGTTTGTTCGTTCCTAAATTTGTTGAATCTTTTGATTTAATATGGAAAAACCTAATATTAAATAAGTACTCCAAATATTGCTTAGTGCTAAAATGTGAATCAACGCCTATTCGAACACCAGGAAAAGTATTTATTTCATTGCCAGTGGGAATGGCGTTTAGCTGAATTTATAAACAATTTATATTTTGATGTAGTTGGACATCTCGTTGGACATTTTCGAACATACCTAAACCATCTGATAAATACACATTTGGGTTTAAAACTGACATTCGCGTGTACCCTATTATCAAGTGATTGAAGTTAAAATAATCGTTCGTAAGGAGTAAACTCCAGTCGTGCGTCGAAGCTGACACACACAAGTTTTTTATTTATTTATGTATTTAAAATTTAAATAGTGCTTATTAAATACACAATGCGTGTACTTAAGTAAGTACACGCATTGTATATTCAGTAAGTACTGAAGAAATGATGAATTCCAAAATTTGAGAAAAGAGAAAATGCTCGAGAAAATGTTAATTTCAAGGGTAATTTCTCTAACCGTGAGCGGACAATATAAGCAATTGATTAAGAAAATTACACTTGTTGCGCAGTGCAATGTGTTCAAAAATTATCTGGGTCACTTACCTCTGTGACTGACTTTTTCGTATATTCATTCAAGTTTTGTATCCAAACATTAAGTAACTCGTTGACAATTACAAGATCGTTGTAGAGCCACTGGAACACGTCATTGACCCACAAAACACTAACATTATCAGGCCCTGTGCACTGAGGTGCAGGTATGTACTTGGTTTTTCGCAAATCTGGAGCAGGTGATTGTCTGGTCAGTCTTTTCCGCACAGGAGGGGTAGGAGGAACATAACCACTAGAAGATTTCGGTGCACTCGCGACTTTCTTTACGCTTTTGATGTCCGTCGTATCTACGATCACTTCCGATTTTATCGGTTCAACTTTCGTTTTCGTTTCGATCGATTTTTCTTTAGCAACAAAACGGTTATAAACAAATTTTCCGAGCCACAACACGAATAAGGCGACTAGGATCCAACCGAATATAAACATAGCTAACGTATCCATTGTCGTATCACCTGTTCCGTCAAAAGTACAGATCAAGTCATCCACAGTTTCGGCTAAATCCATGTCACCTCCATAGTTTCGTTCTTCGACTGTTTTTCAGATGAAGTCCATTCAAATGTTCTCGCTACCTGAAAAACGTGAGTCAGAAAAGGATGATAACATTTGTAGAATTTCTTGTTTAAAGTTTGTCGGAACAGAGTGCACCAAAAATAATTTCTCCCAGATCTAAACTTATAAATATATCTCTGCTCCAGTTTGGGATACACAAGTGTAGACTTACGTTGCAAACAAAGTTGAAACGATCTGTCTAATCTCAGCATAAGTAAGTATAATGCGTGTATTGGGAGTAAAAATATTCCAGTCATTTTAATTTTTACGTAGACGAGTTTAATGATACAAGTTACCTACTATTCTAATTTACACACAAATTAGATAATTTATTATAATATAATCAACTTCAACTTCCATAACAAGTAATTAACCCGCTGCAACATCAGTTCGTTAATTATAATTATAAGATGATACTATTTATAGCACCTGACGCAAAACAATTTTATAAATTTGAATAAATGCAAAAAACACGATAAAACCAATGTCAAATACTTTTTAAGTTGGAATGGTCTGCGCGCCGTTTGTAATTTATTTTGTCCACGACTATCTTATAATATACTCTTTATACTTGTGTTTCTTCAATCATAATTAGATACATTAATCACTGCAGTGATTAATGAATATTATTCACTACACCAATAGGAACATCGCTTTGACCCTTTTTTACATTTATTTAGTAGGCCGCGATCGAGATGTGTCAGTTCAAATTGAAACGTCAAATCAGCATGGTTTGCTTTTAATTTGAAATGCATATTCTAAAAAAGAAGATATAATGAGTAGTGAGAGTGAAAACGAGGTTTCTTTAACAGCACCAGCAATAAAAGAAGCTGCAGAACTTGCCTCATTAGATTCCTTGCCCAAAAAACCAAGAAAATTATACCTGAGAGCGTATGTATGAATATTTCTTACACTGGAGAAGGGAAATGAAGGTAAATTCTTTCTGGGAATCTGTTTTGATACTCGTGGACAAAGTATAGTATACAACTCGTTATAATGATGCTATTATTACCTCGGATCGGATGATTACAAAACTCGCTCGTTTCACTCGCTCGTGTTGTAAACTTCATCCTCGGTAATACAGTAGACGCTCGGTTATATGAACACTTCATTATATGAACTATCCGCAACAGTGAACACCCAAAGTAAAACATATCAGGTTCTATAGAGTGAACAGCGTTAATCTCGATCAAGTGAACAACAAGGTTTTCATGTTGGGTTTCCAGTGAAAACCCAACAAATGTACCAAAATGTCATCCATATAACAAAACTCTACTACAGGTCTAGTTTGTTGTCTTCAATTATTGTATCTTCAAAATCTAGAGATCTATCTAAACTTCTAAAAGAATTAACAATTAAGGATGCTGTCATTAATCTTTCTCTGGCATGGAGTAGGCTTCAGACTGACACGATTAAGAAGTGCTGGAAAAACATACTGAATTTTACTGAAAACGACGATGATGAAGATCCAGAAGAGGATATTCCACTTAGCATTTTGAAAGAAAAGTACAGAAATGAAACAGAAGAGCAAGTGCAAGAAGTAGTAACTTTATTGAATGAAGTGGATAGTCAGGTAAGCACAAATTTTATTTGAAGTTTCTTTAGAATTTAGTGGAAGAGCGGACATTAAAAAGTGGAACAATGAAGATCACGTAAATGACCAAGATAGTGACAGTGATGATAAGTGATGGCCATAAAGATCATGCAGAAATAAGTTCTTCTGGAGCTGTGGATGCATTGAATACAGCTATTCACTGGAGCGAAATAAACATACACGACATTGACGACTTGCTGGTTCTGCTAAAGCACTGCAGAAAAGTTTAGCCGCGAAGAAAGTGCAACAACACAATACACAATACTTTAGTAAAGTGTAACAAGCCAATACATTAATGTCATTTTAATAATAATATCCTTTTGTTTATATGAACAATTTGATACTATGAACACCCCTCGTTTGTATTAGTTCACATAATCGAGCGTCTACTGTAATAGCATTCATTATAAACTCGTGTATAATATACTATTATCTGTGACCGTCAAATTATAAGTTCATTACTTGTGCGTTTTCGAACGCATAATAAGCGTTCATTATTCATTATTGTAGCCAATCAAAAAATTCCTAATATAGCATATGTCGAGGTTGCTGTGACGTTGAAAACGTCAAATTTATATTTAGTTGTCAAGAAATCGTGAATGTATTGTACGTTTCTAGAGTAACGTTCGTTCAAGGACTGCTGCCTGTGCATACTTATTTAGAATAAGTGGTTTAATCTCGGGTTTAATCTAGCCACTGCAACTACCTCCGAGTTCTTGTAAATAAAGTAGACTATCCAATTTTCGCTCGTTTGATACTGTATTATTAGGCATTTCATCCTCGATTTCATCCTACAGTGCCTCACATTGAAAATTGTTAAAAATATAATACGGGTAATAAGGAATAACCAAACTAATATTAAAAGGATGAAAACTGTACTACAAACCCGATACAAACCATTCGGGGATAGAAAATCAATATTCAAATTAATCCGAGAATTAATCTTGAAACCATAATAAAAATTAAACGGCGTTAAAAATTACATACCGGGTGACAAACTTCCATGTGTATAAGGGGAAATAACATGGGTAATTACGTTTTCGGGGCTTCGTGCTCCCCTTGTCTAGTTAGAATGGTGGTAAATGTTAGAGGTGCATCGAGTACCCGGTATTACCCGGTACCCGGCCCTACCCGACCGATTTGGCGGGTACCCGGTACCCGGCTAAATTTTGGACTACCCGGGCCGAGTAGTGCATTTGGTTCACTATTGCATTTTTTACACACAGTCTACTTATCATCCCTTTCGCAAACCTTGCATTAATCCCACACTTTGCTTTAACTCATTTTTGTAGTAGAAATTCAGACCCTACCCCAAACATGGGTGAATCAATTGTTACTGCATACTAAAACAGTGCAGTGACCTTCAGAAATTTGTTCTAGCGAATGCGCACGCGCAACTACCCGGTGGCCGGGTACCCGGTACCCAGCCAATAAAGATCGCCGGGTACCCGGAACCCGGTTTTTTAAAAATCACTACTCGGTGCACCTCTAGTAAATGTAGCAATCGAAAGATTATTTTTTCCTGCGTATGAGGATATCAAAAAACTTTTCAATTTATTAAGGCATTAAAGCAAAAATTACGTTAATAATTTTCAAACTAAAACACATAAATTTATCAGATTAAGTATCCATGACAACTGAATTTATTCTAATCAAAGACGTCTTTGATTCTTATGGATTTTCTAATAGGCCTTTTCATTTCGTTTGATTTCGTTAGTGCGCATGTGCAGAAGTACAGTGTCAATCAGCTGTTCCTAGTTTTTCGGACGAATGTCACTGTCAGTTTTTGAAGTTCCTGTAGGATATTCGTAAGTAAATAGTAGATTACCAAATAAGGAGGGTGTTTGAAAGACGGAAAATTAAAAATGTTAGTTCCCAGTGATGTCACTCATAAAATTATGAGCCTGAATCCCGAAGGCGTGCCTGGCCTGTTGGAAATACGGGAATGTTAACCAACATAATTTCAATCACGCAGGTTTTTAATACGTAGCGGTGAAAATCAATCAATTTTTTAGAAGAACACTGAGAAAAAGGATCTAATAGACAGGTGCGCATTTTTCTGCAATGTATATATGTAACTACAAATAATTATTATCTTAAAGACCCTCATAAAGACCTAACAAATAATGACGTAAAACCTGTAAACATCCAACACATTTTTCCATTTCGAATCTTGCTCTTAAGGTAAGTACAGACTTGAGCAAATTTACGCACACGAACAGTGTACGCGCACGAACATTCGTGCGTGTGATTTAATTTGTTTACGTTCATCTGCGCGCACGAACGTGATCTAGTTGTTCGTGTGATTTCACGAAAATATGGCTGACATACCTAGCTCCTGCATATAATATTTTATTTCGGTTGAAATGCTGCTCATTTTTTGGATCCCATAAAATGAGAAATTTCTCGTATCCATCAATTAATTGAATTACATTTTCTGTCGTCCACTCCATTCTTTATAAACCTGCATATATGTACTTCTGCATCGACAACTAAACAACACAGAACACAAGAACTGACACGGACCGATGTTTTGCAAGCATACGTTAATAGTCACAACCAGGTCGACCAATCAGAAAGATGCAGGCGGAACCAGTTTGTACTAATGCCGCGAAATTCAAGTGACAAATTCTGACATTGCAGTCTAACCTAAAAGTGGTAGTTCCTGACAAAGGAAATTTTCCCGCTTTCACATTCCCGCGTTAGGTATTTGGAGTTTGTTGTGGGTGAATTGTGTTTTGATTGTTCAGTTGGCGTCTTCTGGACACTGACTTACTCAATCTCAGAACTCTGATATCAAGCATCTTAAACGAACTTGCACTATACCAAATATTAATCATTTATTTATCGTTAAATTTATTTATTCTTGTTGTGTTACAGTTTTCTTAAGGTTAGCTGTTTGTATTTTAATTCAACAAAAGAAATATGGATGTGGAAAAGGTGACCTGTGAGGAATGCCTGAAGAAGTTTTATGACATGTCGACCAAGAATAAACATTTGAGGACAGTGCACAAGAGGAATGTCGAAACAAGAAAATCTAAATTCATAATCTGCCCGTTATGCAGTAACGACAGAAAGGATCCTCTTGAAAATCATGACTTTCTAATCAGTCACCTAATGGAGGTACACAACGTAAATATAAAACAATATTCTTTATTTTTTAGGAACTTGGAAGAATTTAATATCTGGAGGGCTCAGGAGAACAGGGATGTTGATTATGCATGTCGCAGAACAATTAAACGTTCTGATGGTGAGGAGTATATTTACTATAACTGTAATCGAAGTAATTTAATAGGTAAGGAGTAAATACCTTTCAAAGGAGAAGTAATTATTTGGGCGGTTGTTTTAACATCCAGGCAGTTTCATTGGGCAGTTAAAAATTCACGCGGGCGGTATTAAACTTTTTTGGCGGTAATTAACTTAATGTAGCAGTAGAACGTGGTCAGTAATATAAAAGAATTTGGTCGGTTATTTAATCCTACAGCGTCAGTTCAAAACTTACTCGAGCGATAGATTAAATAAATGCCGAGAACTGGCGAACTATTTATCTAACTGCCCATTAAAACATTATACTGCCCATTCAACCATTTTACAGTTCAAATAATTATCCAAATAATAATTCTTATTATTTGAACTGTAAAATCGAATGTCATTTTCAATGAAAATGCTTTGTGGTGCAATACGGTGCAATACAGGACGCAAAGGGATGAAGCAAAATTAATAATTTTTCTTACCTGTAAGGCTGTAAGGAGCTGAGTTGAGTATTTTAAACATTTCTATGGGAAAACGGGTAGAGGTGCATTCTACATTGAATAATTTTAATGGTGCAATGCTAATGCAATAGATCCAAGCACTCGGAACTCAGTGATAAGGGATAGGTAACAAGCGAAATGACCTAATAAGTATAGGCAAGTTTCTTCCGATTGGCCGTTCATAGTGCGTAAGCTGTGCTCCTTTTAATGAAAGTGTGCCGCTCTTTTCAATGAGGTAAGAAAAATTATTAATTTTGCTTCATTCCTTTGCTTCTTCTATTGCACCGCATTGCACCACAAAGTATTTTTGTAATGCTGCATTGAATAATGCATCATTTGGATGCTAACGACTGAGACTTACAACGCTCCGCTTGACCTTAACCCGAGCCTTAACCTGACAGACTTTTGGATTAAAAAGTGACGGTCATTAGCATTTATGTTATTCTCTTCAAATATTATTCACTTGAAAATGCGCACCTTTGAAGAGAATAGCATTATAAACGCTAACAACTAACACTTTTTGTCCAAAAATCTGTCAGGTTAGGGTCAAGCGGAGCTAGCGGAGCGTTGTAAGTCTCAATCGTTAGCATTGAATAATTTTAATCATGCAATAAAATTAATTTTGTTCTTAGTATCTACATTATTGTTTATTGTTATTTTGTATTTCGCCGCCTAACTTAAATAAACATTATATGTATCGTTTAACAGGCCGATTATATTTTGTACTGCGTAAGTATTTATAGAACTACTTGTCCCACGATTTCTAACGGACCCATTCTGATTTAATGACTGCACACGCGTTACTGCCCCTTTATTCATTTCACTGCGCATTCAAATATTTATAAAGATATGTTACTCCTTGTTTCCACTTTTTTTACTGCCCATATTTTACCGCCCAATCTGTTATTAAGCATACAATTTGTATTTTCACACTGACCAAAACCGTATTTATGTCCTGAATCGTGGTCTGAATCGCAGTATATATTGTATTTTTTTGAAATTAAGCGTAACATGAAGCCATAGTATACTGCGAATGAGAATACAGCTGCTCTGTATAATAGTAAACAATGCCAATACGCATACCGGAAATTTGATGCATGAATCAATCTAGGATGCGCTGAGCGCCGCGCTACATGCTCGATTCGTCGGGAGGCCAAAGGCCAATACAGGAGTGCGTAGAGCATAGCTGTAACTTACTCTTCCTGTCAGTGGTGTCGCCAGTTTCAAGATTGTTATTTTTTGAAAAGTTAGTAGAAACCGGGGTAGAAACTTTATTGATCGGTAACATCTGATGATCACCGATGATCACTTGTATACTGAATTTGTGTTTCATTGCGAAATTTTAGTCATGTAAGTAAGTATTAAAAATGGATGTTTTCTGTTTTCTTCAATAAATGATAAATTTCGAGTGTTGTTATTTACTCGGTTATTTATTTGTTTCGTTTAATCTTTTCTTTTTCTCATACATCGTACACCACTGCAACTGCTTGGCAACAAACGCAGCATTGATTTGATTCATATACCGATCTGCTTTTGTTGCCGCGATCACAGATCCGTTGCTCAAACTGTAACTAGGTAGATCATTTCAGAATGTCGTCACACAATAATTAACAGCTGGAGGGCAAACATTTGTTTTTTTACAGTTTACCCATAACCTTACGAGTAAACTGTCATTTTCTAAAACTAATAAACAATTACTGTGCTACTGTTTTGTTGTGTGTGGGGTGTGGAATGAGAGGTGAAAGGGATTTTGTAAGAATTTTTAGAATTCCTGCTGCACTAAATCGTCATGGAGAGTACTTAAACAAATTGTCAAATAGAAGACGTGAAAAGCGGGTAAAAGCCTTGAAAGGGGAGTTTTGAGCGAAAACCAATTATAAAATTGGCGAATATGTTCTAGACATTTCATTTCTGGTAAGTAATAAAAACTTAATTTTAACTTCCCAAATAAAATGACTAAATGTGTGCCCTCCAACAACAAATGGCGGCCTGTCAAAATCAGGCATTCTAAAACAGTCTATTGGTGCGTTATGTAGTTTTTCGTTGCTTATTGTGTACCTAAATTGCGAGTATTTTTTATATGCGTAAGTAGGCAGGTATACAAATATGGAAATGGCCGACATGCATTTTATTTATGGCCGTGCGAATGATAATACGTTATGTACTTCTCAGGAACGACAACAATAGTAACATCTAACCCTAACGTGCGTCATGGTAATTTTCAACAACCTCCTTTAAAGGGACGCCAATGATTTTAATTAGCAAAAATGACTCAGCGCAACTTATTCAGCTTGAAAAACTAAGTAAATGCTAAATAGTATATTACAGTCCAAGTGGAGAAACTGAACATTTCGCTCACGCAATTTGCCAGATTTGCCAGGCGAGTGTGCAAAGGCAAATAAGTGAGCGAAACGGTTTCGCCAAGAGAGCTGTATAACGTTTTGTTCAATCCTGCCACTGAAATAATTATTTGTTCAAAAATATTTAAGATTAATAATTCAAATTGGTCTGACAATTGGGCAGGTAGGTATACATAATAACATAGAGAGCGTGTTTCATCATTGTTATGGTTACCGTTACTATCATGCCGTGCTACGCTGCCGACCGGAATCCGTCTCGCACTGCGCATGACGTCACATCGAGGCGAAATTGGCGCGAAGTCTCCGAAAGATCCGGTTGACGGATGTGTTTTTGCTTTATCGGCGCGAACGTTAAGTGACAAGCGTCAAAATGCCAAATTGTGCGGTGGCTAAAAACGGAACAAGTCTGACTTAATATAGAAATTGTCAGTGAAAAATGTTTGATTCAAATAGGAAAATGACAGTATTTGAGAAAAGTTTTTGTATGGAAATTAAGAAATGGTTTGTTGGAGATGAAGACGAGTAATTTTGAATGGGGATGAGCTTATTCAAGAAAATGATTTCCTAATTGAGAAGAGTTTGACAGCTACAATTTTTTGAAGTGTAACAATTCAAATCTTGCATTCGCGCTATTTGTTTGTCACATATGTAGATCTAAATAGGTATATGGTTGATGTCTCTTGAATCGCCACCTCGATTTTACGTCATCGAAGTGGGAGGAGCAAGGAGCGATATGCGCCGTAGCATACCATAGTGTTTATATTATGGTTACTATAAATAATAAACAAGCTAGAAGAAGTCAATTTTTGTACGTTTCTGCTAAATGTGTGCCTAAAATAAGATTTTACTGAGAAAATATGGAAAAAAATATGATTTAATTTTACCGGAGGATATTAAAAGAAGGCTGATGCCGCTGCATACAGTTGCCTCAAAAGTCTAAAGGAAGGTACTTATATGAACGAGCTGACAAAATTCCGTGATTTGATGCATACAAAGAAAGAAAGAAGATATAATGAGTAGTGAGAGTGAAAACGAGGTTTCTTTAACAGCACCAGCAATAAAAGAAGCTGCAGAACTTGCCTCATTAGATTCATTGCCCAAAAAAACAAGAAAATTATACCTGAGAGCGTATGTATGAATCTTTCTTACACTGGAGAAGGGAAATTAAGGTAAATTCTTTCTGGGAATCTGTTTTGATACTCGTGGACAAAGTATAGTATAGATTATACAACTCGTTATAATGATGCTATTATTACCTCGGATGATTACAAAACTCGCTCGTTTCACTCGGATGATTACAAAACTCGCTCGTTTCACTCGCTCGTTGTAAACTTCATCCTCAGTAATAATAGCATTCGTCATAAACTCGTGTATAATATACTATTAATCTTTTACAGTTCTCCAACCAATAGAAAAAGTGAATTTCAACTGAATTCATTTAAGAGCTTGTAACTCACCCCGGGCCTACGTTTTTAGCCCAGTGTTTATAAAAACTTTTTGGCTTATTTTGATGGGTAGGTACTGAGGGGTAAACCGCTGAGGAATTTTGGTGTACAAAACGCAGGAATTGCGAGGAATTGCCGAGGAATTTCGGGAATTGCAGAGGAATTACGAGGAATTTCCTAGGAATTTCGGGAATTGCAGAGGAATTGCGAGGAATTGCAGAGGAATTGCGAGGAATTGCAGAGGAATTGCGAGGAATTGCGCAGGAATTGCGGGAATTACGAGGAATTTTGTGGGTATTGTCAGGAATTGACGGGTATTTGGAGGAATTGCCACATGTTGTGGAAAGATTTGCGCTTGCGCGTCAAACAGTTGGAATGAGAATTAAGTTTAAGACATGCATTCAGTAGTGTGTTTGCATGCAGCATATACTTAGTGTAGTTTTGAATCCGTGTTTTTATATAAAATATGAAAGGTAGGTTGATTAGATACCTATTTAATTAGCTAGTCCGGGTAATAATGACAAATATACCTATTTCACAAGTTTTTGTTAGGGACCGCTGTTAAGTTTCTCGTCGACCAGTAGAGTCACATACCTTTAATATTAAAGATAATATTAAAGGTATGTAGTTAGAGTGCAATAGTTAGGTTATGTTTCACTTTGGGCGGGCAGCGTATTTCAAACGTATTGTTGTGCATTGAATAACAGTTAATCGCATACTACGCGTACTACGCGGTACATTGGACAATTTATAGAAAATTCTGGAAATGAATTTAAAATTAAATTCTTATCTGAACAGTTATATCTCTTTTTATTGCCTATAAATGAAGATGTTGCTTGGGTTGAAAAAATATGTTGTTCGGCAAACGTCAAAAAAACATGGCTCTAGCGACTCTTTTTATGTGGTTACCAACCAGGAGTCAGAAAAAAGTTTTTTTTACTATTTTTACTGGTGGAAAATCTTTCATTGCACTCGAGGGCTAGATAGATGACCGAGGCGCGAAGCGCCGCGATCATCAGTTTTAATGAATAATAAAGTAATAAATAATTCATTTTATTTTTTAAATACCGCATTTTCGATAATTCTTGATAGGCAGTGAAATTGACATTTATATTTTTACTAATTATTAAACTGACAAGCATCGTTTTTTGACAATAAAATAACTGAATATGTAAGAGTATTTCTGGTGGTAAAATATGTCTGATAGCCATTTGGAGTACACTCAAGCAGAACTCCACGAGACCGCAGAAAAAACGGTAGGAAATTTTATTCCTAGTTTATTACAATACATTAAATCAAATAGGCACTGAATTTTCCACCCGGGTGGAAAATTTCCCAGCCCGGTCGGGAAGTAGAAGTTAGGAATAACCTAATTGCAAACTTTTTATAAGTTGGTAATTGTGAAAAAAATTTTTTTACTGACCCTAATCGAAAGCAATCTATCATACAATAAATAACTAATGTCACTATTGATATTTTTTACCCTTTTTGCAAGCAAAATAATTGGAATTTAGATAAGTGTATCGACGTTTGCCGAAAAAATAGCATATTTTATACGGAGCTAAAGTCTTTTTTGTGGCTCATCTGTTTTGCCGGACTCACTTCGTTCGTCCGTCAAACGTCTACAGATTCGCCACAAAAAGTATCACTTTAGCTCGTTGGATTAATAAGCAGCGGACCATTCCAACTCCAGAGATCTGATAAGATAAAATTGATAAGCAGTATAAATCTACAAAAGTAGGTAGTTTCTAAGTAAGCAAATGCCATTTTCAAAGAAGTTGTGTAATTTTTTTGTTTTAATTTTTAGTTTGTACCTTTTCGTAAGTAAGAACTGACGTTCTCTTGCCATTTTGTTATGGTTTTGTTAAAATCGAATTTTATTTTTTATTTTGTAAGAATTGGCTTTCGTTGTTTTTTTATTTTTATTATACTTACCCATTTCTGTTGCAAATAATATATATCATCACCTTTATTTGTTAGTCATCTGCAAAATTTATTTGCATTCAAATTTGCATTGTTTAAGTTTAATTCTGTTGTAACGGGAACCGTCACTCGAACTGTAGGCATGACGGTAATTATTTTCTCAAAATTCATTTGTTTGGGAATACAGTGGTGCCTAAGGTGCACTTTAAAGTAGATATCACAATTAATAATGCTTCGGTAAGATACAAATCTCTTTGTGATGCCTGAAATGAACGCATACTTTCCAAAGCAGGTTAGGTTCACAGAGTTCAATAATTCTATCAATTAATTCAAAAATTTATTTGGAAACCATCCCTTTATCAAGTTATTTTTGCACGACAAGTATTCAATAAAAAATGTGTAAGCTCGGAAGAGACTCTTAAAGACGTATGTATAGATTACGCCATTGTGAGGGTGTGAACCTTGGCCAACAGGAGAAGTGGATCTAAAAAGAATAGAAGCGCTGGAAATGTGGTGTTACAAGTACATGATGAAGATACAGTGGATAGATAAGGTTAGCAATAAAAGTTGGAGAAAAGTGAAATGTATGGAAGACAATAAAGGATAGGAGAGATAGGATGGTAGGACATACTAGAGTCAGAGATAGGAATAAAAATAGGTAGGGGTCGGCCTAGATTAGACTACTGCTCTCAAATAGTTGGGGATGTAGGATGTTCTACTTTTAGGGAAATGCGTAGGTTAGTTTAGGATAGGAAAGGATGGAGGCACGCGTGCAACTAGTCTTCGGCCTGAGAACTTTATGATAATGAATATATTAGGCATGCGATGGATGTACGTACGTACGCAATCGGGAATGTTATTTGCGGCAGTTGTAAATTTATGTGTGTAATGTACATGCGGAATTGCAGGAATTTCCCAGGAATTGCGGGAATTTCCAAGGAATTGCGGGGAATTTCCAAGGAATTGCGGGAATTTCCAAGGAATTGCGGGGAATTTCCGAGGAATTGCGGGAATTTCCAAGGAATTGCGGGAATTTTCAAGGAATTGCGGGGAATTTCCAAGGAATTACGGGAATTTCGAAGGAATTTGGGGAATTTCTGGATAAAAAGGAATTGTGGTGTACAACTTTTTTTCAGCGGTTTACCCCTCGGTAGGTACTAAACGCTCTAGATATTTTCGACAGTATTTTAATATTTTTTAACAACCTGTATAATAAATAGTTCTGCATAAATCTGCATATACAGTAACCGGTAAAAAGTTCGCAACATTTGAGAAAATTATTAATTTTTTGGATATCCAGAAAGAAATGTCGAAATTTCTTTCGATTATAAACAAACTTGATATAGCTTGAACCATCCCTTGCGCCTCTTAGAAAATGCACAAACAGACAGACGACAGACCTGCAGCTTGTACAAGTGAAAATACTTAATTTTAATTTGCAGCTTATTAAAAAATAAAGAGTTTATTACGAAAAGTTTTTGGTACGAAACTTGATAAGAACCTAGCGGTGAGAAAGAAAATTTCTACCAGGTGGACGGTTTTTTATTAACTTGAAAATGAATAGCTTCCAAGCTCCCATGTTTCGCCCGTATGTCTCCTTAAAATTCAAGAAATATATTTTAGTTGGTACTTATAAAAACGTTGAAAATTGAATTTATACTCGAATTTATATAAGTAAAAAATTATGATACTCTTTTAGCTAACGTCCCCATTTCAGGTACCTAGCTTTAAAAGTTTTTTGATGGGCAAGTCTAAATTATGAAAACATTTCATTGAGTTGAGTAGATAATGCCCGAATGTAGGTAGAAAATTAAATACATCGGTATACTCAGTACATACGATGTGCCAAGTTTCAAAAATTTATCTTCAAAAATAAAGGAAAAAAGGAGGGTGTACCATGCTCCTGTTGCACCCGGTATGCTTATTCTAATATACTATGCATTTTCAAATTCAAGTTCAAAAATTATTCCCACATGAAACGAACGTGGGGGGGTGATATGCTTTGATTATCTTAGTGGCTAGTGGCAGATAATCGAAAATCAGTATCAGCATTGTCCCTCCCAATTAGGTATGCAGGTAAACAAAACAAATTCTGGCATTCTAGATTTACTTGTATTACTTTATGTAGATACCTATTTTAACATAAATGAGAAATGACATATAAAGGATATTCTTTGTTTGTGTAATGTAGTATTGGACGTTTCTCGTGTTTGAGTTGCCTGTGTAATATAAAAAAGCCTTCGAATTTAAAAGCAATCAATAACTGGGAAACCATGAAATATAAGTTGTGCTTGCAATTATCTAGGTATCTGTAATTTCGTTAAATGTGCCTAAGATATTTGCTAGCTATTTGAGTAAGTTAAGTTAAAAACTATATAATTTTTGGAGGTACAATAATAACTACACCTACCACAAACGCCAAGCGGATTTGGGCACTGGGTCACAGCTGCATAACAACATCGCAATCGCCGCACTACCACTACCACACAACACAACTAACTCGATACTCGACTGACGGTGGATTCCATATTCTAGCGGTATGGAGTCTCCGCGAGGTTTATTGCGATATCGCCGTCTCTTTCTTTCTCGTTTTCCAGTGATTATCAAACAGTGGCCCCACTTTGAAGCTTTCAACCTAGATAGCTAGATTTTTTATACCTACCTATCTCACTATCCAGTGCGCTGGGGATTTTTGCAGATTCGATGATTTGCGTTAGGGGCTTTTATTTAATAAAAGCAAAAGTTATGTAGGACACCGCGATTCTCGTTGATGTAGCTTATTTTTAAATATTTAAAAAAATGGCAATTGAATAATGAACCATTATTGAATTGCCATGATTGATTACAACCCATTGAATAATGGTTCAATCAATCACAATCAATCAAAAAATTCGAATTATAGCACATCGAGGTGCTTTGACACAAAAAACGTTCGCCCCCAAAATTTTGAAATTTCGAAAATTTTCTTTAAAACGGATGTTATTAAGGGAATCGACATTTTTGGAAACATACTGACCGAAAAGAAAAGGGGACTACGCGGACCCGAAGGCCTAACGACGCCACCCTGCCAGGGTAACTGGAGTATCCCTTACGCGCCCATAAGGACCTTCGCTATTTTTCACCCGTCGCCCAAACACCCCGTAGTTAAGTAATAACAAACTCGATGCACCCCCGAACCCTAATATAATGTATATTAAATGGATATATTATATCCACTTAATCCCAGACATCTTCCGAACGGATCGTGCCGACAACGCGGGATTTTGTTCACTGACAAGTTCCACAGATCTTGGTCGGGTTTCGACCGAGATACGTCACACTCAAATTAGGGGTATTTTTATACCGGATTCCGATAACCCTATCGTCCGAACCAAAAATATCCAAAAATCGTCCCCCTCGGACGATAGTTGCTAAGGGAAATAATTTTTCTCCTGAATCCTGGACCAAAAAAGTACGCAAACGGGGGTCCAAACTCTTCTCTGGCGGCTGAAGGTGTAAAGTCATTGGGGGCACAGTTCGAAATTAGAGATTCACAGATATCCCCAATTGAAAAAGAATCTGGAAAAAGTCAACGTTTAAGAGCAGAAATTTGACACGCATATGTAAAATTTTCAGCGAAAATGCCAATATTTCTATACTCGGGCGTCGGGGTGACTTTCGCAGACCGCCATGATGAGCGTTATTTCTTAATAAAGTTTACGGACTCTTTCGAGATCACATTTGGACATACAGATCGCCTCCGCCCCGGGTTTCCACTCCACCACTAGCAAAAATATCGTAGATTTCGGGATTTTACTATTTTTTTTTAATTTTGTACTTTTCAGTAAATTTTTGAGGTCCAGATGTGAATGTAGGTCGAACGTTCGTGCATAGGCCGAAGACCTGTTGCGTTTACTTTCTTTCGGTCTTACATTTGCCATAAAAAGTTACACGGGTGCTGCAAAACGCACTTAAAAAGTTCCTTTTTTACGAGGTACATCATCATAAGGTTCTCAGTCCGAAGACTGGTTGGATGCGTACCTCCACTCTTTTCTATCCTGAGCTAACCTGCGCATTTCCCTAAAAGTAGAACATCCTACATCCCTAACTATTTGAGAGCAGTAGTCTAATCTAGGCCTACCCCTACCTCTTTTCATTCCTGTCTCTGACTCTAGTATGTCGCGAACTATTCCTTCGTGTCTTAGAAGGTGTCCTACCATCCTATCTCTCCTACTCTTTATTGTCTTCCATAGCTTTCGCTTTTCCCCAACTCTTTCTAATACTTCCCTATTGCTAACCTTATCTATCCACGGTATCTTCATCATGCGCCTGTAGCACCACATTTCAAACGCTTCTACTCTTTTTCGATCCGCTTCCCCTATTGTCCAAGTTTCGCACCCGTATAATGCCGTACTCCATACATACGACTTTAAGAGTCTCTTGCTAGTCTCAATATTAACCGTTCTCGAACATAACAGTTGTTTCTTTCTGTTAAACGCAACTCGGCCCCGCGCTACTCTTTGTTTTATATCTTTAGTGCTCCTACCGTCTTGTGTTATTTTACTTCCTAAATAGCAGAAATCCGTGACCTCCTCTATCTTCTCATTTCCTATTTGTATGTCAACTTTAATTCTATTTTCACATCCCCTACATACCAAAATTTTAGTTTCCTTTTTATTGACTTTCATGCCATAGCCCTGTGTCAAAACTGCTTCCATTTCATTCAAAGCCGCTCCTAGTTCTTCTTTGCTAGATGCTAACACTGCTATATCATCCGCAAATCTGAGCATGTTAATAGTTTGACCCTGTACGTTAATCCCTGAGGCTGTTCTGTCCTTAACAATATTAATAGCATCTTCGATATATAAGTTGAAAACTAGAGGTGACAATGCACATCCCTGTCTCACTCCCTTCCGGATATCTACTTCCCTTCGTTCCTGCTCACATTCTATAACTGCCTTTTGCTCTTCGTAGAGATTATGTATTATTCTTCTGTCCCTATATTTCATCCCTACCTTTCTCAGCACTTCGAACATCTTCCCCCATTTTACGTTGTCGAAGGCCTTTTCTAAATCTACAAATCCTATATAGACGCTCTTTCTCTTTTCTATCGTTTTTTCTATAATTACTCGTAAAGCTAGGATGGCCTCGCGCGTTCCTCTATTTCGTCTAAATCCGAACTGATCTTCTCCTAATATTTCCTCCGCCTTTTTCTCCATCCTTCTTTGCACAATTCTAATTAAAATTTTTGACGCATGGGAAGTTAAACTGATGGTTCTGAAATTTTCGCACCTGTCCGCGCCTTTTCTTTTTGGCAAAGCTACCATGATGTTCCGTTTGTAATCCTCTGGAATCTCGCCTGTCAGGTATATGCGACTAACTAATTTAAATAAACGATCTATTACCTCTTGACCTGCGCACTTTAATATTTCTGCCTGCAAGCCATCTATACCTGGCGCTTTATTATTCCTTAAACTTTTTAGTGCTAGCTCAAACTCTTCTCTCATTATAGGATTCCCTAGGTTATCCCCCTCTACACTGCTTTCGCTTTCTAATATATCTTGCACTTCCTGTCCCGCATATAAGTTTCCTAAATATTCTTTCCACCTATCTGCCTTCTCCCCGCTTTCGATTAGGATATCTCCTGCCTTATTCCTAATGCTTTTGGTACTAGATCCAATTTCTCTAAAATTTCTCCTAATTATTTTATATGCTTCGAACTTATTTTCCACTTCTTTGCACTTATTATCGATCCATTGCTCTTTCGCTTTCCTACATTTCCGAATAATTTCCCACTTGATCGCCTTATATCTTTGTTTCCCTATTTCATCTAACCTATTTTTATATTTTCGCCTTTCCTCTATTAGACTCACAATATGTTTTGTTATCCAGGGTTTCCTACTTTCATTCTGTTTATGACCCAAAATATCCCTAGCTGAGGAAACTAAACTATTTTTAATGCAATTCCATTCTTCCTCTATGTCCTTAACAATATTTTCGCCCGCGCCCTTTAGTACTTCGTTTGTCTTTTTCTCAAACTTATCGCGCGTATCATCATCTTTTAGTTTCTCTGGGTCAAGATACCTTCTTCCGCTTCGTTTTTTCAAAATCTTAAATTTAAGATTGACGTTCATAACGACTATATTGTGATCACTATCTATATCTGCTCCTGGATAACTTCTACAATCCCTAACTTGATTTCTAAATCTTTGCCTAACAATAATGTAATCTATTTGACATCTCCCTAGGTCTCCTGGCATCTTCCACGTGTAGCGTCTCCTAACATGATGGTGAAATAGAGTGTTCGCGACCGTTAAGTTATGTTTATCGCAGAACTCTATCAGTCTAACTCCCCTATCGTTCCTATTGCCTAATCCAAAGGGACCAACTATTCCGCCCTCTTGCCCTGTGCCTACGACTGCATTGAAATCTCCTATAATTATTAAATTTTCGTGTCCTCTCACAAAATTTAGCACATGTTCAATATCACTATAAACAGCCTCTACGACCTCATCACTGTAGTTAGAAGTGGGCATATATACCCTGTATTATTACCGTTTTTACAGGTTTCGAATCTAACCTAACCATAACTACCCTGTCACTTTGCTGTAAGAAATTTTCTACACTCTGCCCTACTTTTTTCCGCATAACAATTCCTACTCCTGAATTTCCTCCTACAGATCCTGTGTGTATTACTCTAAAATCTCCGCTCCAGAAGTCTCCGGCTTCTGGCCATCGCACTTCACTAATACCTACTACGTCTAATGCTAACCTATCCATCTCAATTTTCAAATTCTCTAACTTTCCTACTTGTTTCATGCTTCTAACATTCCACGCTCCGACTCGTGAGATGTTACACTTATCATTTCTGATGACTCTCCCCGAAGCAGTCCCCGCCCGGAGATCCGAATGTGGGACTATTTTACCTCCGGAATATTTTACTCCAGAAGGTGCCATCATCATAAATTCGAAGTACGCTGTACTAGGGATAGAATAATGTGGTGGTTTCCCGTTACCTTCCACATCGCAGTAGTGTGTATCCCAGTGCCATACCGACCCTCACGATCTCTGCCACTATGATTACTGAAAGAGCTGCTGCCCCCTTTCAGGGACTTGATTTAGTCTGGCTTCTCAAATAAAAACCCCTCCAATATGGTTAAACCTATGAGTAGAGAGTGGGGCGGTTGGCCGAGACAGACACGGGTCACCTCCCCACACACGCAACGCTTTTCGGCAGCGCTCCAGCGGTGGAGGATGCGAAGGATGTGGAGGACCTCCGCATTCAATTCCAGTCCCGTTACACTTACCTTGCAATACCCATCCACGGCCACAACCAGCAGAAACCGGTCCATACGCATAATCACCCAATTGTCACTTATAACAAATCAGTTGCATAAACAATCCGAAATGAATAAAATCGTCACCAAAGTGAATGCAAAAAGAATGCAAAAAGAAGTGGCGGAGTTCACAAAAGCATTGATAGGGGACCGGCTGCATGGAATGAGCCAACCACTGTACTGAAGCCCCCTCGTTTACAAGCCCACACGTCTGGAAACGCTCCCCTCCCATGCCCTTTAACATTCAAATGTCCTCACAATAATAAAAATCTACATAATAACACAATGACATGGCAACAAGCAGCCGTCCGTGTCCCTCCAGTGCACAAAAAAGCCAGACACACTCACAATGTTTACCACCAAAAGCACTGCACGTCGCAACAAACTCACAAACCAACTATTATTCTTTTAAAGTCACTGCGCTGCAAAACCATTAATCACGCTTTCGACACGAATCACAGTCCCATTCCCAACCCAGCATTACAATCAATAAAATAGTGAACAGATCCAACACCACATTGCCCCTTCAGCCTCCGGCCCCAACCACTTCAACAGGCCCAAACAACCCCCATACGACACCTCCAACAATACACATTCTCAAACGTACGGTTGTGCACCCCCACCCAGCAACACCCGAAAACACTACCAATACCCTGACAACCTCTCCACCCGGTTCACACAAACAAAAGTCACGGGGGTCACAACATTATTCATGAACTACTCAAGATCACCTCTCAGAAAACAGACGGCTACCCGTTCAAGGGTGTGTCCCTTACACTTCAGACACTCAACCTCTGCCACAAAGACGGAACTATACGTGTACAACGCTCCAGAAATACCATGTCCTACCCCCACATAAAATGATTCCACTCATCATCCGTCTGGACAAACAACAAATTGTCCACACTTCCCCCCTTCTCCCGATTTCCCGCTCCTCCCGCCACTGCCATGACAATACTATTTACAATTTTCAAACTATATCAGTAGTCCAGATTCACTCCCCCAACTGGCCTCCACATATATCGCAGGAGACAATGAAAGGCAGAGGCAAAAACTGAACAATGGGGGTGCACCTGCATCCATACAACAACAAAATCAGAGAGACACAACACCAATGCGACGCGTCCACGAAAGTAGACAAAGACAAGTCTCGACTTGTTCAAAACTAGGTACATGTAATCCATTTTTTAAGGCCGTCTTCCGTTCCTGTTGGAGGTCCTACATATTTCATGGTAAGAATAAGGTTCTCCGAAACTTAGTATTTCAATGTTACTCAAAAAATTGAAATCGGGGAACATTTGAGAAAGTTATTAACGAAAAATGAGAGTGGAGCATTTTCGCGGAAATGAAAATACATTATATTAATACTGTCTAACAGCCCTTTACTGTTTTTCTTGAAAAAAATTGCTTCTGGCCGCCGGTGGCGTACATTTTTACGAAAACTACGGGGTGAAACGAAATTCGGTTCTACAGATTTATGCGCCACACAACAGATAGCATGTCCCGAATACGGTACTCCCGTAGGGGTAGGGGTTCCTAAGACCCTTAGAATTTAGATTCAAGCGTCACTTTTTAAGGTCGGGTGATATTCGTGATGCTCTTGCTTCAAAAGTAACTGTCCGGAAAAAGAAATTGTGGCTTTTTTGAATGAACTTGGGATGCTCTACATGACCAAGTGTTATTTTTCACTTTGAATGTTATAAAGTGCAACTTTCAGTTTTCCCCATAAACGGGCGATTCCGCCCGATCCACCTTTATCCTTCCGAAATGTTCTGAAGGGGTCGCAAAAAAAATCAAACTTGGACGAAATTTTTCGCATCTTTAAAAAAAAATCCCCAATTAATTTTCTTTACAAAACATACTCTGTCAGTTTTCGGGGTAAATTGTAGTTATTTTCAACGATCGCCATAATTATTTTCGTAAAATTCTATCATTTCCGGAAATCTCTAAGATTCTCATACGTTAAGTGAAAATAATTAATGGGGACTTCTGACCGGGAAATGAATTTTAAAATTTAACCGGCTGCCGTGCCATAAAATTCCTGGTATTGAAGACGTACCTACTTTCGCAGCGCTCAAATAATGTTTTTTTTTTTGGAGCAGTTAGGATTTGTGTTTTGACTTCAATATTCAATAAATAGTACATAAATGATTAGACACCCCCGAAGCTTATTTTGATCATAATTTTATTATTTTCCCTGTATTTATATCTGTAAGTGGCAACATGAACATTTCGTTTTTAACACTATCTCCCTGGATTTCGTATAATTTCATACTGTAAATGCCATTTCCCCGTGACCCCCCCCCCAAGAAAGTGACACGCTGCAAACAACTAAGTAGTCCCGAAAGTTGACAAATGCATTCACCCGTGCTATGCTCGTAGCTGTGCGCTATAATTAAAAATCGCACGGGCAAGTACTATCGGTGCCAAAATTGGTCTTACACTTTATGCCCCTCCTAGACGATCAATATAATTGCGCAATATTTATTGCGCAATATTTATTGAACAACAGGTTTTGCCCTACACCACGCAAGTTTACTACGCAAGTAGCAGTCTGGATAGTTATTTTCAAGGGTGCGTTCTCGTCCAGAATGTCGAAGAATAGGGCTTGTTTAGCCATTGTTTTAAGTTATGCATGTGAGGAAAAAAAGCGAAGATGGTCTAAGGAGTGGTATAGAAAGAGAGAACAATACACACATGAAAATTTGGTGCGTGAGTTGTAGATCAGTGAACCCAGGGATTTTCAAAATTTCCCTCTATCACGATATACTGAACTTTTCACTTGCCAAAGTGCTGCAAACTCCCTATACAACTGTATAAATTCCGCTAATAATTCGTGGGCTGTTTTCTGAGCAACAGGTGATTGCGGAACCTGCTGTGGCGTATCTATCTTTACTAGAAATGAGCCAATACTGCGCAATACCTACCCTAGACGCCACAATAAGTTTGCACAATATTGAATATTGCACAAGTTATTTTAAACTTACTCAAACTTTACACAAGCGTCAATATTTTGTTCAATATAGACCCTACACGATCAATAATATTGCGCAATATTTATTGCGCAATTATATTGATCGTCTAGGGGGGGCATTAGGGTTCAATTCCGCTTAAAATGCCATAACCAATTACATTCTGAGGTAAAAAAACCTTAGCAACTGTCCGCCAATTAAAGCTTTGAAGGCGGATCTAAACGATTTTATTTGAATGACAACAAAGTAAACAAAGGGCAGCAAAAAATAGATAAATAATCATGTTCTTTTAACGAAAAATCACATCGCTTATGGGGGGCGGGGCTGGCGAAAACATAGCAACGTCCGGCATAAACGATTCGCGTTGCAAACTGGAACACCACTTTTGGAACTTTTAGTACATTCAAATGCAGTCAGCTTTGAAATTTCGACGTTACTGATTAAAAATCAAGTCGCGCCTCTTTTCAAATCTAACTAATTTTTTAACGCTAGGTAGTTAATAGTACGTATGTATATTAGAAAAAATAGCATGTTTTATTCGGAGGAAAAGCGTTTTTTTTGTGATTCGTCTGTGTTGTCGGCCGCCAAGTCTACAGACTTATCACTAAGATGTGACGCTTTACCTCGTTATAATCGTATTAGTCGGGGAGCAAGGTGCTCTAATTCGACACCCTCTATACAACTCGAACACACACAAGAAAATGAAGCTGCCGGATTCGAATTTTGAGGTCGCGAAAAGATCGGGAATTGCGAAAATGCCGGAAAATCGATTTTTCCTAAAATTTTCCTAAATAAATTTTCGACAATTTTTAAAACTTTTCTCGTTGTATTTCAGCAACGAAAAGAGTTAGAGATCTGTTTTTTCGTGGAATATACATTGAAGTGTGCTGATCATCACAGTGTGCACACGTTGCCTCTACAATTTTCCAATTTTGTGAAAAAAATGGTTTCTTGCTAGACCGCAAATTTGTGTAATGTATTTTTCATGCACCGGGTAAGTAATCTTATTTCTCGGAATTAACATATACATATGCGAGACCAAACACGGACAAAGGCTCAAAATTATTTTTGGTGAAGAAACTAAACATTAATGTTGTTACTGTAAAAAGTTACAGCGAGTTAAAACATAAATGACTCATGCGCGCTAGCCGCGCTGAGCCGTGTAGTAGTGGTTTATGTGCGGGCGTACAAACGCTGCATTAATATCGAGAACATTCGTATTTTTTATTCCGACAAATTGCATTTCCCTTCACACAAACATGATATTATCCATTGCACATTAGATTTCATGCCTGTACATCGAAAAGAACAGGTAAAATTTGTGCATTTACAGAACTGTGTTATAGTAACACAATCCAGTTTAGAGCTATTTGTGAATGTTATTGGCATAATAAAGCCATTTTCCATGTACCATCCATATTCCAGGAAGTTTGGAATATTTGGGCTTATTTGCCAAGCCGTTTTATATACAGCACACTGGAAAAAGCTCTTTTAACATGAAAGTTAAATGCATTTTCCGTAGGAGGCAGATCTCTGAAAGCAAAACATATCATTTTTCTGATGAGGCAAAAATAGGGTTAGTGAGTGAAAGGGTCTCTAGGGGACCGGGACGACAAGAAAGACTTACTTTTGCCAGAGAAGTTGTTCCTTATCAAGGCGGAACAGTAATGTTTTGAGGGGGGTATAATGTATGGTCGTCGCACTCCACTTATTCACGTGCCGCAAACCAAGACTGGAAACATTTACGTCCAAAACATTATCCAACCAATCATCCCTCCATTGGAGAAAATTTCGTTTTTTATGGACGATAACGCCACGCCCCACCGCACAAGAAGGGTTGCCAATTTGCTACAGGAAGGGAATATTCCAAGAATGAATTGACCAACAAACTCACCTGACTTGAATCCTTGTGAGAACGTGTGGGATATGCTAAAAAGGGCCATTTTAAATAGAGATAACCCCCCTTTCATCCTTTAGGAGCTAATTGTTGCTGCTCAAGAAGAATGGAACAACATACCGCAGGAAGCCATTAATAACCTTTTTATTGGAATATACAGACGTGTTAATGTTTTGTTCGGACATACTTGTTATTGACATCTTCGTTTCTCACATTTGGGAAGACTTTGGTCTTTTCAAAAAAAATTAATTCGAACATTTTCTTAAATTTAATTCCTGGCTGTGTACTCCTTCCATGAAAATAACCTTACATGTGATAAAGCATTTCAATAAAATGTAGAATTGAAGCCACATATTTGTTAGAAATTTTTTTGCTTACGTTTCAAATTAATTCAGGGGGCCAAGAGTTTCGGCTATGTGTTTATTATCGAGGATAAAAGCGCCCGAACCCATGTCGCTACCTATCAACCCATCAGCGCGGCTAGCGCGTACGAATTATTTATGTTTTAACTCGCTGTAACTTTTTTCAGCAACAACATTAATGTTTCGTTTCTTCACCAAAAATAATTTTGAGCCTTTGTCCGTGTTTGGTCTCGCATAATATGTATATATTAATTCCGAAAAATAAGGTTACTTACCCGGTGCATGAAAAATACATTACACAAATTTGTGGTCTAGCAAGAAACCATTTTTTTTCATAAAATTGGAAAATTGTAGAGGCAATGTGAGTACGCTGTGATGATCAGCACCAAAGTGAATAAGAGAAGTGTCTCCACTTGATAGCTGTTGCAGCAGAAGAGCGGGCTACGCAACTGTAATACTGGCATTGGTGCCGTGTGCAGCAAACTGGGCCATTCGTTCGGGCGTACCGCTCGGCCATATGCAATAATACATATCGTTTTTGCGTTCAGGAAGTACTCTGGTTAAAGTGAATAAAGGGGCGTAAATGCTGTATCCCAAAATATAATTTCGTACGGAAAAACAGCATTTTTCTCCATTTCAAAACAAGCAAAATTAGCAGCTAAATGGCCTCGGGCAATTGCTCGATAGGGCTTCGTTTTTGAAAAACATTTTGATTCGAAGGAAACAAATAGAAACAAAATTTAATTAAAGCGGGTACTGCAAAACAAAGTTGGTGCTATAAGGAAGTAATAATTGATTCTATTATTTATTTTACCTGGCTGGATTATTTGTAAAATCTGTCATCAATTACCAATTGTATTACATGCTTATCTTAGCTTGAAAACAACCAGTTGGACCCCGAAAATATTTCAGACGAAGTCACTTTAACAAGGAGAACACTAAGGCGGAAACATATTAGAGCGACGCGACGCGACGTGAAAATTTCGCGGGTGTTCATATTAAACCGACGCGACGCTACGCTACACTACACTACGCAAGAGAGGTGACGGTGTGCATCATTTTTGTTGCTGGTTCATTTGAGTTTGTTCGTGCGTGTGGACATCATGGAAACCTCGTCCTCTGAAGAGTTCGAAGACGAAATTGAAGAATGCGCTACTTACTACGTTATATTCTGCACTGATTTGATCCTTACCTGTTCTTGCTAATATCTACCCACGCTTCAAGCCTCATTTGCTGATTTCTATAGTGCTTTGATTTTGAATTATATATACACTCATAATTCCTGACGTTTTCTATTAATAAAGTTTCGTCCACTGTTATGTCCGCGTGTTTCGCGTTCACACTTGTCTGATGCAATGCGATGCCACGCTACGCGATGCTACAAAAATCTGGGAGGAAGGGATGTCGACAACGTCGTATCGCGTCGCGTGGCATGGCATCACGTTGCATCAGACAAGTGTGCACGGCGGGAGAGAATATCAACGTTTTCTTATGGAATAGATTTTGATCAGATCTCGGTCACGTCACGTGGTGTAGCGTCGCGTCGCGTCGCGTCGCTCTAATATGTTTCCGCCTTAACTTGGGCATCCCAGTTCTTACATATTGTTTATTAAGAAAACTAGAACGTTTTTTCCCAAGCATATTGATACCAGAGATGCTTACGACCTAACTATATGATTTCTTAAGTAAAAGTAACTGTAGTAGGTACTTTAAAATATGAATGTAAATCTCACGAATCAATATGTGTTGGCGTCATTGGGTCATAATTACATATTGTTAAGAATGCAATTTTATTCTAAGCAGCAAAATGCAGGCCTCAAAAAACAGAACTGAGAAAATAAGAAATTGTCAATATTATATTCAAAATAAATGACTTTTGTAAGAGCTGCTGAATTTACTTTACGGCCTGACTTTAAATAATTGAAATACAGTGAATCCTATGTGAATATTGACGTATAAGTTGACCGCTTTTTGTTGAAACCGAGGAATTTCTATAATTTTACATAAGTGGTTAACCTGTCTATGTTGACCACCGTCAAACGTGTATCTTTTTCACTATAAATCCATTTTTTGGTAATGTAATGAAATCAATGCATCATACACAATACATTCGACATCGGTATAATCGCGCGGACGCTCGGCCCAGTTCCCCCACTCCAGTCGCCTAGAAACATTACATTTGCGTAGCTCAGTATCCGCACGGAGTGGAGGCACTTCTCTTATTCACTTTGATCAGCACACTTCAGTGTATATTCCACGAAAAAAACAGATCTCTAACTCTTTTCGTTGCTGAAATACAACGAGAAAAGTTTTAAAAATGGTCGAAAATTGATTTAGGAAAATTTTACGAAAAACCGATTTTCCGGCATTTCCGCAAATACCGATCTTTTCGCGACCTCAAAATTCGAATCCGTCACTAGAACCGAATACCCGCGCCAGTAAATAGGATTGCTTTCTATTCACTCCATTCGCATTGGCACTTGGGCGAGCACTCCACTCGAGTACTAGAATGGTAGTTCATACGAGACGAGTAGTACTCGGTTCTAGTGACTCGTACGAGTTACTAGCACCGTGTAAATTAGCTTTAAGACGATCACACCTTCCCTTAACTCATTAAGTTTTAAAACAGGCCTGGGTTTGTTACACTACACAGCACAGCCTAGAAATCGGTTATGAGGTATTTAGGGTTTTTTGTGACCGTCTTATTTTATATAGATGACGCTTCAAGAAAGCAGTGATGCTTTGGGTTTTGAACAGTGTTTTTCAGTTTTCAAAATGGCCCATGTTTATGGTAAGAGCGAATTGGGTGATATGCTATTAGTAGATGTGGAGTGTCACCAAAATGGTGCCTCAGCATCGTGACTGGATGCTGAGCGTTTCCTTTTGTGATGACATCCCGCAGTCCCAGACACCTTCAGGCAAATCGTGGTGGGCATGCTGGAAGACCTAGGCCACATAGAATGCTGCAGGCTGAAAGTGTTTTAAATATCGTTGAAGAAGATCCTACAACCAGTACAAGACATATCGCAAAGCAAGTCGAGGTGTCTCATAGCAAAGTGTGGACTATTTTACGAAAAATCAACTTTATCCCTTGCAACGAACTTTCACTCGTGCGTCCTGGGACACACTGTATACCTATTTAAATAGAATCGTTAGCCTATTAATGATTGAACTGTTACATCTAGGTTGGCCGAATGGAAAACTTATTCGTCGATATGCCATTAGCGTCAAGGCAGAGAAGGGCTGGGTTCTCTATTGCTATACCAAGAAAATTGTAAAACGGAAACAAATTAATTTAACTATGTACATTTGATGGGTAAAACAGTATAACAAAAATATTTACAGAAAATTAATATTGAGCTTCTTGCTGTGAAATTTAATCTGTATTTATTCACTTGAGCGAATAGCAAACGAGCACTGGGTCTTGAACCAGGTTTCGCAAGCAATTCTCCCAGTGATGGTACCCTGGGCAACTGCAAGCCGCTTTGTCGGATGATTTAAACTGTGCATGCGGTGTCTCAAACAATATAACAAATTAATCAATCCTCAGAAGTGTGTTTTCAGTTCCAGATCTGTCACATTCTTGGGTTACCAAGTTTCCGAAACTGGGACACGACCACTTCCGGCGAAAGTAGATGCCATCCGCAGCTACCCCCGCCCACAAACAGTGAAGCAACTCAGGCAATTTCTGGGAATGATAAACTTCTATCGTCGTTTTACTCCCAATGCCGCTACACTTCAGGCTCCACTTAACGACCTCTTACACGGCAACGCCAAAGGTAAGACACAACTCGCCTGGAACCCCGCCTCAGCAACCGCTTTCGACACCTGTAAATAGAGTTTAGCCAGCGCAACGCTTCTTGCACATCCAAACCCCCAAGCAACGCTCGCAATAATCAGCGACGCCTCTGACACTTCCATTGGCACCGCCCTGCAACAGCGTATTCACGATGATTGGCAACCCCTCGCTTTCTTCTCCAAAAAGCTATCACCTGCCGAGAAGAAGTACGCCACTTACGACAGAGAACGACTCACAATTTACCGAGCCGTCAAGCATTTCCAGCACATGATCGAAGGTCGTGATTTCGTCATTAATAATAATAATAATAATAATATTTTATTTAAATATGTACATATTCTTGTCAAGTATATATTTACAAATCATTGCAAGCTCGCAGCTTGAGTTGTTGTTTGATATTGCGCCATCGTGTCGTAGAATTCTGCTTGAGTATGGAGGGTTGGCTATTGGACTCGATAACACCGCGATGCGCCATCTACGACGAATTGCGAAACCAAACGAAAGTCATAATTCTCTGGCGGGCTTGTGCATTGTCATATGACTTTCGCGTGGAGTGAAGAAGTTTTCAAACGTTTTTTGTGAATTAAAATGCCGAAAAAGACAATACTAATTGCTGCGTGTATGGCTGCAGCTCAAAAAGGAGTGTCGATGGCTCTTTGCGATTTCATCACTTTCCGAATAAGAACATTTCCAAGGTTAACATAACCAACAAATATGGGGTAGCTGAAACAGTCGACCGAAGATTAGCATGGGATAAATTATTATTAATGGGTAAACCCTCCACTAAACATATGAGGGTTTGCTCTAAACATTTTAAAGAAACTGACTACACCCTACGGTAGCAATTTTTTTCACCTGCACATTTTAAATCGATTCAATCATCTACTTTCAGGTTCAGGAAAAATCCCAACAAGGTTACGCACAACAGCTGTGCCTAGTGAACATCTGCCTGTAAAGTCAAACATAAAATTTGAAAAAATATTTGATAAACGCAGGCAAGAAAGGCATGAAAGAAGACAAACAAGAAGAGAGCAAATGCTACAAGATACTAATGTTGGTACATCTTTAAATATAACAGAGGAATTAAATCATGAAGACGGAGAAACCCAACCAGTAATGACATTTGAAGACCTGGATGAAGATGAAAAGAAAGCGGTTTTTGGTTTACTTTCAATGGGGGCCACTACAAGTGATCATAAATCAGATAAGAGTACGCAAGTGACAAGTGGTGATTTTATAGTTAAATTTGTCAACTCAATAACGTTAGATTCGGATCTACGATCATTAACGAACATTAATTCATTAGAAATGTTGAACAAACTCGGTCATTTAGTTTTAAAACATTACCCACAAAAGGTGGTTAAACTGGATGTTAAGGAAAAAATAGTATTAGTTTGTATGAAACTGAAGTTATCTTTACCTTTCAAAATTTTATCTTTTATTTTTAAAGTAACATCATCACTATGTGGAAAAATTTTTGACGAGTATATACAATACCTGTCCAACATATTAAAATCTTGTATACCGTGGCCTAGCATTGAAGAATGTAGGAACAATTTACCTTCCTCTTTTAAAGATTTTGCAAAAGTGCGAGTTGTGGTTGACTGTACGGAAATCCCAATCCCAATCCAAAAACCAAAATGTTTATGTTGTAGGGTAAAAACGTATAGTTATTACAAGGGTAGAAATACAATTAAAGTTATGACTGCTGTTAGTCCAGGGGGATTACTAACATTTCTATCGAAAGCTTATGGGGGACGAAGTTCAGACAAAAGTATTTTTGAACAGAGTGGTTTGATACAGAAATTGGAGCCATATGTAGATCAAGTAATGGCAGATAAGGGTTTTCTAATAGAAAAAATTTGTGAGGAAAATGGAGTAGGAATTGTAAGGCCTGCATTCTTAAGAAAACAAACTCAATTTACAGAACAGGACTCAAAATTGAATATAAAAATTGCAAAAGCCCGAGTACACGTTGAGAGGGTAAACCAACGACTTAGAACATTTAAAATACTCGATGGTCCATTACCTTGGACATTAGCAAAAAGTGTTGATGACATAATAGTTGTTTGCGGTGCGATGGTAAACTTACAAAGTTCAGTTATGTCGGATGATAAATTTTTGCAGGGAAAATGAGCAAATCTGTCTCTTTCATGATTAGCAAAAACTCAACTGTAAGTAATTCTCAACAAAGTAACTGCGTTAGAAACTATTCACTTCTTTTGCATTTAATAAAAAGAAACAACTGTTATGCTCGTGAACGGTTAATGCAGAAACTCGGAAGGGACTCTTAAAGACGTATGATGAAGTACGGCACTGTACGGGTGCGAAACTTTGGAAATAGGAGAATCGGATTGAAAAAAAATAGAAGCATATGAAATGTGGTGCTGTAGACGTATGATGAAGATACCGTGGATAGAGATAAGGTTAACAATAGGGAGGTATTAGAAAGAGTTGGGGTCAAGCGAAATTTATAGAAGACAGTAAGGAATAGGAGAGATAGGATGGTAGGACACCTTCTGAGGCACTAAGGCTTAGTTCGCGACATACTAGTCAGAGATAGGAATAGGCCTAGATTAGACTACTGCTCTCAAATAGTTGGGATATACTTAGCATATTCTACTTTTATGGAAATACGTACGTTAGCGCTCAAGATAGGAAAGGATGGAGGTACGCCCTCAACCAGTCATTGGACTGAGAACTTTATGATGATGAGACTTCTATTTTGAAGTGTGTTTTACCATTATTAATGTTTGTCCGATAAATAAAAAGCTGATTGGCATGTTTTTTTGTTTCATTTCCTTATTAGTCCATCTAACAAAAGAAATAAGAAACCTAATCTATCCAAAATACAATGACATAGAAAGTGTTATAGCAGGATACTGAGCTGATCTTGCTAGAATTCCAATTATTTCAGCAGTTAAATCTGTAAATTTATACAGGGTGTATCAATTCTTCAGAAATACAATAATTCTTTTTGTCATCTGATTTTGAACAATAATTTATTAATCATCCTTGCAAAGAAAGTGTAACATTTTGGAAAAATATTTTTCTGAAACAGTTAAAATTAATTTTTTGGCAAAAACAGGGTCAAATGGAATTTCTAATTTTAAAAACGCATTGGATGAACTTGAATAAACTATAAAGTCACATATTTTCAGGTTCAGAATTGCCAGACCAAGCTGAATTTGTCCATAATAAGCATGTTTCTTCTTCAGCTGAATGCCCTCATTTAAATTTACAAGAAAATCACAAGAGGCAAAACTGTAGCGTCCCCCGTTTTTGCTGAAAAAATCATCTATTTAGGCGCAACCCTTTTATAACAAAATAATGTCATACCTGAATATGGACATTTAATTTCCACTAGTTTAATAGGGATCCCATTTTCTACAACAACTGCATCAGGCGAAAACCCCAACCATGGAAAATGCTTACAGATGACGAACCCAAAGAATTTTATGACTGTGTCTGTTGTGCCAGCCTGGTACGCTAGTAGAGCATTTCCTTCATATTCATTTCCATGGCGCACATATTTATTTGAAAATGATTTTGGAAAAAAGCAGCTGCTCGTTTTTTTCCCCCATCGTTCATCTGAATATTTTGAACTGAAAGTGAATACAGAATAACATGTACTACCTAAAATAACAAAACAGAATTAATATAATTATAATATTAACAAGTAAAACTGAAATTTGCCTACCCGTAATTCTAAACTGCCTGCATTTAAACCATTCTTCAGATTGCTGCGCAGTTAAAATGCCACTTCTTAAATTGCAATTCGATATCTGTTGCCATTTATTAAAGCAGCATTCTTGCAAATTAAACTTTTCCAAAGAAAGGTGCTCTACCCAGCGGCGGCTCCTTAATAAGTGCGCTCGTGCGCGCGCACTGCCTACAAAAATATGGTTTTAACCTTTTTTGATAAAAGGTTCAAAACCTTATAATTATAAACTAATAAGTTTAAAACTTTTTGAATCTCTTCCGCAATATATATTAATTATTATGCGAGATAATAAATAGTACGTGCTCTAAGTATTCCGCGTCGTCTTTGAAAATGCCTACCACGCACGCATCTAGCCGTCCGAGTACTGAGGTGTGGCCAATGCATATTCGATATGGGAGCGAGATCGGCGCGACTCGGGAAAATTTCGTCCTATGTGCTTTTAGGTGGAAGAATTATAGCTCGTCTGGGAGCGCTGTTTGAGCGCACACACTATTGGGCGAAGCACGAGACGCGGAGTTTTTACTTCTGCGGCAGTGTTTATTGTTTTTGTTTACCATATTTAGGTCTGAGATAGCTCGTTGCTTTGCTTATAACGTGAGTAATTAGCTGCATTATCGTGTTTATTTTTAAATATTGAAATTTCCAATACTTAGTTACTTAGCATGGCTAGTGATTTGGTTTAGTTAAAGTCAACACTTAAACATTGTGGAGTGAACTTTAACAAAGTGGTCGCCTGATTTTTGCAATTTTCAAAATTATTATTGTGTTGTAATACTCCATTCAGAAATGACTTTTGACGAAAAACTTGAAATAAAATGAAATGGACGTCTTAAGCCTGTGCGAAGTATCAAAAGCTTTTCGAAAGGTCGCGGTAAAAGTTGTGTGCGAAAGTTTAACCTTTTGGATTTGGGATTTTCGTTAAATATTGCGGTGAGTGAAATTTCTTGTTGGGAAATGTTTGAAAATGGCTTCTAAAGCACTTCATTTAAAAAAACTACGGGGGAGAAACCGCCAGACCCCCCCCCCCCAACCTCTGAGCGGTGATTTCATTCTAGAGCACTGCCAAGTTCTAAAGTCAGGAGCCGCCACTGGCTCTACCAAATTCAACAGAAATGGAGACGAACAGAAATGTTCTATATATTTATCGATATTAATTAATGTGCCTTGGCACGGTAAAATATCTGTGTTCTTTGAATTTGCTGCTGTAGTTGTTGTTACCGATCTTCTACCCAAACTGCAGTAATATAAATTTTGGAATATTTTACACGGTCAAATAGCAATACTGTACCAATGCTTTTTCATACTGCATCTAGGCAAAACATCCAATAATTCTTTGGCGCATGAGTTTGCTTCTTCGTTAGTTAAGGAGCGAACAACTTTCCGTCGTTTTATTACTGTTTCTAAACAAGAATAATCAGAAATTGGCTGCGCTACGTACTTTTCTTTGGCATTCAACTTCATTTTTCCCCAATAACATTCTACATCTGTGGTAGATAATATTTCCAATAAGCTGATATTGGTTCTGAAACAAACGGAAGAACAACAGACAGAAAAACAAAAATAAAATGTGATTCATGAATCACTACAATTGACGGGGCATGTTAATTTGCCTCTTATACTTTACTTCTGATACAACCTGGTACAATACAGCAGCACTGCAGATACGTGCTTGCATGTGCCCGACAGTCCTGTTTTACAGCTACACTTCATGACCTTCACACTGACAGCATTACCCTCAATTAAAAATTTGCCTTCAATTTCATGTGGTTTACTTTGAATTGCAGATGTTTGAAGGCACAGACCAATAACATTTACGTAATTCGATGTATCACTGGCCTTCCTTCCACACAAAATTAAATGCTTGGCATTTAACACTTGCTCTCCTTCCACAAAGCACCGACTGTCAGGGGATGCTCCCAAATATTTAAATACTTCCCCTAGTTTAAGAAATGTTTCGGCAATTGGAATTGGATCTAAAACAGCAATTAGTAAATGACACGGCCATAATTACATTATAAACATTATACATTACTTAATTAAATGCAGCAAATAAAATTCACCAGAACACAAATAAACAAACCGGTACCGGCAAGATAGAACTCAAATATTTCCATGAATATGACTTTCGCAATCAGCTGATCGCGCGACAGTGGAGCCCCCTCAACGGTCATTCTTGATCCCAATAAGAAAATTCTTTAGCTCCCTCCTGAATAGTGTGGTGCTGTTGGTTTTCCAATGGGCTGGGCAGGCGTTATAGAGTTATGCCGGCTGTCCGATATTCCAAGGTTTTCAATCTGGTCTTGGGAGCGTGAATGAGGTGAGCTTGTCTTGTAGTGTAGCTATGTAATTGACTATTTGTGGGTAGATTTGGTGTGTTTTGGTGGGTATGGATTGTGGATTTGAGTATGAAGGTGGCCGGAGCTGTGAGTATGGAGTAATCTCGGAAGTAGGGTCTGCACGATGACCTATTTGACAGTCCTTCTATGCTTCGGATGGCCATCTTCTGTTGTTGTAAGACCGATTTGATGTGGGGTGAGTATCCCCAAACCTCAATAACGTAGAATATTATGGAGTGGAACAGGTATAGCACGCACTGTAAATCTAGAACACATGATGTATACACGACACTCACCAGAGATAATAAAACGCACTTGGTGTCCATCAGTTTTCCTGCCAGACGAACACAATATTATATGGGACCACAACGCCCATAGTGGGTTGTAATACTCCATTCAGTTAAAAATGAATATTTTATCTAAATACAGACTTTTGATGAAAAACTTGAAATAAAATGAAATGGACATCCTAAGTCTGTGCGAAGTATCAAATGCTTTTCGAAAGGTCGTGGTAAAAGTTGTGTATGAAAGTTTAACCTTTTGGATTTGAGATTTTCGTCAAATATTGCGGTGAGTGAAATTTCTTGTTTAAAAATGTTTTAAAATGGCTTCTAAAGCACTTCATTTATATTCAATCCACAGAATGCCCTCATCATCCCAAAAAATTGTCGCCATCAGCTTCCTTGCAGATGCTTGCGTCTTCGCCTTTTTGGGTGGTGGAGATCTTTTGTGCAACCATTGCATTGACTCTTGTTTTGTTGGGGGATCCCAGTGGAACACCCATGTTTCATCGCCCGTTACAATTTTGGAGAAGAGGTCTTGGTCACGAGCTAACGCTGCCAAGTTTTCTTCGCAAATTTCTTGTCTGCACAACCTTTGTTCAGAAGTCAAGATTCTCGGAATCGGGGAAAACCATCACTCCTGTCACCATGCAGACTCGTGGACATAACCTGCCAGCTTGTGTGAACGAATCCAATGGTGACAATTGTTAACTCTCTGATCTCTAGGGCTCATTAAAACGCCTCGATGATTAAATCTGAGTTTAATAATATACAAACATCATAACATCAACAAAGAACAGTGGGCGCCATTCTCCTCTATTTTTGACACATAACATATATCATGGCCTCCTACATCATACCATGGCTCCCTACATCAACACGTTACATTTTCTTAGGAGCTAACACAATTTCGAACACCTTCTTTCGGCAGGTCCTGACCACACAAATTAAAATAATAATTTTGTATAATTTTGATTTTTAATATTTAGTTGTACATTAATTTGGCCTCAGTAACCAGTCAGTACCCAAGTAGCATTTTTAGACACATATTCGAAACAGCAGGAAACAAATTTGACGTAGCGAAACGTTCTGAAACAGTTTCTATACTTTTCAAATTTTTGTGTCGGTTTTAATGTGTAGAAACTATGTTTTTTATTGTTCGAAACATGTTTCCGTTTTTAAATTGGAAACATTTGTTTCTAAATAAATCTTCATTTGCATCAACTTTTTGTATGCTGCATTTTCGATGCGAATGTTTCGACAATATGCGGATACTTTTGTTTCTATGTGTATACATACAGCTGTGTTGATACGTTATCGAAACTATGAGAACAATTGAGGGCTTTCTACGATTCGAACTGTTTCGATTAGTCTTCGACACAAATTTAAAGTTGTCGACATTTTTTGACATTTGAAAATTATAACCTCACATTTAAAAAAAAGTTATGTGATATGTGTATTTTTCGACGCCATGGGCAAAACAAAGAAGTTCAAGCATACATCAAGATATTACAAATTCAAACATTAGGTTAGCATTGATCTTTTTTATTGTACGCACAAGCATACGTAATACATAGAATACAGAGACCAGTGTTACCAACCGAGGTTCGTCCATTGAGGTAGGAAGTTTCATCCCGCTTGAATATCCTTTGCGCTTGCGTGTGGCTGCCAACTGACACGGAAGTATAGGAAATGTTCCTATTTGTGCCGAAACATTTGCAGCACGAAGAAATAGATAGAAATGTTTCGAAACGGATAGAAAATGTTTTGATCGGCCATTACAGAGACGTTATCCGGCAACTAACTTTGGCAGCCATTATGATTCCCCCGACAATTTCATAAAAAAAAAGTATTTTTTGCGATGTATATCGTTAAAACTCTTCGAAATTAGTTACGTGATACTTCATATTCACCATTTATTATGCAATTCACATTTTAGCAAGAAAATATAAAAATAATTTGGGTCAATTTTAATTTAATTTTAATACAGTTGCATATCTTATGTTGACCACTTTTTGTGTTGAAATTAAGCAGCCATTATTTCAGCATAATTTACAGACATGCGACGAAGTTTATTATTATTCCCTAAACACTTGCCGAAAATGAAAACGCGAAAGTTGATAAGGTAGATATTTAGATGGAGAGTACGATTGATTGAGATTCGTGAACTCCTTCGTGATTGGTCTCCCTGCTCAGTGGTAACTACAACGACGCAATAAAGAATAATAATTAAGGAAACATAATCAAAACATAACAGAACCATTTCAGGTTAAAATAGAAATTTTGTCGAAACATGTTTCACCACTGTTTCTATACTTGCTTAGTGCCAACCGGTTGGAAACACATTATAACAAATTCATAAGAAAAGCATTATGTTACCGAAACATTTTGAAACATGACACCAACATTTTCCGTTGTCTCTAGTCACAGACACAAAATATAGAAACAGTTTCTTAAATGCATCGATTTTTGCTACTTGGGTAGATACGTAGGAGTTAAAAATTATGCCCCAACTTAAAAAAAAACACCCTATATAAATATCAAAATATTCATAGCCTGTAACGAATTTGTTGTGAGACCCTAAATTTTTTGATCTTGGTTATTTTCCTTAAAGTATCCTATGAATTCTTTAAAAGTTGAATCAGTTGTTTAATTCTTTTGAATAAATTACCTGGAAGGTCGTGTATTTACCTGAATTTAGTTCAATTCCACTCATTTTTTTTTAATTCTGAATTTGTTCTACGAAAAAATAGAACATTATGGTTTCAGAGGAAATGCACTATCATTAATAAAATCTTTCCTGACAAACAGACAACAACAAGTCTGATTTAATAATATAAGTAGCAGCATGAGTGACATAAAGGAGGGCGTACCGCAGGGATCTCCCCTAGCTCCTTTATTCTTCATTATTTTCATTAATAACCTACCATTACACCTCACTACAGAAACAATCATATATGCAGATGATACAACCATTGTCAGCAAAGGACCTACATTGGAAATAGCCAAACACAATATGGAGCAAAACTTCGAACTTGCAAAAACCTGGTTTGCCCTAAACAAACCAAGCTAAACGAGGATAAGACAGTCTCTATTAATTTCGACCTTGAGAGGTGGAATGAACCTGGGAGGACAGAACGACTCTTAGGTATCATCATCGACCCCAGGTTATCCTGGGAAGCCCACACCTCCAATTTATGCAACTGTCTGGCCAAGGTTACATTTGCCTTGAGGAGAATCCAAAAAACAGCTGGATCTGGAGTCGCTATTATAGCCTACCACACCCTGTTCCACTCCATAATGTAATGTCCTACGGTATTGAGGTTTGGGGATACTCACCCCACATCAAATCGGTCTTACAACAGAAGATGTCAAACAGGACATCGCGCAGACCCTACTTCCCTACTCCTGCCACCTTCATACTCAAATCTGTATTCCACACTCATCAAAACACACCAAATCTACCTACAAATAGTCAATTACATAGCTACACTACAAGACAAGCTCACCTCATTCACGCTCCCAAGACCAGATTGAAAACCTTGGAATATCGGACAGCTGGCATATAACACCTGCCCAGCCCACTGGAAGACCAACAGCACCGCACTATTCAGGAGGGAGCTAAAGAATTTTCTTATAGCCAACCCACCATACTCTCAAGTAGAATTCTACGACTCGATGGCGCAACAAATATTATTATAATATTATTATTATTAAGGTGCAGTGGGGTAAGTGCGACCTATCTTTTCAGATTTTTGACTTTTGGTACTTGTCAGATTGTGATTTTTTTAAATAGGAATTCAGCTTTTTAATATAGTAATCTTGACAATGTTTTCTGTTCGTTTCGAATACTAAATAGCGATAAATGTGCCTCAATTTTTTTTGAGCAAGAAATATTTTTTTTCGTCATTGGGTCGCACTTACCCCATGAATGTGAGGCAAGTGCGCACCACCTGATTTCTAGCTCATGTAAATAACTAGCAGTGTCTGTTGGGGCAAGGGCGTGTTGTACATCAAAAGTTGAATTAACTTTGTGTTTGATAGTTTCTCGTATCTGCGACAGATGGAAAGTTAAGGCATTTTGTAAGTAAAAAATAGAAATAGTGACGATTTAGATTATTGAACAAAATTGTTAGAGTACGAATAATTAATGCAAATGCTAATATTTAAATTTTTATTTATTTAATAACATAACTGGTAACTGCTTAGGTAACTTATTAGGTATCTAAAAATAATACAATTATTAAATTTTAAATCAACTGCAGTAAGTAAATATAAAGTAATGAGTAATAATCGGGCATAGCAGTCAAGGAAAACTACACAGGCCTATAAGTCGCACTTGCCCTGCGCACTTACCCTTAACCGTAATTTTTGGGGGGCAAGTGCGACCTACAACTTTTTTTGATAAAAATATATCTAAAAGTTCATTAATGCTTACCAAAGGCACGTTGACTCTTCAAGGTTTCTTTTACAATTGATAATAAACTAAAAGATTTTATTTTTAAGGTCATTAATTTACGACGAGTATGCACCTGCAATTTTGACTGACGCAATTAAGCAGATCTGCTGGCAGTTTAGCCTTGCAGGCACATATGCGTGTCGGATAAGTGGCGCTAATGGTGTTCCCCTAACGGTTGCGTATATAATATTGAATTCAAGTGTGATGAAGCCCAGTTTACACATACGAAATAACAAAAAAACTGGGTTGGTCGCACTTTCCCCAAAATTGCTCTTGCCCCACTGCACCTTACAAAAATTTTATTTGATGTAGATAAAATAAATTGTCGAATGATTAACTCTTTTCTCGACCTTCCCAGTTTCCTCTTATAATTTATTTTCAATAGATGTTTAACTTTTGAATTCATATAAACGAAGAGGATTCCTTTGAATTGCTCTAAAGAAATGTGACAAGATTTTCAAAGTGCTCAAGAGGGACGCATATAAACATAGGTACCTTACAGACCTACGGCACCAGGCCAGGAACTTGTGAATAATGAAGATTTATAAATCAACAATAAAAGTCAAATTAGTGGAACTTTCTAAGGTGATAGCAATCACCTATCTGACGATAACCTGACCGATTTTTTGTTCATAAGAAAAAAGCTAAATCACTATAACAAAAAAAATGAACTACGGCGAGGCATGAACCCCTAGACTTGCACATACACTGAGTGACGCATCGACCACTGAGCCATGAAAGTGTTGACATGCACATTTAAGGACTCACTTTCTTGATAATACACCCGGTGCCGTAAGGCTGTAAGGTATTTTATATTCAAGTGGGACCTCACCACTTTCCATATTAATGACATTGTGAACAATATTTTCAAAGAAGCATGATCAACTTCCGTGATATGAACCTCCCACAACTTCATTTTAGAATAGCGTAAAAAATTTAAGGCAGAACCGATTGTCGGCTGATTTTTATTCAAAATAACCTTTCCGAAGTGAAGATAGAAAAACAATAGCGGGAAAGTCATTAAATAGAATTTTTCCATAAACCAAGAACTGTAAAAATTAATCAACCCAACCCATACTCAGAGCCCCGCTCAGAGCTTTAATGCAACTTTGCACTTTTGCAATACACTACCCTTGTAAGTAGGAATCACATCTGCGAATTGATCATAAAAGTAGTGATGCACTTTTCATTTCAACCCCCATCAACCACCAACCAATCCTTAGCTCCTCTCCATTCAATTCACTACAAAACCGGTTTTTCATATCTGCCACTTCACATTTCAAACAGACCCCTTCTCTGCAACACTAGCCAATCAGATTGTACGAATAAAGACAACAGAAAGGAGAGCAACCAACTATGGATTAATTGGTGGATAGTGGGGGGTTTGCTTGGAATGAAAACTACTACTTGTAAAATCAATTATCTTTATACATAGGTACCATCCCTCTCTTCCTTACCTATTTGAATAGGATAATCATTCTCCCTTACTTTGTAGTTACAGATTTAACAAGTAGGTATAGGAGTCCCCGAAAAAAGCGGGACATTCTAACAGAGTGCGCGGGCAGCGGGGCAGATCATCAAAACGCGGGGCTGTCCCGCCAAAAGTGATCCAACCACTGTGGGATACTTATCCTAGGAAAAGAAAAAAAAAAAACAAAGCAAGAAAAATGAAATATAGCAGTATTTTTTATGGTACCACCATTGCACCATTTCACTCCACACTTTAACTTTAATTCCCTGAATGTTGCATCGTTGAAAGGTTTAAACAATATATCCCCAGACAAACAAAATTTTACATCACTTGACCACTTTACCAGCAACCATAGATTAGAGACTTATGTAGATAAGCGACTCCCTGTATTTTCGCCGGACGAAATGGTTTAGTTACGCTTTATGACACAAAGCGCTAGTATCTTTTTATTTTATACTTATACAATTTTTTGTATCCAGTATTTGCTACTTTTAGAAGAACATAAAAATAGTAACTAGTTGTCAATGCATTGACAGAACAGCTTCCTAGCCACAGCCACAACTGAAGTGGAGGGCGCGCTTCAAGCGCGCCCTCTTTTCGTATTTTATTTATTTTTTATTTATTTTTTTTCTCAATTTTTTCCTTATACAACATATTACGATTTTCGCACATTGTGTAGCGAAAAATACCCTCTATCCGATTCAATGCAAAAATATATACGGTCTCATTGAAAAAATGTTCGATGACGCTACAACGATTGCTTTCTCCGGATTTCGGACGTCACTTATTCAACGATAAATTTCGTCTGGGTTTACTTCGTACGCCAAATTCTGGACGTTCTAGGTGCGGTCCTTAAATATGCAGCGGTACCCCTCGGTATCACTTATTGGGATACGCTGTATATTTAGGCTGGTCGGATCGTTCGCTTATGAACGTTTTTCTTACGTTGTATTTACGGTCAGGTAAGACTTATACGTTGGTCACCCTTTTGCTCGTAGTCGCAGAAGGGTGGGTCCAAATATTATGTTACTATTGCTAAACGTCGAATAACACAACAGAAAGAAAATGAAACGGTACTCTATTAATTTAACTATTTACATTTGAAAGAATTGAATAAACAGACTTGAATGGATAAAAACAGAATTTATATACAAAATACGAGATATTATTTACAGTGAAATAAAATGCGGTTCTCACGGAGTATTCTTAAAAGAATTAAGTTAATAAATCGGAATATATACAAAAATACGAGATATTTACGGGGAAATAAAACACGGTTTTTACGGAGTGTCCAGATAGAACGCTTGCGGTCCGCCGAGTGATCAATTCTGAATATTTACGGGGTCTCGGAGATTTCGTGGGAGCACCGAACGGTGCCAACTCCGAGACGGGGACAACGGGCAATTCTCGTCGCAGCACGCGAGTGCAATCGCCTGGGGGAACGCCGCTAGCTCCTCCGTCGCAAATAATCAATTCGTTCTACCTTAAGATTTCACCAGGAGCCGCCCATTACCCGGATGCGATCGATTTCCATCGGTATATCGTCCCATTACAGGCGCGAGGGCCACACAGGATGGGAAAATCGATCGATCTTCATAGACAGCACTCCCAATTCCCCAGCATGAACAAATTGAATTTATTTGATACGAACGAGGTAGGGTACTTACTCAAAGTTACTTACTCAAATATTTACGGGGTAAAATAATTACTTTCGGTTTGATCACACGGCGAAGTCGGAACGGTCGATCAGGTACTACTAGGTCGGATCGGCGGCCAGCATCATCCCGGATGCTGGGAGTATTGGTTTCGGCTGATGGCCGGGCGACCAAAATACTGAATTCTCTTCGGCGGAGCACCCACTTTTATCAGCGGTGTGACGTCGGATTCTTCTACGTCAGCTGTGGTGGCGGGAGGTCTTCGGCGGCGGGTCACTTCGAGTTTCTAGCGGGAAGAGTAGTGCCGGGTGCAAAATGCAGGACGTCAGATTAGTAACGGCCGCAACTGCCATCTATCTCGCTTGACGGTCGTCTCAACTGACGCGCGCTTGCGTCTCCCACCTGTGTCTACGAACACAGGTGACGTGCATCTCTTCGGGATCCGGGCGTGACGTCAGAACGTTAAAAGTAAACACAATCAATTCTTGATTACCTAATGTGTTTCTTTTTGCAACGTTACAACGCCATATCTTGGTTCAAAAGTGCTTCAAAAAAAAACCGCCCTGTCAGTTTCCTATGGACCATCTCTGATATACGTATGCAAAATTTCAGCAAAATCTGTGGAGCCATTTTCCTGCAAAAGTGCCAACAGACATACACACGCACGCACGCACACTCGCACACACACACGCACACACACACACACACACACACACACACACACACACACACACCCACACACGCGCACACACATATGGACGGAAATGTGCCACCCTGCTAAAAAGTCTTAGAATGACCTGAAAGGTCCACATTTGATGAAAAAACACCATGGTCAAAAAACGACTATCACAATAGCTTCCTAGCTCGGCTAGGAAGCTAATAAAGGATACAACAATTTTTTAAGTAGAAGTAAAATGTTATACAGGGTGTCACAGAATAACTATTCCTAATTTTCATAAATGATAGAGGGCACTTAAATAAACATTTTTTAATAATAAACTAGTGTTCGGAAATTTCTCAGTGCCAAGATAAACTAGAAACCTTTAAAAACAATCTCAGTTACTTACTAAATTGGAGCAGTTAAGTTAAGGAACATTTTATTAGAAATAATACTGCATCAAACTTTATAAAAATTGTTCGAAGTTACGACCACCATTTTCAATACAGAAGTTGTAACTATGTGCAATCGACTGCCGAATAAATAGCTGCGGATGTTTACGAATATCATCAAACGCTAGAATAATAATTATTGGAGCCGCTAATTCTTCTTCTGTATTGACAGGTGTCTCATAAACTAGTGATTTAATATGACTCCAAATACAAAAATCAACTGGAGTCATATCTGGTGAACGTGCGGGCCAATAAATCGGCTCCCCTCTTCTGATCCATCCATTTGGAAATTGTGCATTTAGATAATTTCGGGAACTTAATTTTTAAAATGATGCATTTTCAATCAAACACTAATTTATCTAATAAAGATTAATTTGTGACACGTAAAATGACAATTACACACTTATCTAATAAGGAATAATTTGTGACACACGTAAAATGACAACTACGAAAGGTTGCTATGATTCAACTTTTACTTTCCCGAGAGGGGGTTGTATTGTATACCGCCGGGAAAGTCCTGGGGTCACAACCGATTTTTTTCATTTTATCTCGATCCTGAAGAATTTCCAGACAATAGTTTATTAATAAAAAATGTTTATTTAAGTGTCCTCTATCATTTCTGAAAATTAGGAATAGTTATTCTGTGACACCCTGTATATAGGTATGGAATGTTAAAAAAAATATTTTCAAAATTAAATTTATGTATTTTATAAATGTAACATTGACACAATAAATTACTAAGAATTGTTTTATACAGTAATAATAAAGGCTACAAACTCCTTAAAAAAGTTTGCTTTGCCAAGTCGAAGAACTGTACTGCAGAGGTTAAGTGGCATTCGTTTTGGCGCTGAAATTATCAATGCTACGAGGGTGAATCAAATATGAACCGGACTTTTCTTTTCAACACCTCATAGGTGAAATGAGGGGCGTGACGTCTTGGTATATGTTGGGTAGGAATGTCAAGAGGCGGGGAGTAAACCGGCTTGCCAACCGGAGCAGATTGGCTGTTACTAGCATCATGTCTGATCAAGAGGTGCGCACGTTTGCTGCGCAACGCATCATCATCAAATATTTGTTTCAGGAGGGCGTAAAACCTGCCGAAATTTTGCGTCGAATAACTGCACAGTTCGCTGAAAAAACCCTTTCAAGGATCCAAGTCTACGACTGGCACAAAGAAATTTTAGGCGGCCGAAAATCAGTGGAAAGCGCCAGCCATACACGACGACCCTGGACAAGCATCAGTGAGGAGAATATTCGTGCGATCTGTGAGCTGATTAAAGGTGACCGCCGCATTACAGTATGAGAAATGACTGTACACATCGGGATATCATACGGGAGTGCCCAATAGTTACCGAAAATTGTCGGCAAGGAGGGGTTCCTCGCCTCTTGACGGAAGATCAGGAAGCAAACCATCTTGCAGTGGGCGAAAGATTTTTGGCGCGATATCGAGCAGAGGGGAATAATTTGTTGGGTCCTCGAAAGTGTTTTTCAGCAAACTGTGCAGTTAGTTGACGCAAAATTTTGGCAGGTTTTCCGCTCTCCCGCGTGACAAAAAGTTTATGATAATGCATTGCGCAACAGACGTGCGCACCTCTTGCTCTGACATGATGTTGCTAAAAGTCAATATGCTCAGCCTAGCGAGCCGGTGTACTCCCCGCCTCTTGACATCCCTACCCAACATATACCAAGACGTCACGTCAATCATTTCACCTATGGGACGTTAAAAAGAAAGTCCGGTTCATATTTGATTCGCCCTTGTATACAATGAAACCTCTCTTAGGCGGACAGCAATGGTCAATAAATTTTTGTCCGCTCAAGGGAGGTGTCCTCCTAAGAGAGGAACATTCAAAATTGTGCAATTAAATTTGCATGCTATGTAATAATAGAAAGCACGATGATGTTAAACAAATTTTTATTCTAAATTGTTAAATAAAACTTTTTTATTCATACATAATGTATTTTGGTTATATGTATTATAAACGTATTTATGCAAACACAGTTACCTACTTAAAAAAGTCTGTAATTTGCATCTGCTTTGTTGAAAGTAGATTGTGTACATTTTCATAAAAGTGTTCCTGCAGCGATGTTAATATTTCTATTCCCCTGCCATCATTCCTTTTAGTCGAAAAAATTTTTAAATCTTCGATAGCTCTATGAGCTTGATTGTATGTCTTGATACCACCATCTTCATTTATTGCATCAGATTCTTCCTCATCAGAAATCTCTATTTCCATGTGTTCTTCAGCTAACAAGGTTGAAGCACTTATGGAGACATCTCCCTCGACTATTACGTTGTTATCAAAAGAAATAAATTCTTCAGCTTCTACAGATTGAGCACCAGCCTCTATTAAAAGTTTAGACATACATAGATGCTAAATCTGACAAAGGGATGTCGTCTTCCGCATCGAACTCTTCTTCAGCTAGAAGAAATCCTGTCTCTTGAAAACCACATTTACGAAAACAGTTTCTTATAGTATCCTGACTGACCTGCTGCCATGCTGAATGAATAAAATAGATTGCATCTAAAACGTTTATGGCCTTACTTAATGCAGTTGCAGAATCTGCAGCTTGTATTCCATGAAGGATACGTTTTAATATTAATTTGCGGTAGTTGAATTTTTTTTTTTTTTTTTTTTTTTTTTTTTTTTTTTTTTTTTTTTTTTTTTTTTTTTTTGGAGGTTATGTTGATTGAACAGTGTTGTGCTCTTGATTTTTGTCACAAAAAGTATAATTAAATCGCTTGATTGGTTGAGGGAGGTCCACCAGCAGTAGTTATTAGACCTAAGACGGCAGCCCAGAATTCAAATATAACTAAAGAAACAGTGAAACAGCAGATAGACCCAACTAAAATAGCAGTGAAGGACATACGCGGTGTTTCCAAGGGAGGTGTAGTTGTGGAATGCAAGAACTTGGAAGAGGCGGATAAACTGAGGATAGAGGTGGAAAACAAGTTGGGAATGAACTATGAAGCGAAACAGTTTAAGAAACGTGTACCTGTTGTGAATGTCATGGGATTGAGCGAAAAGTTGGGAGAGCCTGTCTTCATAGAATGTCTAAAAAAGCAGAATGACTTTCTACCAGACAATATGTATGTGAAAATTGTTCATACCTACCAGCAGAAGTCTAAATATGGTGTCAGATATAATTTTAAGATAGAGGTGGATGGAAAAAGTTTCACCAGAATAATGTCCCAAGGCAAACTTAATATAGGGTGGGACAGGTGCTTTGTACATGAGGACATAAATCTAAATAGGTGTTATAAATGCAATGCCTTCAATCATAAAGCAGACTCTTGTAAAGGAGACAAAGTGATATGTCCTATGTGCTCAGAAAATCATGACTTGAAAAATTGTAAATCACAGACTCTTAAATGTGTGAACTGTACAAAATTAGTAGAACGTTTGAAATTAGATATTGATACAGCTCACTCGGCAAGGGACATAAAGTGCCCTGTATACCAAAAAAAAGCCGAACAATTCAGAGCTATGATTGACTACAGCAGTGAACCTGCACATTTTTTATGAAAATTCATGTTCACCATCAAGTGGATGATGCACCGCTTGATAGTCTGAGACAATTGAGAATATCCCATTTAAATGTGAGGTCGTTAATGTCATCGTTTGCGGACTTTGTCACTCTTGTGGAGGAAAACTCATTCCATATTATTGGTCTCACAGAAACCTGGTTAACACCTGATGTACCGTCAGACGTTTTGACATTACAAGAATTTAACTTTCTTCGGTGTGACAGAGAGGGACGTGGAGGGGGTGTTGGTCTGTATATACGGAAAAATATCCTTTTTGAAAGCTATAATACTGATAACACTGAAGCTAATGGCATCGAATACATCTGGATATTGGCCACCATTGCAAACAAAAAAGTTGGTATTGGGGTTATTTACAGACCCCCAAACATACACTACTCTGCCCTGGAGGTCTTGGAAACCATCATCTTGGACATAGGCAGTAGAACAGATTGTCTTATTATTAGTGGCGACTTGAATGTTAACTTGCTGAGTGATGGTGTGGACAGAAATACATTATACACACTTATGGAGTGTTTTGACTTAAAGCAAGTGATTAGGGATCCCACTAGAATTACAGAAAATTCTGAAAGTTTGATCGATGTCATTTTTGTAAATGGAGAGGTGGAAGTTGTGTCTTCTGGGACGATGGATGCTTCCAACATCTCAGATCATGAGTTGGTTTACTGTGATTGTGATCTTACAACAAAAAAACCAGAACCTAAATTAGCAACGTTCCGTGACTTTAAACACATTGACATGAATAACTTTTTACAAGACTTGTCTATTATTAATTGGATTTTTATAAAGGAAGAAGAAGACATCAACAATAAAGTTGATTTCTTCATAAATGCTGTTCTTTCAGTATTTGACTTTTATGCTCCGTTAAAGACAGTGTATATGAGGCGACAATATAGACCCTACATTACAGACTGCATTAAAGAAATGTTGAGGTTGAAGAGAAGAGCTCGCAGTAAATACATGTGGACAAGGAGTGTTGATGATCGACGGAATTATGCTTCTATTAGAAATATGGTAAATACTGCAATCGAAAATGAAAAACGGATATACTACGAAAGGGAATTGCATAAATGTAAAACTTGCCCAAAGATGTTATGGAAAAAACTACAGCAATGGGGTATCTATAGGAAAAATATTATAGAAATTCCTCAAGAGTTATGTAGGCCTGAAGATATCAACAACTATTTTCTCCATGCGTGCCAAGCACAGGTGATTACTGATGATACTATGAACAGGTATAACAGTTGTGCCATCCAGAGTGGATTTACAGCATTTGATCCGGTTTCTGTAGAGGAGATTAATGATATTCTTAAGACCTTGAGGAGTAATGCATTTGGATCTGACGGAATTAATGTTACAATGATACGCATGATACATAACCATTGCGAAGATGTACTGGCAAATATTATAAACACTTCCCTAACTGGAGGGGTCGTTCCTCAAGCTTGGAAGACATCGGTGGTAAAACCATTGCCTAAAAAAATGAATGCATCAACATATTCAGATCTAAGACCTATAAACATATTACCCGCTTACTCTAAAATATTAGAAAAGGCAATTGCATCAAGGCTGCTACATTATTTAAATGAGAACAAGTGTTTGCCCTTAGTACAGTCAGGCTTTAGAAGAAACCACGGCACCGGAACGGCCCTCTTAAAAATTGTGACTGACATCTGCAACGCACTAGACAGAGGAGAAATCTGTTATCTGGTGCTTCTTGACTACAGTAAGGCCTTTGATCTCGTGAATCATGAATTACTATTGGCAAAATTGAAAAACATCGGACTGCGAGGAACAGTATTGAAATGGTTTCGAAATTACCTTCAGGACCGAGAACAGTATGTTGAGATTAACGGAATAAAGTCACAGCCAAAGATTGTGGATAGGGGGGTTCCGCAGGGGAGCGTGTTGGGTCCTATTTTGTTTATTGTTTACACTGCTGATCTCCCTTTTGTTGTCAAGCGCTGTATCATTCATCTCTTTGCTGACGACACTCAGCTGCTGAAAAGCTTTACACCAGATAAGATTGATGATGCTATTATGGAAATAAATGAAGATCTTTCTGCGGTTTCTGAATGGTCCCAGGCCAATAGTCTGTCGATAAACCCAGCAAAATCAAAAGCTCTACTTATAGGTCCTGAGAGAAAACGGGAACGGGCATTGGGTTTGAAAACATTGGATTTGAGGATAAACGGTTCCATAATAATTGAAGAGAATGAAGTGAGAAACCTAGGAGTTACTTTTGACAGCAACTTAAATTTTGAAAAGCATGTAAACAAGCTGATCAGTCATGCATATCTCCAACTGAAGAGTTTGTATCAGTTTAGGAATACAATAAACTGCGACACTAAATTTTTTGCTTGTAACATGTGGATTTTACCTTGTATTACATATTGCATGGGAGTTTATTATCCGTTTCTCACAAATGCATACAAGAAAAAATTACAGAAGATCCAAAATACTTGCATGAGAATATCTTATGGACTGCAAAGAAGAGAACATATATCACCACACTTAGTGAATAAGAAAATAATCAATATGGAGAACCACTATATTTTGGCAATTGCTTCGAGCCTTTTTAAAGTTCTCACAACACAGGAACCAGAGTACCTGTTAGACTTTTTAATAAAGAGATCTAAAGTGCACAGTGTGAACTTGCGTGGTGTGGACCTGGTCTTCACTATTCCGCAGCACAAGACTACTAAATATGAGGGATGCTTCGCATATGTGGGACCTGCATTGCTTAATCAGTTCAGTCAGGTTTTTGAATCTAGTGGAAAAATCAGTACATTTAAAACTAATTTGAAAAACTTGTTAATGTTAGAGCAGGAGTCGGCATTACGGTAGGACTATGTAGCCTATACTAAGGTGCAGGGATTGGGAGGGTGGGGGCAGGGATGCTTATTGTTTTTGAGTTGTATTCTTATTTTTGCTTTTTGTACTGTGATGGGGAGAAATTGAAAATCAGTGTAACTGAATTTCTCCAATTGGCTGTAATTTGTTACTTCATTGTAATTTGTTACTTTCCAATAAATATTATTATTATTATTATTATTATTAAAATTAGCAATTATTCCTTGATCTAGGGGTTGGCACCTGGAGTTGGTATAGGGTGGTAGAAAAATAATCTTAACATTTTTCAATCTTAAGTTCTTTGGATGCGATGCGGCATTATCTAAAAAAAGCAGGATCTTTTTCTTCCGAATTCCCATCTTCCTGTCCAAAGCGGTGAGCCACTCGGTCATTATTTCGGTCGTCATCCAAGCTCTTCTATTATAACGCCAATCCACGGGTAACTGACTTGGCTGAAGATTTCTAAAGGCACGTGGCTTAGCCGCTTTCCCGATTACCAACAATTTTTCCTTTTCGCCTGCCATGTTAGCGCAATGCATAATCGTCAGTCTTTCTTTGGCCAGCTTACCCCCAACACATCTATCACCTTTTAAGGCGAACGTTTTATTTGGCAAGGCTCTATAAAACAAGCCGGTTTCGTTGGCGTTATAAATGGATTGGGCATCATAATCTTTAATTAAAGATGGGAGCTTTTCTAAAAAAGACTTCACATCTGCTAAATTAACGTCACCTGCCTCACCTGCAATACTCCTATATGAAATATTATGCCTCTTTTGGAATTTCTGGAGCCACCCGTTCAATACTACGAAGTTCTGAACACCCAGACTTTGAGCTACTTCACGCACTTTTTCCTGCAGTAAAGTTCCGGATACCGGTAAATTTTTTTACTTCTTGCGGCCCCGAACCATTGCAAGAGTGGATTGTCAATTTTACAGCATTTTTCTTTGAGATAAATTCGCTTGGCTTCAATGTTGGAAGTGTTAGAAATCCACACCTTAAGCAGATCTTCTTTTTTTTTCAGTATGTTCCCTATTTGGGTCTTACCGACGGAAAAATCCCGCGCTATATCCCGAATACTGCGGCTTGCATTCTGTGCTGCGTTGATAACATCAATTTTTTGTTTCAAAGTTAGCGTATGCCGTTTCTTTGAAATTATGCATTAAACACGTACAATTTTAAACAAATATCGTAAGCCTTGTAAGAAAACAATTTATTTGATTCTTGCGACTACGAATTACTTGTTTTGACGCGTCAAGTGGAATGCGGGATGATTTGTCACGTCGTCTTGCCGTCACTAAGGGGTAATCGGAATACTTCGCGATTGCTCGCTTGACTTTTGTGGCGTTCGGCGTCCGCTAAAGAGAGGTTTATTTACCGTTTGGGACTGAAAACATCTGTCCGTGTCCGTTCTAGGGAGGGTCCGCTTAAGGGAGGTAAATTACAATGGGATGCATGGGCAGTACTGTGGTCGGCAGTCAAAACGGTATAACTCGATTTTTGGTCAAAAGGAGATATGTGCATATTCTTACTTAAAATTTCAATATTTTCACCCTGTCAAAAGGATATAACTCAAAACACAGTGTGCAAGAGGTTATTCACAATGGAATTTGGACATATAAGAAATGTTGAGAGTATCCCATCCAACAAAAGGGTATAAGTACACTTATATGTTTTAAAATAAAATATGAAACATTCAAAAGGGCATAAATCTTTTAATGACATTTTGTAGCAATACAAATTTATATTTTATTCAAATATCATGCTCTCAAAAGGGTATATGTTAACATATTTCCTTTTGACTGAACGACTTTTTACTACAGCACTGTTATATTGAGAAATCAAAAGGTAATAAGTGTACTTATACCCTTAAGACCCATTCGTATAATGTAACAAGCAAACTAGTTTGTATACTTATGACCTTTAAATTGGTGTTGTGCAACAAGTGGGTGATATAAATATTGTTAAACCGTTGATCAACGGTTAAACTCAGGATAAAATTGTTGATACAATCAAATTCAACAAAAATTGGACAAGTATGAGTTCTAGGACGAATATGATGCTGCGTTTGTGTAAAGAAAAAGGTAAAATTTGAATAAAAATGTTATTTTTGCTTCATAACCTAAAAATGCCGGTATTTTTGTGGCCTAATATATTGCTTCAGATTAGTAGATATTATTAATGACTAGAATATATAATTTTAAATATAGTGTGTTGAGTAGTATACCTACATATTTTAAAATAAAGTTCTGTTAGTAGAATGACGTGATCAAAACCTAGGGTAGTAGTTTGTTATTTTAGTAATATAACAATATCCTCCACGAATTGCCTGCGTGTAAACCTACCACAAAATGTTTTTATTACTGGATATGCAATTCAAATTAAATTAAACTCAATAAGTTTGTTAGCTTTCTGATGGCATTATCGGTTTCTTTGTAGATAGTCATATAAGTAAGGTGGAGGGTACGGCAGATAAACAGGTGGAGGATACAATAATCGAAGATAAGTTAAATCACATGGAGGAGGACACGGTAGGAAAGACAATGGGTAACAAGCTAGACGATTTTGGACATTATCAAGTGGAGAACGAGATAGTAGAGGAAAGGGCAGATGAGGGTAGTTCGAAAGATGATAAGGTGGAAGACAAAGTAACGAAAAAGGTGGAGGATGTAATAAAAGACGATGGAGTTTTTTGTTGTACGCTTGCTGATTTAAAGACGTTAGATAAATACCTTGAAGCAGACAATATCTTTACCAACGGTATCTCTAGTGAATTAATTATATTTCCTTTGGAAACAAGCAGTATTGCGACTACTTCTGAAGACAGCATTAGTTTAGAAGTAGGAAACTTGAGCAAATCAGACATTCTCCTGGATTGGCTATTGAAGATTCAAATGTTGACATTTTTCAACAGGAATTGGGTGATGAAAACGATGATCCTACATATAAGCCCAATTCTGATTCCGAAACAGATGATGAAGAAGAAACTTATGGGACTGATAGTCAAGCAACAGCTACAGCAGAAAAGAAGTTTTCTAAAATTCTTAAGGTGGACAGAAAGCGGAAAAGAAATAGTGGAAAGGAGTACACAACCTTAACTGGAAAAATAAAAAGAGCAAGATGCTTGCAACCCCTTAAAGACTGCAGAATGCGATGCAATAAAAAAATTAGTGACACAGACAGGCAAACACTCTTTAACGAATACTGGTGTATGGGGTCATATGATAAAAGGGTTTCTTACTGTGCTTCACTAATCACTTCAAATCCAAAAGCTGTAGAGAGAAAAACAACGAAGCCAGGGGCGACAAAAAGAAATCGAGAAATCACATATCAATATGCTTTGGAAGTAAATGGCAACAGAATTATTGTATGCAAGTCGTGCTTTTTGTATACTTTCGATGAAACGCCCAAATTTATTACTAATGTAATGAATAACATATTCTGATAAAAGGGGGAAACATTCGCCACCACACAAAACACCACAAAACAAACTAAAGGAAATAAAGGCCCACATTCTTTCCATTCCAGCTTATGAGTCGCACTATTCGCGCAGACACAGTGACAAGAACTATTTTTCAGCCAATCTAAACATGTCTATTTTGTATAAGCTTTACACAGAAAAATACGAATATCCTGTGAGCCTCAAAATATTTGCAACTGAGTTTCGGAAGACCGGAATACAATTTAAGAAGCCCAAATTGGATACATGCACGAAATGTGACATGTTGAATATGAAAATCCAAAGCATAAAAGAAGAAGATGAAAAAAAGAAAATAGAGGAAGAATTGAAAGAACATCAAGAGGCAGCTGATTTTGCATATTCTAAAAAAAAAGAAGATAAAGAAATGGGAAAGACAGAACCATCATATAGGACATATATGTTCGATTTGCAACAGGTAAAAAGTAAAGTTTCCGTCTCGTTGATCTACAATGCTAGGTCCTCCAAACGCCTCACATTACTGCAAGTAAAGTATTTTATCTTCGTCAGCTCCCTACCTATAATTTGACTGTACATGACTGCAATTCTGGAAACTCAACTCATTTTATGTGGCACGAGGCAGTGGAGGTAGAGGCGCGAATGACATAGCCTCATGCCTCTTTCAGCATATTCAAAGTTTGCCACCTGAAATTGCACACGTTGTATTCTACTCGGATACATGTGGAGGCCAAAATAAGAATTCATTTGTTTCTGGCATGTTTCAGTACGCTTTACTGAATCATCCAACACTCAAAACTATAGATCACAAATTTTTGGTAGCTGGCCATACACATATGGAGTGTGATGTGGACCATGCTGCTATTGAGAGGAAGAAGAAGAATCCGCCATTTGCAATTCATTTGCCAAGAGATTGGTATAATCTCGTCTGCTGTACTGGGAAGAAAAATCTTTACAGCGTATTTGAAATGGAAAACAAACACTTTCTTTCTATTTCAAGCCTTTATAAGGGCCCACTACAGATGAAGCACTTTGATACCAACAAATCAAAATTCCAGTGGAAGGAAGTCCAATGGCTTCGATACGAAAAAGGCAACTTCGGTGTTGTAAAGTATAAACACTCTTTAAGTGAAGAAGAACAATTTAAGACTGTAAGTTTACTTTAGCATGGTTTTGAAGGGAAAGGGAAAGAAATCAACATTTCTTTATCATTTCAGATAAATTATTTAAGAAGGGGGCGCAAAGTTTCTGGATCTCTCCCTGTCGTTCCTAATTTGTACGAAGGCCCACTTTATATTAGCAAACAAAAGAAACAAAATTTAATGGAACTGGCAGATCTAATAAGTGAAGATGATCGACAGTTTTATGCAAATTTACTCACTGCTGACGATTTAAGGGATACAGATCCAGATATTGACAGATCTCTTTCTGACGAAGACATTGAGTAAAATTTGTTTTATTTTTTCTTTTTTATTGATAATTAATTTTGAAGTGAGTTTTTTTACTGATATCAGTTATAACTCAGGAACCCAAAGAGAACTTCGCAAATTATAAATAACTAGCGGGCCCGGCAGACGTTGTCCTGCCCGACATTAAAAAAATTTTCGTAAAAAGAATCCTAGAACCCGATTGCAGCGCCCCCTATCGGGTCCAATTGTGAATGTAAACCATCCAGGGACCCACTCCAACATACACAAAAAATTTCATACATTAAAAAAAAATTCGTGAAAAAAATTCCTAGAACCCAATTGCAGCGCCACCTACCCGACCCAACACTGAATGTAAACCATCCAGGGGCCCACTCCAACACACAAAAAATTTAATCAAGATCGGTCCAGCCGTTTAGGAGTTCAGTAACACCCGATTGCAGCGCCACCTACCGGGTCCAATTGTAAATGTAAACCATCCAGGTACCCACTCCAACAAACACAAAAAATTTCATCAAAATCGGTCCAGCCGTTCAAAAAAAAACGCCTGGAACCCGATTGCAGCGCCACCTACCGGGCCCAATTGTGAATGTAAACCATCCAGGGACCCACTCCACCACACACCAAAAATTTCATCAAAATCGGTCCAGCCGTTCAAAAAAAATTCCTAGAACCCGATTGCAGAGCCACCTACCGGGTCCAATTGTGAATGTAAAGCATCCAGGGACCCACTCCAACACACGCAAAAAATTTCATCAAAATCGGTCCAGCCGTTTTTTATATATATATATATATATATATATATTTGTAATATGCTAAAATGACCTCCGTATGGATACGTGTGTTACACAAACTGGCCTCAAAATCCGGAGGCAAGTACGTAAAATCGGAGGCCAGTAGGAATCGGCGTGTATTTCAGCTCTAAACCATTTATGACGTCACGAGAAAGCCACTGGCAAATTTTATGGTGGAGGCGACTTTATGCATTACACATATACAGTTATACAGTTGAGTTTTAGACATTGCGATCAGATGGCGCCACCGACTAATACACATATATTCAAATTTATATGTCCATGCAGTACATGCCTCCACGTATGCGCCCACTTCTCTCACCTCCGAAGTTTGGCAAACGCGCACGGAGTCGAGTTAGTACTGTTGTCACTAAACAAATATATAGATTATAGCAGATATTAGGTATAATAATAAAATGATTTTGTAATCACTTAATGTAATGTTTAAATTTAAAATTTTAACATTCTCTTCTATTTCTGGGATAACGAGGCTAGTGGATTAAGAGTGTGTGTGTTTATATAATTTTACATACGCTGTACTGAACAACATTTTTATAATACGAGGCGTTTTCGAGAAATAACGTAAACTTGCTTTAACATTGAAAATGTTTAATGAATTGGAAGTGTGACGGTATACAGGGGTCCCAATAGAGATTTCTGTGACGGTTGGAAATCGCGCAGTTTTTGCGTATTTTTGCAAGTTCTACGTTTGCCAGGTCAATGTTTATGGTGTCATTTTGAAGATCTCGTCAAATGCGAACTTTGGGGGGGAGGTATAGACAATGTAAGATTAGAGGGGGCGAAAATACGAGGGTTAAAACAATTTTTTTGGACATGGAAGCATTCCGTGCTGTTACATCGCATACTTTATGAAACATCCAGCTTTGATTTTGGGTTAGTTGGAAAGAGGATGAACCGGCCAACATGGTATGGGTTGGTTTTTGGGGTTTGCGATGCACGAGGTACGTTTTTATCAAACTTTAAACGTTCGACATTGTTATATCGCATATTTCTGTAACACCCAAATTTAATTTTGGGCTGGTTGGAAAGAGGACAAAGCAGAGCACACCTCATGAGTTGGTTTTTGGGGTTCTTGATGCATGGGGGCGATATTTAGGGGTGTACAGGAGAGCTACCTTTTTAGCAAATTTTAAGCGTTTGGTGCTGTTACATCGCATACGTTTGTAAATAATAATAAAAAATTAATTTATACACGAGGCGCAGCCGCGTGAAGAATAATTGGAAATGTGACGGTATACGGGGGTCCCAGTAGCGATTCCTGTGACGCCTGGAAATTTTGCATTTTTGCGAATACATATTTACAAGTTCTAGGTATGCCAGGTTTGGTGTAATTTTGAAGATCTCGTCATACGCGAACTTTGGGGGGAGGGATAGAAAATGCAAGATTCGAGGGGGAGAAAATACGGCGGTTAAAATGATTTTTGGACACGTAACCTTCGGTACTACTACATCGCATACTTTGTGAAACATTCAACTTTGATTTTGGACTAGTTGGAAAGAGGATGAACCAACCAACATCGTATGGGTTGGTTTTTGGGGTTTGCGATGCTTAAGGGCGAGATTATAGGGGTGTAAAGTTGAAGTACTATTTTAACAAACAGAAGTTCGTCATTGTTTTATCGCATATTTCTATAACAACCAAATTTAATTTTGGGCTAGTTTGAAAGAGGACGAACCAGAGCACATCGTAATGGGTTGGTAGTTGAACTACATTTTGAGCAAATTCCAAAAATTTGGTGCTGTTACATCGCATACATTTTGTAAATAATAATAAATCAACTTGTGCACGAGGCACAGCCGAATGCAGAAGAATTGGAAGTGTCGCAGAATACGGGGATCCCAGTAGCTATTTCTGTAACGCCGGGAAATTTCGCAGTTTCGGCGAATTTTTGCAAAGTTTTACGTATGCCAGGTCAATATTTTTGGTGGCATTTTGAAGATATTGTCAAATGCGAATTTTGGGGGAGGGGGGATAGAAAATGTAGGATTCGAGGGGGTGAAAGTGCGGGGGTTAAGACGATTCCTTGGACACGGAAGAGTTCGGTGCTGTTACATCGCATACTTTATGAAACATTCAACTTTGATTTTTGGCTACCTGGAAAGAGGATGAACCAGCCAACAACGTATGGGATGGTTTTTGGGGTTTGGGATGCACGAGGGCGAGATTATAGGGGCGTAAAGTTGAGCTACGTATTTAGTTAATTTTAAGCTTTTGGTGCTGTTACATCGCATACGTTTGTAAATAATAATAATAATAATAAATTACACAAGTGTATGAAATACACGTTCCATAGAGTTTTGTACATTATTTTTTCCATGGACCCTTAAGAAAGTAAAATATTTAAAAAACAGCAACTTTATTTAATGATTTGTTATTTATGTTAGTAAATGTCAAAATTTCCATTTGGAATGAATAAATGTATCATCTCTGGATGAGAAAAACAACAAAATAATAATGAATTTGTTAACACCAGTACCTACAAATAAAAAAAAAATATAAACACCGTCCCCACTGTTTTTTTGTGTGCGGACGTCTGTGTTATTGTTTCGATTTCAAGAAAATGTTATTCTAATTTTTTACAAATTGTTACGTTGACTTACACTGAGTATACTTAAAACTTAGCCAAGTTCATTTTCAATGCCTTAACGAAGGTCGCTAAATTGCAACTTCTGTAAATTTTTTGTTATAGAAACAATAGTTGGATATGTTGGCATTGTTTTTTTATTATAGTGACAAGGTTGTGTATAGCTATTTCAGTAAAAGAAACTTGCTTTTTCTTACGATTTAAATTAAAAAACAAGTTTATGTTATTTATCGAATACGTCTCGTATTACACAATAGTTGGATCAAGAACTTTGACGTAAATTCACTATGAATTTTTAATACGTTAACCTCACACGCCAAAAAACAGTGATACAGTAATTAAACTTGTCATGTGTTTCGCTGACAACGTCAGCATCTTCAGGAGCTGAAGATAATCTAAATCTAAACTTACAGTACATTGCTATAAATACCCAACCCCCACTCCTGAAGTGAAAGGGATCGATAAACCTATAGGGTTTCTTAGAACTATTTTGAGCAATAAAATTAATTAGTGATACTGGACCGTTCGAACAACTACTCCTCGGGCAAATACCCCGCCAGGCGTTGAATTATAGAACTAAATCCAGATTTTTTGTACTACGAGACGTTTCAGACTGCTACCCCATCTAAGATGGCTTTGAAACAATCCTAATTTGTCTCCGTGAACGTACGTGCTTTTAAGCAGGTCTTTGTTCAAATATTGCATGTTTTGAATGTGTATGGAAAACCGCAGACCAACTGGTTTCGTCCTTCTGGGACTCATCAGTACGGTGCTTTCCCCTACACACTCAAACCATGCAATTTAATCTTGCTATATATACTGCCGCGCTCTGGACAGATATCAGCAAGTGACTTGCCGCGCTCTGGGCAGATATCAGTAAGTGACTGCCGCGCTCTGGACAGATATCAGCAAGTGACTGCCGCGCTCTGGACAGATATCAGCAAGTGACTGCCGCGCTCTGGACAGATATCAGCAAGTGACTGCCGCGCTCTGGACAGATATCAGCAAGTCACTTACTGATATCTGTCCAGAGCGCGGCAGTATATATAGCAAGATTAAATTGCATGGTTTGAGTGTGTAGGGGAAAGCACCGCACTGATGAGTCCCAGAAGGACGAAACCAGTTGGTCTGCGGTTTTCCATACACATTCAAAACATGCAATATTTGAACAATAAAATTGGTTTAAGCGAAAAGGTTCGATAAACCTATAGGGTTTCTTAGAACTATTTTGAACATAAGAGCAATAAAATTGGTGTCTTAGAACTGGAGGGCAAGTATTTAAGACTAGTCGTAATTCTATCTACCTGATAAATCTATAGAGGGTTCAGTTCGGAATCGGACCATAATTACTGTTCAGACAACTACCTATGCTTATTCTTATATATCGCTATACTTTCCAAGGCGTTTAAACCAAATTTATTATTTTTTATTATTTTTTATTTAAGAGTTTGAGATTATTGCTACTGAATTTATGACCCGTTTCCAACTCGTGTGACACCATGCTAGACTTATCAGTGGGGCCCGGGGTAAGGCCGTATTTGTAATGGGCTTGGTGCTCCTTGAAGCGAGTTAAAATAGACCGAGTTGACGGCCCGATACATTTTTTGTCGCAATTTCCGCATACTATTTCGTAAATTCCCGCTTTATGAATCTCAAAGATATAGCGAGATGTAACGGTTTCGATCCAGAAATTGTCAATAATTTAATTAGCAAGCGAAAATTTAAAATGCTATTGCGAAATTCCACCACTTTAAATGGGGACAATAAAATTACCAAATTTACAAAAATACCATATGTACCGCAGATAACTAGAGGTATGAATACTATTTTCCTGAAAGTAGGCTTCAAAGTGGTTCACACTTCGAGCAACAATTTACAAAATCTACTTGGAAATCCGAAAGATTAAACGGAACCCATTCATAAAGCGGGAATTTTAACTCTCTTCAAGAAGCATTAAGCATATTACAAATAAGGCCGTACTGATAAGTCTAGCATGGCGTCGCACGCGTTGGAAACGGGCCATAAATTCAATATCAATAATCTCAAACTCTCAAAACCAGGAAATAATAAATTTGATTTAAACGCCTTGAAAAGTCTAGCGATATATAAAAATAAACGCAGTTGTCTTAACAGTAATTATGGTCCTTGCGGGTACTTACACACAGAATTATTTTTAGTTTCGTGACTGTCGGAGTTGAGTTGAGTATAATGTTTAAGTTAAGCTTAATATAACTACAATGGCAACACTGCCGGAGTCTAGTGTGTTGGTTTCAACTGTCATTTTATATATACTGGAGGCTAATATGCCACGGTATAACTGGAGGCCAGTTTTCATTTTGTACGTGTGCTATATACATTTTTTTTTCAAATTATTTTTCTTTACCCCTCTCATGATGCCTTTGTTGATACTACCTTACCAAACGTTATACAAAGGAATACACACGTCAAAATAGACTCCTTATGGTGGAGGCCTGTCCGCCTTTCACATGTATGGAGGTGAGTAAGTTAAACGTGCAAATATATATATATATATATATATAGATTGTTAATACAAACATACTAAAATCGCGATTAAAAAATGGGGGGCTGGGGGTAGGAGGGTGAAAAAACTTTACGACCTATTCTCATACCTACCAAATGTACAAAAAAAATTTCAATTATTTGGATATTGTTCATACAAAAATACTAAAATCGCGATTACAAAATGGGGGGTGGGGGTAGGAGGGTGAAAAATACTTTACGACCTATTCTCATACCTACCAAATGTACAAAAAAAAATTCATAAAAATCGGTCGAGCTGTTTCGTAGGAGTTCGACCACAAACACCGTGACACGAGATTTTTATATATTAGATATTCTCGTCAAAAGGACATAAAATGAATTATGTCCTTTTCATCGGCCAAAACTCCACCATTTCTATTTTCATTGTAATTCATAAGGTTATAAGTTTATTGTTTTTACAACTTTGGAGTTTTTTTCTCAAGTTTGATATATGAAAATAGTCCTAGAAACTCTAAATACACACATGCAACACAAAAAGAAGTGATATTTTGTAGCCAGCGATTTGATGCAGCTAACCATTTTTTTATGTGCTCTCCTGTAAAATGACGGTTTTTTACATATGCCCTTTTGACTGCCGACCACAGAATATTTTCCGTCATGTGAACAGTGTCCGCCCAGAAGAGGTGTCCGTCTTAGGGAGGTGTCCGTAATGAGAGGTTTCACTGTATACGAAAGTTTATAAAAACCTCATAACAATAGGGAAATATGTGCATTTTCACTTTGTTAGAGTTGTTTCCACATTTCTTCACAACACATTTTTGATACTCCACTTTTAAAGTCCGTTTTAAAAAATGTTTCACAAAAACAACAGTAAATTTGCTCAAAGCTTGGTACACCAACCAAGAAATTGCAAATGGCGCACGAAGCACGAACCAAACAATTTCCAGATACCGGTTACCGGCAGAGATCGCATTGAAACATAGAGCATATACTTTATCATATCTGTGGACTCTCGCCCTACATCAGCGCCTTTGTGCCGTCAAGCGTAACTAGTACTTCGTCCGAGTTTTCAGGATAGAGTGAACATAGCCTGCCAGCAACTGTATTGCCTTATAGCATTCTTCAGAAGGTTCACTCTTCTTGGTGTTTCTTTTTCTTATACGCTATTTAATATTGTTTGCAAAGAATACAATAAAATTATAATTACAGTAGCTTTAAAGCTCTTACACCCAAGCACAACCCCCAAATTGATAATGAACTGTTTTCGCTGAAAAACTATTATATGATGCAAAAGTTAGGTTAAGTCACACTGACAGATGATGTCAAGAGCATGTGGCATTTGTTTCGATTGGTATGAAAATCTAACGCGAGATCCAACGTTTGCGACGACACAGTTGTGTAGTCAATAATAGCCTTCAAGTTCAAAAGAATGCGTTAACTGGAAAATAAAAGGTACATATTTGTTTTAATTATTTATTCAAATACACAGAAAGACTTTAAATAAAGATACCGATGAAAACCTTTTAAATAAAGACGGAATTTTGTGCAATTTTTGAGATCACAATACATACACACAAAAATTATAAGAATGCATGTACTTATAAAAATACAAAAAATCAACTATTTCCAATGCTGATAAAATATCACAAATTTATTTGTCATTATAACTAACACAATAGAAAATGCCATTTTACATTATTTACTTTTTACAATTCGTTCTTGTAAATAATAATATGTACTCATATACTTTTTGAAACAATGAAATATGTTATTTCTAAAATTTTTGTAAATGGAAACGTTTCATGTAAAATGCAAACTGGTTAAAATGATTTTCGATGTATATGGCTCACACTAAACTATGTTTCAAGCATCTCCTTGGAGTCTACGTTTATCAATATACATGGCCATTAGGAGCTTTTTTGCATAAAACTAATAGAAATGATCAAATTACTGATCCACGTATACAAACTGAAATATAATACATTTTCCTATAACTTTCGTGTACCTAATTAATAAACTTTCATATTGAGTTTATTACTATTATGCGCACTACCAATAATGCATTTCGAAAGAAATAATGTTATAATTATTGGTAGTGCGCATAGTAGTAATAAACTCAATATGTACAAAGACTACCAAAAACTAAACAGTGATTGTGTTACCAACTTAATAAACTTTCTTGTAATACCGCGGATAAAATTTTTAATTATACAGTCAAATTAGTAATTAATTCATCAGAAAATGTAATATATTTCAAATAATATACAACTGAAACTGATAAAATTAAGAAGTTTGTTGGAAGTCCGTTAAATTATGAGGAATATGTACAAAAATTTACACCTATTCGATAAAAATGTATTTATTTTGTAATATAGTAAACTCCCGCATAACAGACTTTTACAGGACCAACCAGGTGTCGGATAAGTGATGAAGACGGTTAGTCGGGAGGCAAAAATTTTCTCTCAGTGATAATTCTCCCTTTTAACAAACTAACGTATAAAATGTAGTGTGTAATAAATACACTGCAGCATACATACTGATAGTTGTAACTGAAAATGCATTATTGGTCAGTTAATACAGTCGTAGGTCGGTTGAAACAGAAGAAGGTTAATGCAGGCAATCTAGCGAATTGATTAAGCCTATTGAACTATTTCAGCGTTTCTGTCAAATTGACTGTATACAATCGCCAATAGTATTTCCAAAGAAAAATAAAATGCTTCTACGATAAAATATCTCAAGTTTTGCAAAATAATACGCCCTGCCAAATTAATGCCAACCAGCAATTTACCATAACTCTGTAATTCTTTTCGGGGTATATATTAACGGCACTACACAATAATTGATCTGCACGACAAAAACAAAGAGACAGAAAAAATATAAACCAACGACAAATAAAAGTATGCGAACGACAGCATTTGTACGACGGAAACATACAAATTTACCGACAGATTCCTTTTTGTCCGACAAAATAATCTTTTGAACTACAGAATGGCTTCCTACACGACAAACACTGATAGAAAATATCTTCGTCCAGACAAAATAATATTTTGAACGACAGAATAATCTTGCATACGCCAAACAATAATATAACCTCAATTTAGTGTTGAACTGCAGGCGTATTCCAAGGCAATTAACGACTTTAACGCATAAAGAATCGATAATATTTGTTGCTAGGTAAGTAATTATACCTACATTATTTGTATTTTCAAGATAAACAAATTTGACAATAATTTCTAGAATCTAGAGGTAATTTCGGGAAATGTGGAATTCGTTGAAGATTTTTACGACAATGACTCCGATAAGACCGAAACCGAAAACATAGTCACTTCACCTAAAACCGAGCGTAAAAAACCACCAAATATCCACTGGATAAAAGTAGCCCAGTTTGATTTACCAGAAGAGGCTCAGAAATCAATAGATGCAACATGGAAGAAAACGTCTGCAAAACGTATTTTAGAGAGACATAGAGTAGAATATCGATGTACTAAAGGATTATATCGCAAGCAAGAATGTCCTGCTGGAATCTACTTGTTGTACCATTCCGAAAACAGTAAAGTATCCAAGATCAAAAAAGATGCAGAACATAACAATCACCTGGCCACACCGCCAAGTAGAGGTTTAGAGGTTTAGACAGCAAGGTTAAGGATTTTATTAGGGAGAAATATGAAGAAGGAATAAAAAAGCTGAATGCTATATTGGGCTGTATGAAGCTATGTAACCTAAAAGTGCCTGAAAAGAAAAAAATTACAAGTTTTTTACAACGGCTACGACAGGAAAAATATGGAAGTTCTACTGTTTCCGGAACCGAAATCGAGGAGTGGTGCAAGACTCGTACAGATGTACTAGAATTTAGAGATCAACCGTTTGTACTCAAGTACAAAATACTTTGTGAGTCACTTGAGGCAGATGATCAAGATTTAAAAATTGTAATATCAACAGTAAGACTTTTAGAGAATTTAAAGAAATCAAGCATGGTGCAAATCGATGCCACCTTATAAACTCATCTGGCACGGGTTCCCTGTGATGGTGAGTGGAACTAGTGACAAAGATAGAGTATTTCATCCTTTCGCAATTGTCATATGCAAACACGAAACTGCTCAGGATTTAAAATTTATTTTTTTTGCTTTGCAAAGCTACGATCCAGAATGGTTACCACAATTCCTACTGGCGGACGGTAGCGAAGCAATTACAAATGGATTTATAAGAATATTTTGTGCTCCCAAAAAGCGTTTAATGTGTTTTTTCCATGTGCTCCAGAACGTGGAGAAGTATTTAAAAAAACTTCCTGAAAAATGTGACCTGAAAGAAGATATACACGCCCTTCAAATCTGCAAAGATGTAGAATTGTTCCACACTGCTTCTAAACTTTTTATTCAAAAGTGGCAGGATAGTCACAGTAAGAGGTCAAAAAGTTTATTAATTACTTTGAGGCACAATGGCTCAAGAAACTGCCAAACTGGTTCGGGGGCGCTGCTATTGGGTATCCAAGTACGAACAATGGAATTGAAGCCACTAATTCGGTGATAAAAAGTGAACACACCATGAGGGAAAGACTACCTGTTGGACAATTTTTGAATCATGTTTTAGATCTCGTTACTAAATGGTCTGAAGAAAGAGATCCTGAATCAATTAATTGCAAAACATTTGTTGAAGTACCTTCCATACCTCTGTCTCTTTGGACTTCTGCTTTTAATTGGGCAATTTTGAACAAAAAAGTAATAAAAGAATATCAGGGAAATGAGTGTATTTTACATCTGCGGCCCCGAAACAGGACAATTCAGAACTGAATGGCAAAATTTCTGCTGCGCAGTTGACACAATTTACAGACATGCACCTCAATTGGAAAACATTTGATGATTTAAAAGAAAATTCGAACTCAATATGGACAATCATTATAAACATAAACAATTTGGAAGAATCATCTTGCACGTGCCCTATATTTCTGAAAAAGTTAAACTGTAAGCATGTTCTTGGAATGAAAATTAGATTAAAATATGTGGAAGTGCCCAATGCCGCTAAACAAGTGCCGTTAGGGAAGAAACGAAAGAGCGGCCGTCCATCCAAAGCTAAGAAAGCCCTTATTATTCAATAGGCATGTAGTATATCGAAACGGGTATTGTTATTGTTCTCTTTAACTACCTGCGACCTAGTACCTAAATATTGTTTTTAGAAATATGTTATTTTTTTTAATTACATAAAATATATCCCTTTTTATATCAAAAGCGCCACTTATTTTATTTATAATTATGCAGGAATAATATCAAAATAATGAAACCTAATTTGCTAAATAATATAATGCTAACCTATAATATTTTTAATGGATACTATTCTGTCGCCCAAATTATTATTTACTCTCCAAATTATTTTTTAGGCTTGTCAAATATTGTTCGGTCGTTCGAAAGTATTATTCTGTCTCGTAATTCATTATTCTACATTGTTTAGTATAAACTGTCGGGCGACTATATTAGTCTGTCGTTTTATTTAATTTTTCTATCGGGAAAAACATTTTATTGCCGTTGAATATAATTATTCGTCGCCTAATTTTATTTCTGTCTTGTAATTGGTTATTCTATCGGTATTTTCATCTTTTCTGGCGTTATTTTCACCTGTTCTGTCGTGCTGAAAAATGGCACCCATTCTTTTCCGATTGGTTCGGGTGACCTTTTTGCTTTGGAGGTTGATTCCTCAGAAATGTTACTGTGCCACTGATTTTTTGTCAAAATTCAGTTGTGTTTAAATGTCGGGTGTACTAACGAGTTTGGATTTTGTTCTGCAAATTCTTAACGCTAGAACATATAAAACGTATTCAGATGAAACCATGAAGAGAGCTATGGAAGCTATAAGAAGAGGTGAAGGGAGTTGCAAAAGAATTGCGCTAAGGTGCAATATTAACAGGACCACCCTTTTAAACCATTTAAAAGGCTATAAATGCAGCAAAGTGGACAGGCCATAAACCAGTGAAGCAGGCTTGGCGGTCGATTTTAACAGACTTTTACCAACAAACGGAATACAAAAATGTTTTGATGGTGCTGGAATTTATCCACCATCAAAGGAAAAAACTAAGCGAAAAGCAGACTTGGAAACTGCAGTTGCAAGTAGGGAAAATGAAAACATTGTGCACAGTGTTACAGCAGAATCAATTGAGGGTACCCCTCAACAGTCTCATCAGCTGATAAACTATTACAATCTGTGTCACCCTTGGCTTAAACATCTTCCACTTCTAATGTCACCCAGAAGAAGAACAGCATTGATTCTCCAAAGAAATGTTTAGAACGTCCCCTATTATCAGTTTTAAGTACTTGCCAAACACCAACCCCTACTTTTAATAAGAAACACTTTAGGCTAACTAGAAAATTTGCGGAAAACCTAACAGAAGTCCAGGTGAGATTGTTGTTGGAATCAAAGAAGAGAAGAAACAAAAGAATGTTAAAAATAAGAGCAAGAAGGAGAAAAAACAGTAACAGCAAAGTGATGATGACATTGACTTGAATTCTGTAGAAAATGCTGAAACTGACAGTGATGAGTATCAGAGAGAAGATGACATTCAAGCTCAAGATACAACAGAATCTTCAGAATAAAATATGAGACCTGGGTCTTAGATTTTGGCAAAATATGTAACAAGAAAAAAATGTGTGCATTACATAGGAAAAGTTTTGAATGTAGACGACAAACTTGATGTCCAATTCCTCTGAAAACACAGTAATACTTTGCGCATCCTGATATTTTTGATTAATCTTTAATTCATCTTTAATTTTAATAGCGGATGTGCAAGTATTACAATCAACAAATATTCAACGAGGAAAGCATTATTTTAATATAAATTCTTTGAGTGTGTGGGGGAAGGCACCGTACTGATGAGTCCCAGAAGGACGAAACCAGTTGGTCTGCGGTTTTCCATACACATTCAAAACATGCAATATTTGAATCTTTGAAATCGGTTATTATTTATTACCGATATTTTCTAATGGCAATATTGCTTATGAAACCATTCGGCGAATTGTTGTGCACATTTACACTATGCCAGTTTCTAACTTGTTCGACTAGTTCACTGTGGTACAATGGGCCACGTATAGAGGCTTTAAAACCCAACTTTACGGGGTAGGCTTTTTGTGCGCATCCTCATGTACAGTAGAGCTTCAAAAACTCGGACACACATTAATCCGGACGCGCCAGAAACCCGGACGGGCAACTTTCCCGGACACTTGACTCTAAAACTCGGACACCTGATCCACCCCATGTTTTCCAGATGTTACGAAATAAAGCATTTAATCACCTGCTTACCCCCACCAAAAATATATAATGTTTATTCGCGAGCCGGCGCACCTGCATATCTCTGGCGGCAGTATTTTGTGTTCCCTGAATTTAGTACAGACACACTAAATTGCGGCGTGAATGTTCGTATTCAATTCATGCAATACAATACGCATAACGTTATGAATGGTAAACGCAAACAAAAAACATTAAATCTAAATGATAAGTGCCTTATTCTGGTTTGTTTCAAGTTGTGACAACCCCGAACATTTCCATGAACATGGTAGTTCCCTGATTGATTTGGTGGTTACAAATGATAAGTACTTATCAACTAGAGTTGGGGATGACAATAGATATTCTTCCCACAAAACAGTATTGGTGAGCTTGGCTGATGTCGCTACCGAAAAAAGTATAAGTATGTAAGAAAAATTGAGGCGTCACATGAGCAGGTATCAGAAATGCTCAGAAATATTGAATGGAATTACAGGCATGGCGACAAAGTCAAAGAGATGTGTGTGGCTCCTAAGGCGGTTAGAAGCCTAATCTATATTGAGCAGTTAGTTGTTAAAATTAACAATGAAAATGTGAAATGGGTTGAGGAAATAAAATATTTAGGTGTACTTATAGACAACCAACTAAATTTTAATCGGCATGTTAATCATATCTGCGCCAAGGTTGCTCAAAGACTAGGTTTCTTGAGTAGAATTGGGGGATGGGTATCCATGTATGGCAGGTGTGTTATTTACAATACTCTGGTGCTGCCTTACTTCATGAACTGTGGAACTATCTTGTATTTAGCTAATAGGGGTGGTATAGACAGACTTCAACTTCAGCAAAATCGGGCTATGCGGATATTGCTTAAGTGTAGTCGATATACAAGAATTGGTGATATGTTAAGCTGCCTGGAATGGTTGGATGTTGAAAGTCTTTTAGAGTATCAAGTATTGATATTTATTCATAAGATTGTGAACGGCCTAATGCCATCTTATTTCGATAGATATCTAAGTTTTAACAGGGAAAGACATGATTATAAGACTAGAGGTCGGGATAATTTGCAGATAGGTAGGGTCAGGACTGAGGTTGCGTACAAATCGGTATTTATTAAGGGATTTGTGTTGCACAATAAACTTGATGCAGGCTTGAAATTTATAACTAGTGTATCGTTATTTAAGAGACGTTTAAAAGATGTGTTTTTGAATAGAAACATGTAGCTTTCTGAGTTTCTTTGTTTTTCTTTTCTTTGAGTTTTTGAAGTTTATTTGTTTATTTTATTTTATTTTTTTACAGTTTTTCTAAGATGTTAATTTGTTTATTTTTTGTGATTCGTTTATTATTATTGATTTTTGTAAAGCTACTTAGCTTAATAAAGGTATTATTATTATTATTAGTTTAGATAATGGAAATAGCATAAGACATGTTTCACAGCAATTTAATATTGCTAAATCTACCGTATTTGATATTAAACGAAAGAAATCTGAAATAGGGCAATTTGTAGGAAGATCATATGAAGGGATAGGTTGGTTTCTATGTGTTATGTGTCACTTTTATGATTTAATAATATTTACGAATTGCAGTTAAAAGAAAAATTTTACGCAAGGCGGAAAATCCAGAAATGGAAAAGGCACTTTATAACCGGTTCCTAAAACAGCGAGAAAAACATGTTCCTATAACCTCAGAAATTTTGAGGGCAAAGGCAAAATTCTTTTACCAAAGAATAACGGGGAAAAATGATTTTCTGGCAAGTAACGGGTGGCTATACAAATTCAAATCTAGATACGGTATAAGATATTTAAAAGTTTGTGGAGAACGTGTCTCAAGTGATACGGCTGCTGTCGTGAAAAATTTTTTAAACTCGTTGAAGAAATGGACTTATCAAAAGATCAAATCTATAATGCGGACGAGACAGCAGTTTTTTGAAGGGTGTTACCGGGTAATACTTGGGTTCACACTAATGAAAAATCAGCCCCTGGAAGAAAAATCTCGAAGGATAGGGTAACTTTTATGCCATGCTGCAATGCGACTGGGACTCATAAGTTGCCACTATTGGTAATCAGAAAATTCTCAAACCCACGAGCGTTTAAAAACGTTGAACTGCCCGTTATTTATAGAGCAACAGGTAGAGGATGGATGACGAGAGACCTGTTTATGGACTGGTTTAAAAATTGTATTGTTCCTTCAGTTAAAAAACATTTAGCGGATGCTAATAGGCCAAAAAAAGCCTTGCTCCTGCTTGATAATGCACTGTCGCATCCACCTGACGAGGAATTGAATGGTGATCCCAATTTTCGGGTGCTATATTTTCCTTCAAACTGCACCAGTCTGATCCAGCCCATGGATCAGAATCTCATACAGAACGTTAAAGTAAGATATCGAAAACTTCTACTAGAAAATGTAATTTTTCAAGAAAATCAGGATATTGTAAAAATTCAGAAAAATTACAATTTGAAAGATGCAGTTACAAATTTAAATAGTGCATGGCAGAGCATTAGTGTTAAAAATATCAAGAAGAGTTGGACCCATCTCTGGCCAGAAAATGAATGCTGGGATGAAGAAGACGAGATTCCACTGGCAGTTTTAGCAAAAACACACAATGATAATGATGATTTAACTAAAATTAAGGAAAATTTACAAAAAGTTGGAGGGACATATCAGTTAACAGATGAAATACGAGAGTGGGCAACGGGAGAAAATAAAATCGTCTTGACAGAATCTATTGAAGACGAAAAGGAAAAGGATACAAACGAAAATGAAGATAACGAAGAAGACAATAATTATTGCCGCAACAAAATAAAGAATTCTGATGCAGTGAAATCATTTTCGCTTTGTATTCAATGGGCCGAAGAGGATAAAATTGCTGTAAAAGATATCTTGCTACTAAAATTATTATCTGAAAAAGCAAAGCAGGCACATTTAACAACCTTAAGGCAAACGACTATCGCTGATTATGTGTTAAAAGAATAAATTGCATGGATTGGTTCATTTATTATCTGTAGAGATGTTTTTAATTTTCTTATACATATATACTTAATATGTAATATGTATATGTTGCATATTATGTAAAGAGCGTTTTTTATATATTTTAATTAGAACACAATTAGAATATATCTACTCATTTATTGATTTTTTATATTTTATAACATTATTTTTTTAACTAGAATTGTGCAAAGAAGGATGGAGAAAAGGGCGGAATAAAAATATTAGGAGAAGGTCAGTTCGGATTTAGACGAAATAGAGGAACGCGCGAGGCCATTTTAGCTTTACGAGTAATTATAGAAAAAAACAATAGAAAAGGGAAAGAGAGTCTATATAGGATTTGTAGATTTAGAAAAAGCCTTCTACAACGTAAAATAATAATACATAATCTCTACAAAGAGCAAAAGGCAGTTATAGAATTTGAGCAGGAACGAAGAGAAGTAGATATCCGGAAGGGAGTGAGACAGGGATGTGCATTGTCACCTCTAGTTTTCAATTTATATATCGAAGATGCGATTAATATTGTTAAGGACAGAACAGCCTCAGGGATTAATGTACAGGGTCAAACTATGAACATGCTCAGATTTGCGGATGATATAGCAGTGTTAGCATCTATCAAAGAAGAATTAGGAGCGGCTTTGAATGAAATGGAAGCAGCTTTGACAGAGGGCTATGGCATGAAAATCAATAAAAAGAAAACTAAAATTTTGATATGTAGAGGGAGTGAAAATAGAACTAAAATTGAAATACAAATAGGAAATGAGAAGATAGAGGAGGTCGCGGATTTCTGCTATTTAGGAAGTAAAATAACTCGAGATGGTAGGAGCACTAAAGATATAAAACAAAGAATAGCGCAGGGTCGAGTTGCGTTTAACAAAAAGAAACAACTGTTATGTTCAGGAACGGTTAATGTAGAAACTCGGAAGCGACTATTAAAGTCGTATGTATGGAGCACGGCATTATACGGGTGCGAAACTTTGATAATAGGAGAAGCGGATCGAACAAGAGTAAAAGCGTTTGAAATGTGGTGCTACAGACGCATGATGAAGATACCGTGGATAGATAGGGTTAGCAATAGGGAAGTATTAGAAAGAGTTGGGGAAAAGCGAAAGGTATGGAAGACAATAAAGAATAGGAGAGATAGGATGGTAGGACACCTTCTAAGACACGAAGGAATAGTTTGCGACATACTAGAGTCAGAGATAGGAATAAAAAGAGGTAGGGGTAGGCCTAGATTAGATTACTGCTCTCAAATAGTTAGGGATGTAGGATGTTCTATTTTTAGGGAAATGCGTAGGTTAGCTCAGGATAGAAAAGGATGGAGGTACGCGTCCAACCAGTCTTCGGACTGGAAACCTTATGATGATGAACATTATTTAAATAAATAAAGGGCACAAAAACAAAAAAACTGACGATAAAAAAATACACAAAAATCCGGACAACCCTCAAATTCGCACGACCCCTGGTCCCATATGTGTCCGGGTTTTTGAAGCTGTACTGTACATTTCGTCAGTAATTCAATGCTTGGTGGGGTGCTTACCCGAAGAGTAGTATGAACGGGTCTATTAGTCAGCAGCTGTTTATCAAACTTATGGTAAATTCCTGGTAGCATGTTAATTTTTTGAGCAAAAAATAAAACATAAAGATGTACTAATGTGGTTGAGAATACTGAAATTTAAAATTGCCAAGCAAAAGAAAACGAAGTTAAAATTGACATTTTTATCAAATCGCGTAAGGTGTAGGTAGGAATCATTAAAGAATTTAAATATATATCTATTTATAACTTACCTATTAAAATAAATATTATTTCAAACTTAGTAATACATGTGCTCTATCTCACGACATCTATATAGCGTTATTTTAAAACGACTGCTGTTCTGTACTCATAAAATCTGTGCTGTTAATCATGAGATCTTAATACGAAAATTGTCCAAAAGTCTAGATCTTTACAAATCCCTCAGTTCAGTAAGAAAACATTTTAGCTAGTAGATCACACTTCTTATGTTTTAAATTTGTTCTCGCATAATAGGCAACTAAACAAAGTTTAAAATTTAAATATCAAGTACGATATGTTTCCACTAATAGTAGTAACTTCTTCATTTGCTAACCTATCTTTTAATTATTTAGTTCAGTTATTTCAGTTAGCTATAAATTTAACTATCGAAAATAACAATCAAATCCATGATAACAACAATTTAGAAAACAACTAATGATTGCTTAAAATGCCCATAGTACAGAACAGCATGTAGGAAACATTCATATTTATATTTTACATAAACGTACATATTTTACCTTAAGACCGATTAATACAATTCGCATGGTCTGACTAAGTGTAAAATTATAAAAAACCTCACTTTTGATTTCGCCTGAGGTGTGCTCTTAAATTACCTTCGGTTAAACTCGGATTTAATTACTGAAAAAAAAGTTCTTATCACTAAAATTAAAATATAATACATACACAACAAATTTAAGATAGTCAGAGGTATGCCGACTATAATAGTGATGAGGATGTAGAGGCAGTTTATAGCAAAATTGGATTATGTGCTAGGTTTTGTGAAATGACAAGAGAATTTATTTATTAATTGGAGATCTTACTGCACTTGCAGGCACAGGTAGAGAAGGCCCTTTTAGAGTGATATAATTTTCAGGAACACTCCCATTTTACCATTGCTTTTGGAAGATGCCAGAAGACATAAGGAGTAGATTATATTAGTCTCATTAAGCGAAGAATTAGAAATCAAGTTAAGGACTGCGGAAGTTATCCAGGGCCATATATAAATTGTGATCACAACATACTGGTTCTGAATTGCCTGGGGAGCGTGTTGTGCAGCTCCACTAGAGACTGTCGAAGCTAAGCAGGGCGTATTTTCAGCCTTAATAAAGTGATTTGGGCGGTCTCAGGTTTCAAGCCCTATAAGTCACCGGGCAGTGATGGAATTATTCCTGCAATGCTGCAAAAGGGCATAACATATATCGGCCCTTGCCTGAGAGCTATCTTCAGAGCTAGCTTCTCACTAGGGTATATACCCCGGTCATGGAGGAAAGTAAAAGTTATTTTCATACCTAAAGTAGGCAAACAGCCCCTCGAGGAGCCAAAATCTTATCGCCCTATAAGCCTTACCTCTTTTCTCCTAAAAGTTATGGAGAAAATCTTAGATAACCATATTTGCCTATCAGACGGGCAAATCCACAGTAGAGGCCCTGCATCATTTAGTGAAAGATATAGAGGAGGCACTTGCGGAAAAAGAAGTCGCGATTGGGTTATTTGTGGATATAGAGGGTGCTTTTGATAACACCTCTCACAAATCCATCAGGAAAGCTGCTTCAGAAAAAGGAATTGAACCTTCCACCATTAGATGGATAGAAGCCATGCTCAAAGGCCGAATTATTACAGTCTCTGCGGGAGTAGTCGAGACGTCGGTAACTGCAGTAAAGGGATGTCCACAAGGTGGAGTACTATCACCCATGCTGTGGTCTATCGTTGTGGATGGCCTTCTCAATAGACTAAATAATAGCGGCCTTAATGCACAGGGTTATGCAGACGACCTAGTTGTTATTATTAGAGGCAAGCATGATGGAGTTCTGTCAAGCCTAATGCAGAGTGCTCTAAACATTATCAGCAATTGGTGCCTGGAGGAGGGACTTAGTGTACATCCAGGAAAAACCACCGTAATTCCATTTACAAGACGAAGGAAACTGAATCTACGAGCTCCACAGTTAAATGGACAAACAATCAAATTTTTTAGCGAAGCGAAATATCTTGGTATATTCCTGGATAGTAAGCTGAACTGGAATTTGCATGTCAATAAGACTCTCTCCAAGGCTACGGCGGCCCTATGGATATGCCGCAAACTTTTTGGAAAGATATGGGGACTACAACCGAAAATGACCTACTGGTCTTATACAACGGTCATAAGACCCATCGTCACATATGCATCTTTGGTATGGTGGACGAAAACTCAAGAAATTACAACGCAGCATAAACTGCAAAAACTGCAGCGGCACGCGTGTGTGGGAATAACCGGGGCTATGGGCACAACTCCCACGGCAGCCATAGAGGTAATGTTGGACTTGCTTCCACTTTCCCAGACTGAAAAGTTCAAACAAGGAAACTGGAAAGGACATCTAAAGATTCTGGAAGAGATACAGACAGAGTTTTTGGAAAAACCATCGGACCTAATGCCGAAAGTGTTTGACTTCGAAGTGCCGTTTGAAGTGGTCATTGAGGGCCGCCAAACGGTGAGAACCCGTCTAAACCAATTAGATCCAAACTCATCCATATGGTACACAGATGGATCGAAAACAGATGATGGGACAGGCATAGGCATATATGGACCCAAATACAGGGTATCCGTGGCCTTGGGAAGCTCCCCAACCATAGGACAAGCAGAAATGCTTGCTGTCGATCTGTGTGCCCAAGAGTGTTTACGAAGAAATCTCAGGGGAAAACGGATCTACATTCTCACGGACAGCCAGGCAACCATCAAAGCACTAAAGGCCCACGCCCTTGAGTCGAGGTCGATCTGGGAATGTCGATAATCCCTAAAACAACTGGCAAGGGGTAACAAGCTTACCCTTATGTGGGTGCCGGGTCATCAGGGAATACCGGGCAATGAGAACGCCGACGAACTGGCTAGAGCAGCCTCCAAGACACCACCCATTGGACCGGAACCGTTCTGTGGTTTAAATAAAACACACAGACGGATAGAAGTCGAACGGTGGGAAAGGAACAGAAAACGATCCCATTGGGGAAAGATTTCAGGTCAGAGACAGGCGTAAAAGTTCATTGACTACTCGCCAGGGAATACCAGAAAACTCCTTGATCTATCTAGGAATGAACTGAGGCTCCTTACAGGCCTCCTTACCGGACATTGCCCAGTGAGATATCATCTCAATAAACTGGGTAGAACAGATAGTCGCTTGTGTAGACTATGTGAATCGGAAGACGAAACCTCAGAACACTTATTACTTCATTACATCATGAGAGCTCTCGCAGAAGTTATGGTAGTGCTTCATAAAATCTGGTAGTTGGTTGCGTTCTTCTGGAAAATCATTATTTATGTATTTAAACAACTCTTGCAATTCGAAGTATTCCTTTAATTTTTTGCTACTACTTAATACTATTTGCACTTCAAATTCTTCTATCCCATTTTCATCTTCATCATTAATGCAGCCACGACTCAATGCATCTAGAACTGGAATTCCAGTTCCTTTTATATACATAAATAGAGTTGAGTAATAAAGTATATCAAACAAAATTCTTTAGATGTGGTGGAGCTGACTGAACGGGTTTTTTAAAATATCACTTATAGTGGTTTATGGTTCATTTCCATGAACAGGATTTTTCAACAGACATATTCGTGAAATTTTGTGCAAGCAAACTTGATCGCAAGTGCTAACTTTTCTATCCACAGATAGTTCTGTTCTGTTCTGACTTAGGGTTAGTGTTTTTGTGGCATATATGCTAACCACTTTGTAATAACACTGCCCCTATACTCTTGAAACTTGGGATACTGAAAGTGTTACATCTTCATTTACATCAAAGCACTTAAGAACAGGGGGTCCAATAAGTACTGTTTTAATACTGTGAAATGCTTTTTGCTGTCATCCATTGAACATTCTGTGTTGGACATACCACATAGCAGGAAGTTCACTGCTTCTTGGAAACCCTCTGGAGCTGACTAGAGATGTGACCGCGATCGCTATCGCTGCTACTAAGAACTAGTTCTCAACCTTAAAAAGCCGTCACTGCTACTTTACGATTCAAAGAGCAGTGAAAATATCACTCTTTAAAGGCGCGGAATCGGAACGGCTTTGAACGACTATGCTATGAGCGGTGAGAGCTACAAACTATAACGGCGAAAGCAACAGCCGACCTGTTCATATCTCGGCTCCCATCACCCATAGATAACAACTGTGGATCGTGGAAATAAAAAACGCCCCCAGATCAAAGAGCTCTCAGAGCGTCGCGCCTCCGTTCGACCGATTTTGCAAGCGGTCGTGCTGGCTGCTAAACGCAGAGCATTAATAAAAGTGCTGTTCAAAGCTCCACTGCTACTTTTCGAGAGCTATCACAGTGATCACCGTGTTCAATAAACCGCAGTTAAGCACACCGCTACTGCTGACCAAATGGGAGTTGTGTGCAGCAATATCTTCCCCAAGGCAAATGTTAGGTACAGTACAGACTCGATAATCCGGATCAATAAAAACATGGGCGATCCGGATTATTGAAAAATCCGGATTATTAAATCAATCTATATTTGTTAATAAAAGAACTGAACAAGACGGATTTTTAATGATTTCATTGTAAAAACATTCAAAACAGGTAAAATGAACGTAAAAACACTTTTGCATAATTGCTTCTACTACATTAATAAATAAAGTCTGTAATTTTAGTTTGGCTGACCTTCTGCTGACTCAAACAAAATGCTTGATGCCTGAGTATTAACAATTCATTTAGGGGTGCGTTGGTCTTTTCAACCCAATCTATACATTGTTGAATGCTTAAATCTGTTTAATCGGCTTCTGTGAATTCAGGGCATGGGGTAAAGAGCATTTATATATATATATATATATATAATTGGTTTATATCCCAGAAAGGGATTTATTACCGCTCCTTTTCTGGAGCTCTCAAAATCCTATTTTCGGGGTGGATTAGTCCCCATTCTGTCCTCCAAAAAAAAAGACTCTCCTATAGTTGATTGTGTGACTTAGCCCTCTCCACAATCTCTCTCCATCGCCTTCTATCTATAGCCTTTTTCTTCCACCCTCTAATTTCCATTCTTCTCATATCCTCTTCTATCTCGTCCATCCATCTCATCCTTGGTCTTCCTCTACATCTCACAAGCATCGGTCTCCACTGTATTATTCTCTTTATCATCTTATCATCGCCCGATCTCCACACATGTCCCAACAATCTCAGTCTCTGCGCTTTGATTGCCCTTACAATGTCCTCACCTTCAATTTCCCCTAATATTTCATAATTCATCATCAACCGGTATTCACTATTACTAATTTTTTTTGGTCCCAATATTGTTCTATATACTCTTCTTTCCCATACTCTTAGCTGTTCTTCCTCTCTTCTAGTGATACACAGTGTTTCGGCTGCGTACATCACCACCGGTCTTATTAGTCCTTTATATATACGTACTTTTGTTATCCTACTGATATTTTTGTCTTTCAGCAATTTCTTGTTAGTGAAGTAGGCTCTGTACCCAGCCTGTATCCTCCCTCTTACTTCTTCGCCTCTGTCATTCATATTGCTTATATTTACTCCCAAGTATTTAAAGGTTTGTACTTCTTCGAACATGTATTTTCCAAGTCTGAGATCTTGTTTCTTATAGTTATTTTTCTGGTGTTTCATGTACTTTGTCTTGCTCTCGTTCACTGTCAACCCTCTTGCTTCTGCCGCCACCTCCAGCCGTGTAAATATATCCTGCAACGCCCTTTCATTTCTTGCAACAACAACCACATCGTCAGCATACGCAATGATCTGTATTTGTTTAGTTATTATTGATCCTTGGCCCCCTATTTCCCTTATAATATTTTCCATTACTATATTGAAAAGAGTCGCTGACAACGAATCGCCCTGACGCACTCCGGAATTACTTATAAAACTATTGGTTGTACCTCCTGTTGTATGTATCATTGCCTTTGAACACTTTAAAGTCATTTGTGTTAGTCTAATTAGCTTCGCTGGGATCTGCAAATTTTTCATGTCGTTCAATAAACAATTTCTATTGATTTTATCGAAAGCTTGTCTGAAATCAATGAACAGCATGCGCGTGTCTATTTTGTATTCATGGCATTTTTCTATTATCCGCTAAAGGACATATATTGCATCTGCCGTAGATCTTCCGGGTCTAAATCCATATTGGTAATCCCCAGTGCTTACTTCGGTATACTCAACTAACCGCTGCTGAACAAGTGAAGTTAATATCTTATATGTCATATTCAGTAAGGTAATTCCCCTGTAGCTGTTGCAATCCTCCGGGTCGCCTTTCTTTAGTATTGGTATTATAATTCCAAGTCCCCACTCCTTAGGCATTTGCTCTGTTCTCCATAGCTGCTTTATTAAACTATACAATCGCTCATGCAACTTCTCTCCACCAAATTTTATCATTTCTCCTGCAATTCCATCACTACCTGGTGCTTTACCATTTCTTATTTTTTTAATAGCTCGATTAAACTCGTCCTGCGATGGTTCAAGTATTATTTCCTGGTCCTCGTGCACTACTCTCTCTTCCAGCTGTGAGTCAATATTTTCATCATTTAATAATTCTGAAAAATATTCCATCCATCTCTTCTGTATCTTATGCTTGTCATATTCAGTATTCCCTGATTTATCTTTTATTCCTCTTGTCTTTATGTTATACCCCCTTCTTTGGTGTTTTATTTTTCTATACATCTTTCTTAAATTGTTATTTCCGCTGTTATCTTCAATCTCTGCCATTTCATTATTTACCCACTCTCTCTTCCTTTTTCTACATATTCTTGTTACGTGTTTCTTTAGTTCTCTATATATCTCCATATCCTCTTTGCTTCCCGCTTGTAGCCATTTCTTCCATGCGTCCCTCTTTTGTTTCACTGCCTCTTCACATTCCTCATTGAACCATTCCTTTCTTCCCGTTGCTCGCTTGTATCCGATTGTCTGTATTGCTGCAGCCTCCATTCCTCCTTTTATATTTTCCCATTCTTGTTCCACTTCACTGGATCTAGATTTTTTCTCCATTTCTTCTTTTATGATACTGCTGTATTTGTCATTTACGACCTGCTTTCTCAATTTCTCCACGTCCCACCTTTTCTCTTTTTCAACTGTATCTTTCCCTATATCTTACTAATTCGTTCGCCACTTCCATCATTTTCCCCGGTGCCAAAAGCGTCCTCACATTCCAGGTTCCCATTATCACCATGCCACGCTTTCTATCTCTTTTCTTATTTACCTTTTTTCGTTGTCCTCCATGTGTTTCCAGACTCGTTACCAATTTTCTTGCGGTCGTTTTCGTTTCATCATTCTGCTTCATTTCCATTAGTTTTTTGCTCGAGCTTGATGCTGCTCATTTGTATAATGCAGCTGTCCATCTCTTTTGTTCCACACATATGTCTTGTTATCAATTGTCAATTTCTGGTAGCCCATCTTAATTTTGCTTCCCGAACTCGCTTCTTCTCTCGCTATTTCTCTGATTTTATTCTGGATTCCAATTTCTTTCAAAGTTAAATCATTGTCGATATATATTTTTTTCCCTTTGAGATTTTTCTTGTTGACCATGATTTCCATTTTTTGGTTCCAATTCTGAATCTTGGCAACGATCACTTTCCTGCCCTCATTTCTTCCAATCCTAAAAGCTTCAGCTACTTCCACTTTCACCCCCACTTCCTCTGCCAAGAAATGCTCTACTTTCGCTTTCACATTTCCTTCATCACTCATCACCAGGCCCTTTATGATTATATTATTCTTCTTCCCCTGTTTTTCCTGCAAATCGATTTTATTTTCCAGCTCATCAATTCTATTCCATAACTTTTGCTTTTCGCAATTCCATTCTTCCTCCTTTCGCTTCATCTCTTCTTGTATTTTCTGTATCTCAGTTCTGTTTTCCTTGAAACCATCTTGCATTTCTTGTCTCATGACTGCAATCGCTTTTAGTACCTCTTCCATTTCTTCCTGGGTTTGTTCGCAGTTGTTTTCGCCTGTTTTTCTTATATTGGGTGATCTCACAGTTTTTTTGCTTTTTTGGAATGCCTCACCGACCTCTTCCACTTCCCTTTTGCAAAAAGGTACTCTTTTCCTCTTAAAATATTCTGATATTTTACTTTCAGAGCTAGTTCTTAGTCTCGTATTCGCAATCTGTTTCTCTCTATTCATCTATTAGCTTTCCCCCTACAGCCAACTTTTTCTTTAAATCTGCTTATTATTCTTAACTCTGGCAACACTACCACTCTGTCAAATTTAATTGAGTTGTTATTTCTTAACCCTACTTTTTCCGATCGAATTTACACTAAGATTATTTATTATCCTTCTTTTTGAGCTGCTGATAGTTTTCATCTAATGTTGGGGGGTTCTCCCTGGGTTGCACCTGCTTTCCAGTTTTTATCTCGCTCTTCTTTCACTTCAAATTAAATCACACAGCCGGCACTTTAAGAGCATTTATACAGTGCCCGTCTAAAGTCCGTTCCCCCCCTACTAATTTTTGAACCATTTGAGGTACATCAATGAAATTCGGCACAAGGTAATAACAGGTCACAATATATTTTTTGACGTAACAATGGCATCTGTCAGTCTCAAGATGGCGGTCGGGCGCCATTTTGAAACAAAATTTTAAATGGGAGGGAGGGTCATGTGACACCTCGTTTTAAAGGTCTTGTCGAATGCAATATCATACTAAAACATGGCGTCGATGTCTTTTGTTCAATTTTTAAATTTTAACATTTTTCTAACGAAATTTTATTCTAATTTGAAGTGAAATCTCTTAATGAAGTCGACCAATAAGAGGAGAAAAGAGAGTTTATTAAGGAAAAACCACCGCTAGATGGTAATTTCTTCCAGCTTCTCCAAAAATCAAAACCGCTTCAAATTTATCGTCCAAGCTACGGGCCGTGGTCACACTTTTCCTAAATGAAGGAACTAAACATGCCACATTTGACAAGTAGAAAACAAGATGTTATCGCGACAACGAATTTTGTTTCTAATACAAACGTGATTGAGAGCAAAATTCATGGTTATTTAGAAATTTGATTAGCCACCATTTTGTAACGTTTTCAGGTATCGACGCCATATTTTAGTATGATATTGCACTCGATAAGACCTTTAAAACGAGGTGTCACATGACCGTCCTTCCCGTTTAAAATATTTTTTCAAAATGGCGTCCGACCGCCATCTTGAGACTGACAGCTGTCATTAATACGTCAAAAAATATCTTGTGACCTGTGACTACCTTGTACCGAATTTCATGGATGTATCTCAAATGGTTCAAAAATTAGTAGGGGGGGAACGGACTTTAGACGGACACTGTATAGTGTTGAAAAATAGTAAAGGTACACATTCGTTTGCGCCGGTAGATGCGGCACGTACCGGCGGCCGACACGCGCGACGGACACAGTCGCATTTGAACGTGAATGCACCGGCCGGCAGGTGAAACGCACGAAGGAGAGCAGTTCTATTTAAATACTAATGGAGAAGTACAACGGGTGTGTCGGCTGCCGGTACACGCCGCGTCTACCGGCGCAAACGAAAGCGTACTTTTAGTCGTAAATTTTGAATTTCATCAAGCAAAGTCGTTAATGTCAAAATGTTCTCGAGCTCCAATGCGACGGCTCTTTATAGACGTCGGTATTTCCTTTGCAAAACAAAGAAGCCGCCTCGGCATCCATAAGCTGCAAGGAAGTGTGCGGATTGCCGGCATTTTTATTTTCACCCTTTGATACCCTCGCCGCCACTCCCAGTTGACCAAAATCAACTTGTACCAGTGGAGTAGCCAGTATTAAATCGGAAAAAGAATTTAAAATGCATTTTTCTACAATCAGGTCAAAAATGTACTAGATTCATACATTTGTACTAGCTGTGGCAACGCTGATTCGGGTTCGCCGCCGAACGCCTGATTTGGCAAGTATTTGGGGATTGGTTAGAAAAATACCAGGAGGGGGTGACGTGCCCGCAAAGCGTTTAAAAGGTACGTTAGAGGTGCATTCGGATTACCGAAACTGAAATTATCCGGATTACAAAGTATGTAATGCAATCAAGGAACTATCCGGATTACCGAATAATCCGGACTATTAAGGATCCGGATTAATGAGTCTGTACTGTATTTTTGTTTTGATTTGCTTCACCAATGACGTTTATTTTGAGGTCTGTAAAACTGACTAACCTGTTCTCAATGGGTCGAGTAAAGTTTTGGTATGTAGCTTTTTTGGAAATTTTATAGAAGGAAGATGCAATGTGCCCAGGTATCTAACATGACTCTGTCTTCAATTTATTGCCTTCTGTTGAATTGATTGGGTGCACATACAAAATTTCTTCCTCTTCTGCGACTTAGTTGATTTTTCATTTCTTGCCAACCTTTTTGTTTTTACTAAAGTTTGTTCATGTTAGGTGATCCTTTCTTCCACAAATTTTCTTACAGGCTGGACAATCATTGCCACATCTACAACCTAATTCTTCCTCTGGTGAGTCTTTTGACTTTTCGCTTCTTTGGCATTATACAAGTCAGAAGTGAGAAATTTGGAGTTACAGATTTCTGGGGAGTCAAAATAAGGGCAGCAGACATAAAATGAAGAATAACAGGGGCAAGAGACATGGAGTACAGAATTAAAGAGTTGCGAAACATGGACGATAGAATTGGAGAGGTAAAAATTAGAGGCATTTTAATGTGGTGCCATAAATGTATGATGCAGATAACCTGGATAGATCAGACTAGCAATAGCGAGGTATTAGAATGAGTTAGGGAAAAGAGAAATATACAGAAGAAACTAAAGAATAAGACAAATAGGATGGTGGGACATCTTCGGAAATATGATAGATTAGTTCACAAGATATTTGAAGTAGGGAAGGAATAAAAAGATTTGACTATTGTTCACGAATAGTCACAGATGTAGGGCGTTATACTTCTTATACTTCTTCGGACTGAATGATGATGGTAGGATTTAAAAAGTTGTAAAAGTGAAAAACTTACCATCTATGATTTCCTGTTTCATTTTAACAATGTCTTTTCTTAAATCTTTAACTATTTCATTTTTGAGACACTCTATTTCTGTTGGTCCGAGAGTTAATTGCGACACTTCCGATAGGCCATTAACCTTAAGTATAGTTTCTTCAGAAGCCGAGCCAAATCTTTTTCTTATACTCTTAGGCGACTCTGAAAATTTAGATGAATTGGCAGGTAGCGTGTTTGTCTTCTCCCAGATGGCCTTTTTATCATCTTCCTCCTTATCTGGAATCTTTTTCTCAGCCTGAAATAATTCATGTACCAATTAGCTTAGCAGTTGTCAAAATGAACACAGAACATAAAGTCGATGAGGGTGCAAGATGAGTGATACACTCACACAGTGAATGAACAAGTAAAAAATATTTGTATAAATGCAGTGTTCCAATAGTGCGACTGTGGTGTTTTACACATATAAATAATAGGACTATAAGAAACATTGGGCCAAAAACTGAAATCAACAATGAAAAGGATGACAGTATTCTTGGCCATGGGACTGTGAAAAACCCCACCATTGGTTATCGGGCACGTGGCGAAGCGTGTAACGTTGCAAAAAGAAACACATTAGGTAATCAAGAATTGATTGTGTTTACTTTTAACGTTCTGACGTCACGCCCGGATCCCGAAGAGATGCACGTCACCTGTGTTCGTAGACACAGGTGGGAGACGCAAGCGCGCGCCAGTTGAGACGACCGTCAAGCGAGATAGATGGTAGTTGCGGCCGTTACTAATCTGACGTCCTGCATTTTGCACCCGGCACTACTCTTCCCGCTGGAAACTCGAAGTGACCCGCCGCCGAAGACCTCCCGCCACCACAGCTGACGTAGAAGAATCCGACGTCACACCGCTGATAAAAGTGAGTGCTCCGCCGAAGAGAATTCAGTATTTGGCCGTCCGGCCATCAGCCGAAACCAATACTCCCAGCATCCGGGATGATGCTGGCCGCTGACATCCGAACTTAGTACTTGATCGACCGTTCCGACTTCGCCGTGTGATCAAACCGAAAGTAATTATTTTATCCCGTAAATATTTGAGTAAGTAACTTTGAGTAAGTACCCTACCTCGTTCGTATCAAATAAATTCAATTTGTTCATGCTGGGGAATTGGGAGTGCTGTCTATGAAGATCGATCGATTTTCCCATCCTGTGGGGGCCCTAGCGCCTGTAATAGGACGATATACCGGTGGAAATCGATCGCATCCGGGTAACGGGCGGCTCCTGGTGAAATCTTAAGGTAGAACGAATTGATTATTTGCGACGGAGGACCTAGCGGCGTTCCCCCAGGCGATTGCACTCGCGTGCTATAACGAGAATTGCCCGCCGATCCCGTCTCGGAGCTGGCACCCTTCGGTGCTCCCACGAAATCTCCGAGACCCCGTAAATATTCAGTATTGATCACCCGGCGGACCACAAGCGTTCTATCTGGACACTCCGTAAAAACCGTGTTTTATTTAAATGTAAATATCTCGCATTTCTGTATATATTAGGCTAAAGTTTTTACCTATTCAATTCTATTTTATTTACCGTTTCGATTTTTACAAGTGTATATAGTTAAATTAATAGAGTACCGTTTCATTTTCTTTCTGTTGTGTTATTCGACGTTTAGCAATAGTAACATAATATTTGGACTCGCCCTTCTGCAACTACGAGCAAAAGAGCGACCAACGTATAAGTCTTACCTGACCGTAAATACAACCCAAGAAAAACGTTCATAAGCGAACGATCTGACCAGCCTAAATATACAGCGTATCCCAATAAGTGATACCGAGGGGTACCGCTGCATATTTAGGGACCGCACCTAGAACGTCCAGAATTGGCGTACGAAATAAACCCAGACGAAAGTTATCGTTGTATAAGTGACGTCCGAAATCAGGAGAAAGCAATCGTTGTAAGCGTTATCTCCGTCCCTCAGCTGTTACCTCTACAGCATGTTCTGTTTGACACATTGAGTGCAGTCGCAGTATGTCGAGTCCCCTCCACAAGACTTGTTTTCTATCACTCTTAGCTGGTTACATTTTCGGCTCATTGGTCTTATTATTATTGTTATTATTGGTCTTATTATTTATATGGTTTTACACCATTCGTTCACATCTCCCAGAAAAAAGTTATTCAGGGTGTTACAAAAAAGTAGGTCAAGCTGTTTTCCCGGCGTACCTCTATGGCTCAAATGTATTGTTTTTTATACCAAGCGTTCATTTCTTTTATTTTTTTCACTCTTGTAAAATTTTGATTTAGGGCTTGGTTTGTGAGATGTTGCAACTCATTTGACTAAGTATGTGTTGTTGATCCACTCGCTGTTTTAATCTCCCAATTTTTTTTTAGGTGACGAACTAAGCTCGAGAAAAATGTCCTTGGATGAATATGTTCCTGCATAACGTCTAAACTTCAGAAAAATGCCCTTGGATGGTACCGATTCGGACATGTTACTGCATAACGTCTACAGCCAAATTAGCATTGGAAAGAAAGACAGATAGGCGTTAAGTTGTCAAAATAATTGTTAATAAAAAAGGTGCCATCCAAGGGCATTTTTCTGAAGCTTAGACGTTATGCAGGAACATATCCATCCAAGGACATTTTTCTGGAGCTTCTTAGCATCAAAAATGTGTGATCAATCTATAAAAGCTTTGTTTATTGTTGTACATTGTTGGTGTTATATTTGAATTGTTAAGATTTGATTCTCATTGTTATTTTTGCAACAATAGGAAGTACAATAATTTTTTTATTTTATTTTATTTTATTTTTTTGAGTAGTGCTGGGTGGTTAGAACAACTATTTTTCGGGTAAATACCCTGCCAGGTCAGGTCAGGCCAGGCATTGAATTATAGAACTAAATCTAGATTTTGTGCAATACAGAATGTCACCCCAACTTCTCATGTTGACACTTTCACATTAAACAGCTTAAGGGACGAAATCGAGATAGGTACATTTTGGAATCTACGCACCTTCTAGTATAAAGTAGATGATAAACCTTTATTTGGACATCTAGTCGTTAAAGTAGTCATCTTTAAATTTTTGCCCTAAAATTTGGCTCAACCGACTGTAAACTTCAACATAACATAACATAACATAACATTTATTCAGGATATTACATATCAGCGTCACAGTAAATGAGTTTATAACAAACTTATCATATTATAGTTTCTGTGTCCCATGATATTGACAGGAATTCTTCAGGCTCATATATAGGGTTCTGCAGAAGTACCTTCTTCAAGGTCATCTTTAGAGCATTACCGGATGACTGCTTGATGACCAGAGGGCATCTGTTGTAGAGTTTAATTGTCAAGCTTCTTGATTTGGTAGTGTCGAGTCTACTTCTAGGAAGATAGAGTTGTTGGGAGTTTCTGGTGGAATAATCGTCGTGGATATCTGAGTGTTTTGGCAAATTCCTTGCCTCCTTGTGTATGGAAAGAATGGTTAGGAAAACATAGTCTGCTGGACAGGTAAGTATTCCATATTTTCTGAACAGGCTCGACTCCCTACCCCCTCGAGAGCTCTGATGGCTCGCTTTTGCGCCAGTAAGACTGCATGTGCATGTAAGGAGTGTCCCCAAATTTCAAGAGCATACGTCATCGAGGAGTGGAACAGGGCGTGATATGCAATAATGGCAGCGTCCACACCAGTAGTTCCCTTAATCTTCCGAATGCAGTAAGTCGCGCTAGAAAGCTTCAAACACAATGCACTGATGTGGAGTTCCCAGGATAGTCTTGGGTCTATAAGGATTCCCAATAAACGGACCAGTTGCCCCGGCATTTCCCATCGGTCCACTGTGAACCTAATCACTGCGGTTTTTCCCTCGTTCAGCTCCAGATCATTGGCGGAGAACCAGGATTTGCATCACGCATGCTTTCCTTCATCCGGAAAGTTGCAATGTCCTCATTAATACCCCTCGAACATGACCGTGGTATCGTCTGCATAAAGAAGTGTAAATGCATTTATGTGTTCAGGTAGATCGTTAATATAAATTAAAAAGAAGATTGGACCCAGGGGGGAACCCTGAGGAACGCCTCTATGTGTAGTAAAACTTTTGCTGAGGCAGTTGTTAATGCATACTTGTTTGGTTCTGTTGTGTAAATAGGAAGCTATTAGTTTCAGAGGGATTCCACGTAGACCGCAGTATGACATTTTTTCAAGAAATATGTGGTGGTTCATTGAGTCGAATGCCCTACTCAAATCACATAGCGTAGCGTGGCACTTCTGGTAACCCTCCAGCGCATCATACACAAAGGATACGAAAGCTCCCAAAGCATCAGTGGTGTTTCTGTTGGGGCGAAAGCCATACTGTTCTTCAGATAAATACTTATTTTTGTTAAAGTACTCTATGATTCTGTTTGCAAGTATATCCTCGAAAACTTTTGAGAGCACTGGTAGAATTGATATAGGGCGGTAGTTTGAGCAATCCTTTTTGTCTCCTTTTTTGTGTAGAGGGTGAATAATTTCATGTTTCATTTTCGCAGGGAATACTCCATTTTCAATACAACTATTAATTATGGCAGATAAAACAGGCGATATTAAGTTGTTGACCGGTTTTAAGGTGCGGGCGGAAATTCCGTATGCGTCTTTGGATGTTTTATTTTTTAATTTGTTGATTGTAGTATGGACCTCTTCAGCTGTGGTTGGAAAAACATACATAGACCTGTTAGTATGGTTTTGCCCTCCCATCATTGCTACATCCATTATAGCGGACTGTGAATCTGTGCTTGTGAAGAACTCACTGAACTCATTAGGAGAAGGAATTTCCGCCTGCTTTTGTTTCTGATTGCGATTAGTTTGTTTATTAATTATATTCCAAATCGTTTTGGATTTGTTTCGTGCGTTAATAATCGCCAAGCAATTCTTGTCCATTACTTCTTTATTTATTTGTTGCAAGTAGAGCTCCTTCGTGTTGTGTATGAGCTGGTTCAGGTTAAGTGACGGTTTCTCATCCTGTAGCCTCGCGAAAAATTGCAAGTTATTCTTCAATTCCCTTACATAGGGTGAAAATGCCATTTGTTTGTTACTTCTCTGATTAACCGTTCGAAGGGGGACTGAAGCGTTGTGGATAGCTAAAAAGTCGTCCAGAAAAACATTGAATTTGTCGCTTGGGTGTGGTATTTCCGCCAGAAACTCCAGTCCTTCACAGAAAGTGCCACTTTGAATTTTTGTATCTCATGTTGTGTAAATAAACGTTTGGAATGAGACAGGCTAAGAGTGGTGTATGAATCCGGGAACGAAGCTACTATGGCGTGATGGTCGCTGATACCAATCGGTAAGACTGAGCACTTTTGTAAACTATTGAAGTTAACATACAGGTTATCAATACAGGTTCCTGAGTTATGTGTCACCCTAGTTGCACCGAAAACAAGGTACCATGCCATAACTGGACATCATGGTGAGTAAATCTTGTATGGATTTGGAATTCAGGTTTATATCTACGTTCAGATCTGACGAGAGAATTATTCTTGTATCTGGTGCGTATTGGTTGTGGATGAACTCCAGGCACCTCTCCAATATATGTCTTCTTCTAGAAAGGTTAGAGTACTTAAATAAGAAAAACAAAAACAAACCGCCTGCTGATTATTTACGTGCGACCCCGCAGACGCGAATTCGGACGAATCAGGCAAGTGGCAACACTATCAAGAGAGCGTCTTCTGCCTTGGCGGCAGGGCGTCCTCCTCCTCCGCCGATAACGCCAGCTGTCAGTGCTGTCAACAACACGAACTTTCAAACAGATAATTTTCCCATTCCGTCTGTGGGAATTTCGGTTAAAGAGCGATCGCAAACGCAAAAAGTGGCGGATGTTGGGGTTCAAAAACCTGATTTCAAGGATTTTAGCTCTGATGCTGTCTCCACTCAGCCATCGGGTTTAGTTCAAGCAATTGATGTAAGTGAGGATGGGTTCACTGTTGTCCAAAGAAATCGTCGATCTAAGCCTAGGATAGTCAACCAGATAGTTACCCAAGGTACAAGCAGCACTAACTTTAACTCTCAGCTTTATGCAGTTGAGAAACGTGCGTGGTTATTTTTGGGTCGCATTAAACCTGACACTTCTGTTGACATTGTCAAGCAGCACTTGAGTGATCTTTTACCAAACAAAGTCTTTGACTGTGAAGCACTCCCGACAAAGGGAATTTATGCTTGCTTTCGTATAGGAATAAATTTTGATGATTACGATTGTGTTATAAAGCCAGAGAATTGGCCCAAGGGAACTATGTTAAGAAGGTATATTTTTCGGCAGCCAGCTGCTCAGTTTGGGAGGAGATAGCCGGAACAATGCAGCACACCCCAAAAATGCTGTAAGTGGTGGACCTGCAGCAACTTCCGAACAATGTGTCTCGATCTACTATCAAAATGTTCGTGGCTTGCGAACAAAAACTCAAACAGTGTTAACTGAAACTAGCACAGCTAACTATGATTTCATAATATTCACGGAATCTTGGTTATCTAATAACTTCTCTAGTAGGGAGATTTTTCCAAATAATTATAATGTCTTTCGACAAGACCGTAATTACAGAGCTTTGAATTGTCAGAGAGGAGGAGGGGTAATTGTTGCAGCTGACTCATCTTTGAATGTGAGTTTGTTGTCTAGAAGCCCTACTGACTTATTTGAGGATCTCTGGGTTCGAATAGATTCCGATATTGCAGGCATCTTGGTTATTGGAGTTGTTTATTTTCCACCCAGATCCGACCCGCTCCTGTATGAGCTGTTTAATAACAATGCAGAGAAGCTACGTGATGAACACAAAAATGCAAAATTCCTAATTTTTGGTGATTTTAACATGCCGGAAATTGAATGGAATAATGTCGAGGGTTATATCCTACCTGTTAAATTAAGCACCAAATCATCAGAAGTGTGGGTAGGACATGCACAATTCTTAGATTTACATCAGATCAACACTGTGGACAACCAATATGGGAAAATATTGGACTTGATGTTCACCAGCGAATTGGAGAATTCTATTGTGAATAGATGCGAGTTGCCTTTGGTGAACGAAGATCACCACCATCCGGCACCCGATTTTAAACTGAATAATACTGCAGTAACTAACATTCCCTTTAAGAGTAACATTAAAGTGTACTTATTCAAAAAAGCTCATTACGCAGATATAATGAAATGTCTCGGTGAAGCTGACTGGAGCTTCTTGAACAAAAGCGTTGATATTAATCAAACTCTGCAGGAGTTTTACGGTGTGATATCTGATGTAATTGAATTGCATGTACCTTCTGTAAGAATTAGAAATTACAAATATCCGAAGTGGTACGATCCTGAGCTTATAAGGCTTATTACACGCAAAAATAAGCTTTATCAAAAATTCAAGAAATCACAATCGCCTGTTGACGGCCAGTATTACTGCGAAATTCGTGTTGCAACAAAACGCAAAATTAACTCATGTTTTCTCCAATTCTGCGAAAACATGCAAAACAACTTAGCGCCAAACATTAAGTCTTTTTGGTCCTATATTGGCTACTTAAAGAAGGACAACGGTATACCGAAGGTTATGAATTATAATGGGGAAGAACTATCTTCCACTCAAGAAATTGCTGATGCTTTCGCAAACCATTTCAGCTCATGCTTCACATCATCTGTTAATCCTCACAGTGGAGTATCTCCAGCGTTGTATGAATATTCCGGCCTACTAAAACACCATGAGTTTACTCACGACGAGATCGTAAAGAAACTTTCTAGTCTAGATGATAACAAAGGTGCAGGACCTGACGAAGTACCTCCTGTGTTCTGGAAAAAATGTGGCTTACCTTTGGTGGAACCTTTAAGGATAATCTTTCAAAAATCCTTCAACAGTGGCACTTTCCCTAGCATGTGGAAAGAATCATCTCTGTTTCCAATTCATAAGAGTGGTGATAAAAGTAATATTACCAACTACAGGGGAATATCATTAATGTCAACAGCTGCCAAGCTCTTTGAATCCCTCATCACAGACGAGATATTCAGCACGTACAAGAACAACATTGCCATGCAACAGCACGGATTTTACAGCGGCCGCTCTACATCTACAAACTTGGCAATTTACCAAAACATGCTTGTAAACGAGGTCGAATCTGGCAACCAAATAGATGTTGTGTACACAGATCTGTTCAAAGCTTTCGACAGGGTTTCTCATAGCCTCCTCTTAATGAAGTTGGCAACGATAGGCATTGGTGGTAACTATTTGTGCTGGCTAGAATCATACCTATCGAACAGGGTTCAGCATGTGACCATAGGTAATGTGCGATCAAGTGTGATCAAAGTGACATCAGGAGTGCCGCAAGGCTCCCACCTGGGGCCGGTATTGTTTTCCTTATTCATTAATGATGTTGTGTCGGTATTTAAAAAGACGCAGTGTTTACTTTACGCCGATGATTTAAAATTTTTTATGCGGGTGCATTCGCATGATGATTGTCAGGACATACAAAGTGATCTCAATGGTCTCATTGAATACTGTGATAGCAATGACCTTAGTTTGAATGTTAATAAATGTAAAGTGATGAGCTTCTATAGATGCAAAAAACCAGTTACCTATAATTACACAATAGGCAATGTATCACTTGAACATGTTGCAAGTATATGTGACTTAGGTATAATTTTCGATACTGAACTGACTTTTAATATGCATATTGATAGTATAGTTTTACGCGGATTCAGAATGCTTGGTTTCCTTAGACGGAACACAGAAAACATAAAGAGTGTAAAACTATTGAAACAACTATTCAATTCCTTAGTACTTAGTATTCTAGAATATAACTGCATGGTATGGACTCCATCATATAATTGCCACATTGCTCGGATTGAGAGAGTACTGGATAAATTTGTAAAATTGCTGTTGTGGAAACTTCGGTTTCCTTATGATAACATCAATCATTCTGTAAGACGCCAGCTTGCTGGCTTACCTAGCTTGGAACGAAGGCGCTACAATGCTACAGCTTTCTTTTTGTATAAAATTGTTAATGGGATTGTTGACTGTCCTGCCCTGCTACAACTTATCGGTCTGCATGTACGCTCAAGGAATACTCGATCTACGGTACTATTCAGTGAAACCTTACACAGGACAAATTACGGTTTACAAGACTGCATGTTTCGAATGATTAAACTTTACAATTACTATTTCAGCTCTGTCGATGTTTTTGGGAATAATCTTAATTATTTCAAAAAGGAAATCTCTAATATGTTTATACGTAGTTTACTTTAATTTTTTCTTTTACCTGTTGTGTATCAATTGGAATGATTTGTGTTCTGTAGATACAGTAGAATGAATAAATAAATAAATAAATAAATAAATAAATATGTATGGTCATGTCAATATGTGCGTCAGGAGACCGGTAGGCAGTCAGAACAGAATGTACTATGCACCATTTTACATTAGTTCTTATGGATAGAAGTTGTTTGTGTGTATAGCTGCTACAAATAATACCAATAATTTGAAACTCTGGTAGATAAGTTTAAAGTAGGCAAGTTTTACAATCACAGTTGAACCACTCTACAACGTACCTACACGTATATACCATACATTCGGTTATAACGTACTTGGTACGCTGGTCCGTAGTCAGAGCTACGCAAAATTGTATTGTTTCTTTTATAGCATACTTTTTATGTTGTACTTCGGATATAACGTACCATAATTTCAGGCCTGTGAGCTTTGCTTTTCGTTTACAACGTACCGGACATTATGCGCTCTACAGAAATCGGGGTAGTACCGGGCATTATGCATCTGTGGTGTGGTCTGTGTGTTTTGTGCAGCTGTAGTTTAGTCTGTCGGCGGGGTGCGAATCAGCAACATGTCAGATTTAGCAAGCAGTAGCAAAAAGCGAAATAATAAAAGACATTCAAGTCGGCAAAAATTAGTCAGAAGTGTGTCGTGCCAAAGCTTTAACTAAAATTACAGTGTCAACTATAATCAAGAATAAGGACAAAATTCTGCAATTGGAAGGTAATTTCGCACATGCGAAGAAGAATCGCAACACCAAAATTGCGCTGTTCCAAAGTTTTTAACCAGCAGAGGCGTTTGAATTTTCCTATTACTGACAATTTTAAATGCAGTTCAGGTTTGTTACATGGTTTCAAACTGTGTCACAACATATGCGGCGGGAAATTTCACGGCGAGGCATATGATGTTTATAGAGCAGTAGCTTCTGAGTGGGTAAAATCAACAATGGGAAACTTGCAAGAGTATAATCGAAATGACGTGTTTGATGCTGATGAGATCGGACTTTTCTATAAACTTACGCCCGATCGTACACTGCGGATTAAACGGGAAAAATGTGTTGGAGGTAAACATGTAAAAATTTACCCTAACACCTTTTATTTGGATACTTTTCATGTGTTCTGATTTTCCTATCAATATTTCTGTAGGTACTTTCATTGTTGACCTTCTTGGCTATCTATCTCTTAAGAGGGATACGTACGTTGAAAACAGCGCCGATATCAAGCTCTATATTACGAAACGTAGAGCTCTTACTAATAAATATTTTGCAGAAATTTCTTCTTTGTCAGAAAGAAGAAGATTTGTTCTACAATTCTGTCAAACCAAATTAAGAACAAATATGTAAATAATCGCAGAAACGAGACGTGAAATTTGCGTTTTGGTGTATTTTCAGCAGCTTCTTCGATGGGCTGTATTCGCTGCTTGGTGAGTTGTATAGACCCCACTTGTCTTATATTATAACCGGCGATGTAAATATCAACATCCTCATAAATAGTAAGGAAACAAAAACGCTCCTTAATATACTTAATGAATTTAACATCATTGTTCATATCAAAAAGGCCACACGTATTACGCCGACGAGTGCTACGTGCATAGATAATATATTTTCAAATATGGCTGCCACTTCTTGTTTCATTGGAGATAATCATCTATCGGATCATACATTTCAGATATGCCGCTTCCAGACCCCTATCAACTCTGTCAGCAATAGAAATTTCACCTATGTGCGTGATCTTAGAGGTGATAATGTGAATACTTTTATCCGCCTACTCCAGAATGAAGATTGGGCGGATGTGTATCTCGAGACTGATTTCAATGCAAAATTTAATGCATTCTATGATACTTTTCAGTTTCATTTTAACAATGCTTTTGCATTCAAGAAGTGCGACAGTTCATCGAGGAAGCATGTGAGGTGGATCACGCCTGAACTTCGGCGATTGCATGAAATGTTATGTGATATGAGTAAAATAAATAAATCTGTTAATAACGAATTTTATAATAACAAATACAATGGGCTTAAGAGCATATATAGAAATCTGGTTGAGCACTCTAAGAGAAACTATAACAACAATAGACTAGCCCGTTCTACAAATATAGCAAGGGAATCGTGGAAAATAATAAATGAAAATAGAAATGTGCGTAATGCCAGCCGAGACATTTCTCTCTCTGAGAATGATGAAGTAATAACCAAACCTGATGCGGTATGTGACTTATTTAACAAATTCTTCATGGACTCTACTAATTTGGGGGTAACCCCGAATGAGTACTTTGGCAGACTGCCTGGATTTTCGAGTGCAACTTTCTACCTGTCTCCAACTACACCTGGTGAGGTGGAATCAATAATAAGGAAAACTGCAGCAAAGAACACGGCGGGGGTGGATGGTATTACAGGAAATATTACTAGATCGGTGAGTCATGTAATATCGGAACCGATATCTCATTTAATTAATGAATCATACATGGCTGGTGAATTTCCCGATTTTCTGAAGACGAGCAAGTCTATCCCAGTATACAAGGGTAAAGGATCCAGGAATGATCTTCGAAGTTACAGGAACATATGTGTACAGAGCCACTTTGCAAAGATCTTTGAGTATTCCTACTATGTTCGACTAAATAGCTTCTTGGAGTCCTTCCAACTTCTATCACCATGCCAGAGTGGATTCCGACAAAATAAATCCACAAGTACTGCCATAGCTGACCTAACATCCTATATCTATAGCTGTTTGAACAACAAAGAGCATCCTATCGCTCTTTATTTTGACTTAAGTAGAGCATTCGATACAATTGACCATACTGTGCTTCTTCAAAAACTTGAGAGACTTGGTGTGCGTGGTAATGCCATTTCATGGGCTGCTTCATACCTGAGGAATAGGGGTCAGCGTGTTGTCTATGGGAATGCGATCTCTGATGTTTTAAGATCCAGCATGGGTGTACCTCAGGGCTCGATTTTGGGCCCGCTGTTCTTTGTCGCATTTGTGAATGACCTTCCTGCTAACTGTTCTACGGCCAATCGAACTGTTATCTATGCTGATGATACGAACATCATTGTGTCGGCTCGGAGTCCTCTGGATGCGATTGAGAGGGCAAACCAGTCAGCGAGTGAGCTCCAGTCCTGGTGTCTGGGTAATGGATTAGTTTTGAACACTGCTAAAACTTTCTATATGAGTTTTACACCAAAGAACGCTGCTAGTGATTCGAGTCAACTGATCAGGATTGCGGGTAGATCTATACAGAGACATCAAGTTCTTGGGTATAGTTGTTGACCAAAAGTTAACATGGGAGAGTCATGTGGACAGTGTGATTGGCAAATTGTGCACATCTTGTTTTGTTATGAGGCAGTTGCGTAACACTGTGTCATTGGAGGTTGTGAGACTGGCTTATTTCGGTCTAGTCCAGTCCGTTCTATCTTATGGTTTGGAATTCTGGGGATCGTCCAGTCACATGGCTTCAGTTTTTGTTGTGCAGAAGAGAATAGTAAGAGTGATGATGGGGGTTGACAGCCGTACAACGTGCAGACCTCTCTTTGTTCGGCTGGGAATTTTGACGCTGCCGTCTCTGTACATCTACAGGTGCTCGCTCTTCATATTCAAGAATAAGCACCTTTTTCAGCAGAACTCTTGTATTCACAACCACAATACGAGAAACTGTCATCTAATGCATAAACCCTATGAGAGACTGTCTGTATCTCAACAGTCTCACATATACCGGGGCATAACATTTTACAATAGATGTGTTGAACTGTTTGGAGTGGTTCCTGATTATTTTACTTTCAAAGACATGCTTTTTAATTACCTAATGATGGCATGTTTGTATTCAGTTGATGATTTTCTGTAATGTACTGTATTACTGGGAATTTATATTGCTTGTGCCCGAATGCATTTGGGCAGTACTGTTAAAGTGTTAATGTATCAATTTGTCTGTTTGGTTTATCTTTTTTTTTGTCTGCATACTACATACTGCTTACCTCTGTATTCTCTGACTAGCCTGATAACACGCCCAAATGAAGTATCTTATACTATTTTGTCATGTGTTTATAGGTGAATAAAGGTTATTATTATTATTATTATTATTATTAGAAACTTGGTTCAAAAAGCAAATACTGGAAAACTAATTAGAGCACATTATACACTGGCGAGCATAAAATTAGGGTCACTTTGAAAATTGCCAATTTTTCTAAGAATTCAAAATATTAAATTTAATTAATTCTTGAAGGCAATAACACTTGCATTTCTGAGAACTGTTATAAGCTTTTTGTGGTTTCTTTTGCACAACAAAGATTCAATATTTCCGATTTCTAGGAAATGCTTGCAGGTGCGCTACTTGGAAGCTTATTTCTGGGGGTCTATTTTTCAATTTCCTTCATTTATTCACCAACTTTCCTGTGTATAACTTGACGGTTGAAAAGTGTAGTCTTCGTTTATTTCCTTATAATGGCTTTAAATCCTGTCACGGCGGCCAGAATTATAGCGCTGTTGCAAGATGGTCGGGGGCAACGTGTAACGGCAAGAACGGTTGGTGTAAGTCTTTCTACAGTTCAGCGGGTATCCCAACGATTTCAGGAAACTGGTAGGCTGACGAGAAGACCAGGATCAGGGCGGAAAAGAACCACCACGCCAAGGGATGACCGTTTTCTTGTGTCCATGGCTTTACGGAATCGGACTGCTACGGCAGTTTCGCTTCGAAATCTCCTCCAAGAAGTCAGAAATGTTAACATTAGCGAATGGACAGCTAGGAGGCGACTTCGTTCTGCTGGATTATCTTGTCGGAGAATGGCTACGGGTCCTCCACTTCCCCGTTGCCATAGAATTGCAAGACTGAACTTTGCTCGAGATCACTTGGGATGGACAAATGACGATTGGGGGAGGGTATTATTCTCAGACGTGTCGCGTTTCTGTTTAAATCGGTCGGATGGACGTCGGCGGGTATGGCGAAGACCCGGAGAAAGGTATGCCCAGGCTTGTATTGATGAGCGACTTCCATTTGGTGGAGGCTCAGCTATGGTGTGGGGAAGAATTTCTTCAGACGCACGTACCGAATTAGTGTTTATCGGCAATGGATCCCTAACTGCGCATAGGTACGTAACGGAAGTTGTAGAAAATCATTTCATGCCTTTTATGACGGTTCTGGGAGAAAATGCAACTTTTATGCATGATAACGCTCGACCCCTCGTGGCAAGGATTGTTAGCGGTTATTTGGATGAGGTTCAAATTACGCGATTTGATTGGCCAGCACGGAGTCCCGACTTGAACCCCATAGAGCATGTGTGGGATGAGCTAGGACAACGTGTACGAAGTCATACGCCGTCTCCCACCAACGCACAGGATCTTAGGGAGCTCCTACTACAGGAGTGGAATAACATCCCCCAAAATGTGATCCGTAATTTAATTGAGAGCATGCCACGTCGCCTCCAGGCTGTCATCAATGCACGGGGAGGAACCACTCGTTATTAGGGGTCAAAATTTTAACAGTTCCTTGTTTTATTCCAACATTTTTCTCACTACACATTTTTAAGACAATTTTGTTAAAATTTGCTTCTTTACGAATTTTCAATAAAAACATTAGAAAATGAAACGTTTTCTTTTTAAAACATTCCTGTTTAGAGATATGTATACAACGAAATCCATTTACAATAATAAGATACAATAAATAACCAGAAAAGTTGAATTTTTGAAGTGACCCTAATTTTATGCTCGCCAGTGTAATATGAACATTAAATTGCTTGCGTTTCAAATTTGAATGCATTTAGACTGAAAATAAATAAGCTACATTAATTTCTTCTTAAGGCTTTCATGGCCGTTGTCCATGGAATAATGGTTTCCGGGCTGGTTGCCACGTCGTCGTTGGTAATCTGTAACACTAAAATTAACATTAACACTTGACGTTTTGACTCTCATATCGGAGTCTTCTTCAGAAGCTATTCTGAAAACAGAATAGCTTCTGAAGAAGACTCCGATATGAGAGTCGAAACGTCAAGTGTTAATGTTAATTTTAGTAGTTAATATCTTCTTGTTTTACTTTTTGGTAGAAGTTCATGATGAAACAAATAAATAATCCTGAAACCGGTAAAATATTTAAATAAAACGTTATATATTGGTAGTTCGCGGAGTATTTATTTGTTTCATCGTTAATTTTAGTGTTACAGATTACCAACGACGACGTGGCAACCAGCCCGGAAACCATTATTCCAAGCTACATTAAATTTACTTCGACAATAAATCCATTTCTAAAAACGGGAGCGCCTCCTTCCACTAGCAGATTCCAACCGCCCCTCAGTAGTCGGTGACAGCCGAGTACGTTCGGGCCGCATCTGGCTGGCAGATCTGTTTCTCTTCGTGTTTCTCCTACGCTGGCTGGTGTAGTGGGGGAGACCGAGTGTTTATTTTTCTTGAGCAAGGTACGTATCCCTCTTAAGTTTTCGATCCGAGTCTGTCCCTGGTTTTTGATTTCTTCCCCAAGTCTCTTGTTTGGTAATATTAACAGCTTTCTACCTAGAATATTTCACTCTCAGTTCTTGAATTTCCTCCACTTACCTTTTTGTTTCTATTTTTCGTATTTCAGCTGATGTGTTTATGTTCCTTTATTCTGTGCTTTCATTCTTGTCACCTACCTCGAACCTGGACTCTGCCGGCGAAATTCTCTCGTTAGTTAGTCTGGATGTTGTCTATTCTTGATGGTTTCGGTCTTCTGAATTTGTTTAGCGAGATTATTATTGTTAGAAATTTGTTGTTTAGGCATCTGTTTATAATCCACCTTGTCCGGATATTTTAGGTTAGTTCGCTTCTGTCACTGCTGTCATTGGCGTAGGTCATTTAGGTTCTCATTTTGCATATTCGGAGGGTCAGTGGCGTGCCGATCTGATTTTCCTTTCCATCTTGAGTCTTTGGTTCCTTTACGTCTCTTATACTTTATTCTTTCGTCTTGCTGTGTCTCTAGAGGGTTTCTATTATCATTATCTTGCTTTATTTTGGGTCGGTAAGTCTTCTTTAGCCCCCTTTTATTCGGTTTATTTCCCCCCATTCATTGACGCTATTGGAATTTTTGAGTTTCTAGGGGAAATTTGGGTACTTGTAATTTTCATGGAACCGACTCGCACTATCTTCTCGGTGCGCGCTTTTTTTTGATTTCCGATTTCCGTACAATCTTGTCTTTCTCATGCTGTGCTTCGACATGTAGTGTAGGGTAATTTAGAGAGTTTTGGTAATTTTTGATTGTGCTAGCCTTTTCATTGGGATTTTCTCCAATCACCTATTTTGGGACCTCGATTCATCGTTATTTTTGGATTTGGAATCGTCGTCTGGCCTTTTTAAGGGATTTAAACTCACGTTTTGAAGTTTGGCGTGCTTTTGGCAAAAAAACCCCACGAGGTAAGCGAGATATTTTTCCTTCTTTCATTTATTTAAATCTTCAATCATCTAAGTGCCGTGTTTCCTTTCTACTCTTTTGTTTCTTGATTCGGTTGTGTTATATTTTAGGGTTTTTTTTTGGGGGTCTAATTTTTATTGGTTGGTTTACCTCCATCGAGGAGTGCCGTATTCGCCTACTGGTGCTTGCTGCAGCACGTGCCCCGAAGATTTTTGAAGCAGCTGACCTCCTCCATCTATTTGTATATAAGGTCAGAAATTTTGGTATTTTTCTACCGTTTCTGTCGCCTGTCCGTTTGGATCATCGTGTCCAGCGGCTGGTTTTATGTAGATGCCTGGTCACGGCTTGTTTGTGACCACCCCGTTTATGTAGTTATGTAGTTCATTTATTTGTAAATTCATTAATTTAATTTCTTACAGTAAATTTGCGTAGTTCATTTGTTTAATGGTTTAATTCAGAATTCAGTAATACTTTTGTTTTTTTTTCCAGTTTTATTGTACACTTTTTATTGTAGCTATTTTCTAAATTCAATTCAATTAATTGTTTTTTTTGTGTCGTGATTTTGTTACATCCGATACTCCCGTTTGCGCCTCATTGCGGTTTTTTTAGGTAGCGTGCGTGTGATAGACCCGTCGGTGCGCCGAGCGAGTGGAGCTTCACCCGTGTTAGAGGTGAAGATAAAGGCTGAGGTTGTAAACAAGATTATTACGAAACTAGGAGGATCTATATATGTGGCAAAACTTAATAACATGGACGATAAAACTAAGGTGATGAGGAACAAAAGCAAACTGAAGCTTCAGGAAGTCTACATTGATGATGACCTGACAGTAATGGAAAGAGGCGTACAAAAGAAGCTAAGAGATATAGCAAGAGAAGAAAGAATACTAGGAAAGACGGTAAAGGTAGCTTATCAAAAAATAATAATTGACAACAAAGTATGGATTTGGAACAACCGGACACAGGACTTGGAAGAGAAAGTGGAAAAACCTGGTCAAAACAACAAAACAGCACCAAAAAACTAGCGAAGATGAAGACTGGGACGGGAAAACGATACGACCAAGGATCGAAAAATGGTAAAAACATTAGAATAGGGACATGGAATGTGAGAAGTATGAATGGAAAGGAGATTGAATTGATACAAGAATTTAAAAAGGCAAAACTGGAAATATTAGCTATAACGGAAACAAAAAAGAAGGGTACTGGGGAAATAATTATAGAAGAACACGGAATAATATACAGTGGAACGGAAGTACATAGAAGAGCAGAAGCAGGTGTGGGTTGTGTGATAAGTCCAAAGTATATGAGAAAAGTAGTGGATTGGGAGGGAGTTAATAAAAGAATAATGGCAATTAAGGTAAAGCTGATAGGAGAAGAAATAACAAAGGTGATAATAGTTTACGGCCCTGGGGAAAATGGCACAGTTGAAGAGAAAGATGAGTTCTGGGATAAATTACAAGAAGTATATGAAGAAAGCAGAAACCCAGTAATAATTATGGGAGATTTTAATGCAAGAATAGGTGATAAAATTGAGGGAACGCAGTGTAAAATGGGGAAATTTGGAGAAAACACAAAGAACAGAAATGGGGAAAGGTTGATCCAGTTCTGTATACAAAATGGGCTGGTAATACAAAACACGTTTTTCCAGCACAAAGAGTGTCATAAATATACGAGAGAAGAGCCTGGAAGGAAAGAAAAATCAATAATAGATTATATTGTAACAGAAGAACAAAACCGGAAAATAATAAAAGATGTACGAGTAAGCAGAAGTGCTGAATTAGGGACAGATCACTACTTAGTAATGGCGACCATCAGGAATATGTGCACAGAACGAAATACAATGAAGGAGACAAACAAAAATGCGTGCAAGGAACAAAAAACCATTAGAACTTATAAACTGCAGAATAAGGAAATTAGGGAACAGTATGCTGAACTGGTAACAATGGAGTTGAATAAGAAGGAAGAAGAACTACAACGAGGAAATCTGGAGGATCAATGGAGAATTTTTAAAGATATTGCAAGGAGTGCAGCCACCAGGACTTGTGGAGTTACAGTTACCGGAGGATCAAAGAAAAGAACTAATTGGTGGAACGAAGAACTTAGAAGAATTATAAGAGAAAAGAAAGAAGCATGGAAGGACTACTTAACAATGCAAACAATAGAAGCATACAACAAATATAAGGAAGCTAGGAGGTTGACAAAAGAACGAGTCAAAGAAGCTAAGGCTAAGGAATGGGAAGAATTTGGAGGGAAAATGGAAGAAGACAGTAAAAGTAATCAAAAACTATTTTACAAGGCCATAAAAAACATGAGAGGAGACAAGAAAAGAACAATAAAGCAAATTAAAGACAAGAAAGGGAAAATACTCACAGAAGTACCAGAGATAATGCAGAGATGGGGTGAACACTTTAGGGAGATGTTGGGAGCAACAGAAGTGGAGAATAACGAAACTGAAGAAGAGAGTAACGTGGCTGAAGTGAACATCAGTAATAATATATATCTAGAAGAGGTGAAAGATGCGGTAAAGAAACTAAAAAATGGAAAAGCGCCTGGCATGGACAATATAAAAGGAGAAATGATCAAATGCATGGGGGATAGAGGAATAAGAGCACTGCACCAAATCATAAATACAGCTTGGACAACTAAGAAAGTACCTACAGACTGGAAAATCTCAGTCATAGTCCCAATTTATAAGAAAGGGGACCAAAGAGAATGTGGAAATTACAGAGGGGTGTCCTTGCTTAGCAGCGCGTGCAAGGTATATGAGACAGTTCTGGAGAGAAGGCTCAGGAAAGAAACAGAGGAGAAAATGCACGATGCACAGAGTGGGTTTAGACCGGGATACAGCGTGCAAGATCACATCTTTACAATGAGGAATTTGACGGAAAAATTCTTAAAGTTTGACAAAGATTTGTACTTGTGTTTGATAGACTTAGAGAAGGCTTTTGACAGAGTACCGAGGCAGCAGATCTGGAGAACGTTAGAAAACTATGAAGTAGACGGGAATCTAGTTCAAGCAATAAAATCACTATATAAAAACAGCTCCAATATAGTTAGAACAGCGAACCAAGAGACAAAAGAATTCATTACAACCCAAGGTGTAAGGCAGGGAGGAGTACTCAGTCCTCTGATGTTCATATTGTACATGGATGAAATAATTACAGAATGCAGTGAGAAATCCGCCAAGATAGATGTGGGGTATAATAGATTGAAGAACGTCACTGTAAGTGAATGTGTATTTGCTGATGACATTATACTGAAGGCAAACAGCGAAAAGACACTACAACGTAATGTGGACATATGGACTGAGAAATTTAAGGAGAAAGGCATGACTATTAATGTAAGCAAAACCAAAGTCATTATAATAACAAATACAGACAAAAGGATCAAAATACAAATAAATGGAAAGGACGTTGAACAGGTCGATAACATTAAGTACGTAGGAGCGGTAATAGACAGAACGGGAAAATTGGAAAGAGAAGTAAATAGCAGGATAGCATCATCGGTGAAGATGTATCATGCTATAAGAAATGGATTTTTAAATAAGAAGGAGATCAGTAAGAAGACGAAACTCACCGTATACAAAACGATATATTTACCAACCTTATTGTATGGATGTGAATCGTGGGTACTCACAGAGAAACTGGAAAAGAGATTGCAAGCTGCTGAAATGAAGTATTTGAGGCGAGTAGCAGGAGTAACTATAATGGATAAGATAAAAAATGAAAGTATCAGAGAAAAATTAGAAGTTGAAAGTGTCAGCAAGCATGTGAAAAAGGCGCAATTAAGATGGTGGGGACACTTGAACAGGCTGGATCAAAATAGGCAAGTTAAAAAGATATGGGAAGCGAAGAAAATAGGCAAGAGACGAAGAGGAAGACCTAGAAGGACATGGGACAACGTGGTAGCCGAAACACTTAAGGAAAGAGGATTGACATGGAAAGAAGCAGAAGTGCTAGCGAGGGATAGGAAGAAATGGAGAATGATTGTGAACGAGTCATGAATGAAACGAAAACCTCGACACCTAACGGTAGAAGAGGAATCGATTATATATATATATATATATATATATATATTTGTTCTCCCTACAATCGTGCGTCCCTATATTGTGCAATTACATGCAATCCTGCGTCCACCGTAATTCTGCGTCCATATACGGACGCAGGATTGCCTGCCCATAGTAAACGTTGGCGGGGAGGGGTAGCAGCCTGCAGAAACAAAATCAGATGGACGTCAAATTGTCGGTATAATAAAATTGATCAGTATAATGAAGTTCACAAAATTTCCGCTGCGAGGCGCTGCGGAATTTTTCTATATACACGATTCCGTATATACATAATTTATGCTTCCGCGTATTCTGCGTCCGATCGATATACTTACTTTCACGATGTGGTGGTTACTGCTACCGAAGAGAGTGGCAACAGGGTTTTTATTCTTTATCATCTGTCTATGAGGAGCTGGTGGAAAAAGTCTTTTAATAATCTTGCCTCAGCCGCGCGCAACTAAATTTCAGAAATATGTAAATCTAATATTGAATAATGAATTTATTGCTTCCCATTTGGGATTACAATTTAAAATAAAGAAACAAATGGAACAAATAAAAGTAAAATAAAATTATTCTCACAATTCATTTCAGCATATCTCAACTCCCATTCATGTGTAATTCACCCTCCATCTCCTTTCTTCCCCTCTGTATCAATTCCATCCACTTCTCCCCTCCGCTTTCCTCCAGTATCATCTCCACTCTCACTTCTTCGGAGTTCTCTCTCTACCAGCACCTCTCTAACACATGTTCTCATGTCTCCTCCGCCTCGTATACCCTACACATTCTTCTGTCTTCGCTTTTCAAATACCTTCCATCTCTCATCTCATTATATAGATATTCGACCCGGATTTGCTCCAACAATTATTTCCCGGGCAAGTGCCCCGACAGGCATTGAATTACAGAGCAAATTCAATGCATGTAGAGGTATTTGCCCGGGAAATAGTTGTTGGAGCAAATCCGGGTAGAATTTTTATATTTTTGCTCTTCGACTTTAAGAATAGATGCTGGTTTGGTTTGTTTGTACATAGCTGCTCCATACTGATGAGCTCTAATAAGAGTGAAATCATGATATGCGGTTGCTGTATGCAAACAAACCAAACAGTTTCTATTCTTCCTTTGTTCTCATCTCATTTCCCAGCTTAAACCTCGCCACCCTTATTATCCTCTCCTCCCTTCCGCTTCTTTGTAAATATCCTGGCAGTCCCTCTGCTCTTATCTCATTGTATTTATTGTTGTATCTTGATCGTCTTCTCTTCTTTATCCTGTTCTTGTATTTGCCTGTCTCTCTCCTCTACCTCTCTCACTATGTTCCATCCTGATGTTCTAAAGTTCCCCACTTCTGCTGATGTCTACCCTCGCTCCTGGTAAAAATATTCTTGCTTCTCTTCCCATTTCGATCTTTCATTTCCTCTCTTTCGTACCTCTTCCTAACACTGCCTGGCTAACTCGTTACAGCACCCACCTTAACTTTTCTTCGTATTTCATTGTTCTCGTTCCTGCCCTGATTCTCATTTTATCTCTGTTTGTCTCCTCTCTTATCATGTACCCTGTCGTTATCCAATTTAAATCCAGTGTCGATCTTTATGTACTTCTCATGGAGCCACTCTATTTTCTCTCTCTCTCTCTCTCTCTCTCTCCTCACCCCCAAATTTCCGCTCCATACATTCCTACGCTCCTCACTAATGCGTCAATCCACTTTACTATTCTCTTCCAGTCCCTCAAACATTCCTCTTTCCCAATCCCCATACCTACCTGTTTCATCGCTATTGTTGTCTTGCTACATCTCTTACATGCTTCTTTTGTCGCCCACTTTGTAAGGTGAATCCAAGGTATTTAAACTCTCATTTCTTCCAACTCTTCCCACTTCCAATTCTCTATGCGACTTCTTCCTGAATCTCATAATTTAGTCTTCTCCGTGTTCAATGCTAGTTCTTTCCTCTCCAAACATTCCATTCTTATCAGCATCTAATTGCGTTCTTTCTCTTCCTTTTCCAAGAGGACTATATCATCCGCATATGCTGGTGCCTAATATTCCTTTTTCCCTATCATCACTCCTCCCGCCTGCCCCTCATTACCTCTTCTAAATATGACTTCTCTATCTACCCGTCCAAAATACTTCACTTAGCCGTCCTCCCACCCTTACTATGTTTCTTGCTCTATATGTTTCTTACCCTGTATTCCCTCTTAATTACTTTCTTTCTCCCCAACAATTTTTTTCCTGTTAATTTTGGCAAATGCTACCGTCAGATCCACTAAGTATGTCATTATTTTCCCTCCCTTCCTTTTCGTTTCTATCCCTATTACATGATTCAGTGCGTAAATATTTTCAATCGTATCTCCCTTTCCTGAATCCTGATTGCCCTTCTTCTCCTCTAACTTTTCTTCCAGTATATTTGCCAGTACTGGTGCATATCTTTTGTATATGTTTGCGTCAGTCTCACTCCTCCGTAATCTGCCGTTTCCCTCCCATCTCCTTTCTTTCTTATTGGCAGTATCAGTCCCTCCCTTCACATTCCCATATTCCACTGCATATCTTCCTTATCATCTCCAGTGTTTCCTCAACTTCATGTGTCTTTACTTCATTTTGTAGTTCGTCCACTCCTGCAGCTTTTCCTAATTTCAATTTATGAATTCTTAATAAGTTAACCCCACACGCTAAAAGACATCATCATCATCATCATAAGGTTCTCAGTCCGAAGACTGGTTGGACGCGTACCTCCATTCTTTTCTATCCTGAGCTAACCTACGCATTTCCCTAAAAGTAGAACATCCTACATCCCTAACTATTTGAGAGCAGTAGTCTAATCTAGGCCTACCCCTACGTCTTTTTATTCCTATCTCTGACTCTAGTATGTCACGAACTATTCCTTCGTGGCTTAGAAGGTGTCCTACCATCCTATCTCTCCTACTCTTTATTGTTTTCCATACCTTTCGCTTTTCCCCAACTCTTTCTAATACTTCCCTATTGCTAACCTTATCTATCCACGGTATCTTCATCATGCGTCTGTAGCACCACATTTCAAACGCTTCTACTCTTTTTCTATCCGCTTCTCCTATTGTCCAAGTTTCGCACCCGTATAATGCCGTACTCCATACATACGACGTTAAGAGTCTCTTCCTAGTCTCTATATTAACCGTTCTCGAGCATAACAGTTGTTTCTTTTTGTTAAACGCAACTCGGCCCTGCGCCATTCTTTGTTTTATATCTTTAGTGCTCCTACCGTCTTGAGTTATTTTACTTCCTAAGTAGCAGAAATCCGCGACCTCCTCTATCTTCTCATTTCCAATTTGTATTTCCATTTTAGTTCTATTTTCACATCCCCTACATACCAAAATTTTAGTTTTCTTTTTATTGATTTTCATGCCGAATCCCTGTGTCAAAACTGCTTCCATTTCATTCAAAGCCGCTCCTAATTCTTCTTTGCTAGATGCTAACACTGCTATATCATCCGCAAATCTGAGCATGTTAATAGTTTGGCCCTGTACATTGATCCCTGAGGCTGTTCTTTCCTTAACAATATTAATCGCATCTTCGATATATAAGTTGAAAACTAGAGGTGACAATGCACATCCCTGTCTCACTCCCTTCCGGATATCTACTTCCCTTTGTTCCTGCTCACATTCTATAACTGCCTTTTGCTCTTTGTAGAGATTATGTATTATTCTTCTGTCCCTGTATTTCATCCCTACCTTTCTCAGCACTTCGAACATCTTCCCCCATTTTACGTTGTCGAAGGCTTTTTCTAAATCTACAAATCCTATATAGACGCTCTTTCTCTTTTCTATCGTTTTTTCTATAATTACTCGTAAAGCTAGAATGGCCTCGCGCGTTCCTCTATTTCGTCTAAATCCGAACTGATCTTCTCCTAATATTTCTTCCGCCTTTTTCTCCATCCTTCTTTGCACAATTCTAGTTAAAATTTTTGACGCATGGGAAGTTAAACTGATAGTTCTAAAATTTTCGCATCTATCCGCGCCTTTTCTTTTTGGCAAAGCTACTATGATGTTCCGTTTGTAATCTTCTGGAATCTCGCCTGTCAGGTATATGCGACTAACTAGTTTAAATAAACGATCTATTACCTCTTGACCTGCGCACTTTAAGATTTCTGCCTGCAAGCCATCTATACCTGGTGCTTTATTATTCCTTAAACTTTTTAGTGCTATCTCAAACTCTTCTCTCATTATAGGACTCCCTAGGTTATCCCCCTCTACACTGCTTTCGCTTTCTAATATATCTTGCACTTCCTGTCCCGCATATAAGTTTCCTAAATATTCTTTCCACCTATCTGCCTTCTCCCCACTTCCGATTAGGATATCTCCTGCCTCATTTCTAATGTTTTTGGTACTAGATCCAATTTCTCTAAAATTTCTCCTAATTATTTTATATGCTTCATCAGTCTTTCCTACTTCGAATTTATCTTCCACTTCTTTGCATTTATTATCAATCCATTGCTCCATTGCGCTAAAAGACAGTAAGGATTAATCTTCAACTCCTAAGGATGCTGACGTTGTCAGCGAAACACGTGTCGGGTTTCATTACTGTGTCACTGTATTTTGGCGTGTGAGGTTAACTTATTAAGAATTTATAGTGAATTTACGTCAAAGTTCTCGATTCAACCACTCTGTGCTCTTTCAATCTGTTTACCACGTCTCCGACTTCCTCCAGTTTATTGTCTCTACTTGTACCTCTTTACTTGTTTCTTCGTTCATGTCATTCTCATAATTTTCTCTCTCCCCCTCCGCCCCCCCCCCCAGTACTTTTATAAAGTGCCTCTTCCAATCACCCATTGTAATTCTTTAATCTATCTCTCTTCCTCGTTTCCTCTCTCTACTTATTATATTCCATACTTCTTTTTCTGACTTCACTTTTCCTATTTTTTGCAATAGCTTGATACTTGCCCCTTCCTTTTCTTTCGGCATAAGTTCTTGTAGGCATTTTTAGCTTCCTAGTCTAAGCTAGGTAACTATTGTGATAGTCGTTTTTTGACCATGGTGTTTTTTCATCAAATGTGGACGTTTCAGGTCATTCTAAGACTTTTTGGCAAGATGGCACATTTCCGTCCGTATGTATGTGTGTATGTCTGTTGGCACTTTTACGGGAAAACGGCTCCACAGATTTTGCTGAATTTTTGCATACATATATCAGAGATGGTTCATAGGAAACTGGCGGGGCGGGTTTTTTTAAACACTTTTGAGCCGAGATATGACGTCATAGAACATTTTTTTCAATGAGACCGTATATATTTTTGTATTGCATCGGCTAGAGGGTATTTTTCTCTACACGATGTGCGAAAATCGTAAAAGGTTGTATAAGGAAAAAATTGAGAAAAAAATTACGAAACGGCGCGCGCGCGCGCGCGCGCCAAACGCGCCTTCCAGTTCAGTTGTGGCTGTGGCTAGGAAGCTGTTCTGTCAATGCGTTGACAACTAGTTTTCTGACCTACCTATACTCTTCCAGGCTCATCTCCTCTTCGACATCTCATTGCTTTCCTTACTTCTCTATATCTCCCCACTCCCTGTCCCTCCACTTATTTATCCTTCCTCCCCCCTTACATCCTTTTGGATAGTTTTCCATCTTGGTGCTCCCCTTATTATCTGTTCTATCTCCTCCACCATCTCATCTGTATTTTCTTCTCTGACTTCTTTTCCTCTGATGTTCTTCTTGTACTCCTCTAATCCTTCCTCCGACCAACCTATCACTGCTTTTTCCTCTTGATCTCATTTTTTTCTTTTCGTCATGTTGCATTCTTCTTTTAATTCTGCAATTGTCGGACAGTGGTCCGAGTCCACGCTGTCTCCCACCTTCAGACTCTATCTTTACCAAGCTTCCATATTTCCAATGACATAATCAGTTACAGAGGTTCCTCTTCCTTCCACATAATAAATTTTCCCTCCGTATCTCCTCTGTTCATTCCATTCATTATTCCCCAACCTTCCTCTTCCACTAATTCCAGCACTAACTTTTCGTCTTTGTTTATGTTTTTCTTGGATTTCCTTGCTGTTTCTTCCTCTTCGTCAACTGTTGCCATCATTCCTCCTCTTTCACCTGTTCTTGTATTGAAATGGCCTCCTATTAATATGTTCTTCACCACCTCTTCCCTGCCTCTTATTTATTTTAACACTCTTATCTTCTCCTGCATATTATTAGTCACATTAAATAAATTACGCACTGGGTTTACCCTACGGGAAAAATTTAAGAAACCTGAAATAGAAAATGCGTGGCAAGAAGCATTTAAAAAAATACATTTTTCGTTTTTATCCAAAGTAGAAGAAGTCTTGTTTTACTTACTTTTGCGAGTTCCAATAAATTGTCCTATCATTGGCACCACTTCGCAGAGGAGTAGACAAAAAAGTTACTTATACTTACCAGTGTTGGCATTCTGGATTAGAATCTTCGACGGCTTCCACAACAATTATTCATATCCCTACATATCTTTCTCTTGCTTCTCCAGCGATCATCCGTACGAAAGCGCTGAAGATTCAACCTCTCACTTTACTTAACCCAATCGATGAGCTTAAGTTTAATAACTGGTGAATATTTAAATGGCAACGTCGCGGAGTTCAGCTGCGCCATTAAGTAAAACTGAATATACAATCGGACGCTCAAAGAGGTGGACGGTGAACTGGAATATACGGAGGACGCCTTAAAACCCTACTCATAAAAGGACGTCTTACTACATGAATAGTAAACTTTCCGTTATCTGACAGATTTTGAAATATCTTTGGCGGTTTTCCTTTTCTCCAGTGGTATGTGACTCTCTATCCTTGTTTAAAATTGTATATACACCATTAGTTCATGTGGACGCGGGATTGGGGAGGTAGTGAAAGGACGCGGCAATGATAGAGAGATGTATATATATATATATATATATATATATATATATATTTATAACCCATACGTTCTTCCCTCCAAACTACAAATATTTAGTTCCGAGTTCCCTCATATATAACCAAGTTCCCTCCGATTATGGAGGGAACAACGTTTTGCGTTAAAAATCATTTTAAACGATTGTCCAACCTCCCTCCTAGCAATTGAAGGAAAATTGCCTGGAGGGTACTTTGTATATCTTTGTCTTGAAAATGGGTGGTTTAGTTCAACTTTCTCCCGGCGGCGCTGCAATCGTGTTTGTAGATTACAAATTTCGTTCTATGTTCCCTCCACTTTGTTTTAAAAGATTGTAATTTAAATAGTCGATCTAGTTCCCTCTGAAATTTGACAACACCGTTTTATTTTACTTGTCTCTGGCAGTGTAGGATTTATGTTCTATGAGTATAGTACTCTGATGCAACATGCAAATTAAAGTGATCGGATACTTATTAAATGCGAGTGTTGACACGTAGTGGAAGTTATTCAGCTTCAAATTCGAGATTCGAAATTTTACATAAGTAGCGAATGAAAATTCTTGAAACACGTTACTATTGATCAAAAACTTAATAAATCTATATTCCTCTAACTAGCGGCTAAAGGGGTGAATTCAACTCCCTTAAATCAGGAAATGTTTTGAAATATCGCGATAACCGTGTATAACTCTGAGGCTACAAAAATCGTATTAAGAACAGAATGTAAAACCCGAATTTCAAGTGACAAGGGGATGAATTATCAATCCCCAATATTCAAAAAAAGCGTAAATGCCAAAAAGTAACTTGTATCTGAGATTTTGTAGAAGAATCGTAGTAAATAAAACTAATTTGAGAAAAAATATGAACCCCAGATTCAGTGGATAAGGAGTTGAATCCAACCCTTGAAATCCAGGAAGAATTCGTAAATGCCAAACCGAAACTTGTATCACTTAGAGGTTTTGCACAAAAATTACAGTAAACAAGACTAACTTGGGAAAAAATATGAACCCGAGATTCATGGAATAAGGGGTTGTTGAATCCAACCCTTGAAATTCGGGATGAATTCGTAAATGCCAAACAGAAACTTTTATCACTTTGAGATTTTGTACAAAAATTCCAATAAATAACACTCTTGATTCAGGGGTTAAGGGGTTGAATCCAAACCTTGAAATTCATTAAGAATTCTTAAATAAGACTAACTTGGTAAGAAAATATGAACCCGTTATTCAAGGGATAATGGGTTTAATCTAACCCTTGAAATTCGGGAAGAATTCGTAAATGTCAAACAGAAACTTGCACCACTTTGAGATTTTGTACAAAATTCCCAGTATACAGGGTGTCCCACGCCAACGTATTTCCTACATAGCCCGACAGGAGTTGTAGATATCGAAAAATGATTCGAATGAAAGATGCAGCTAATCAACATCCTCACATTTTAAAATTACTTTCGAGTATACAGGATGTTCCATTTCTTCTGTACAGCACCTAACTTTGTTTTTTTAAATGGAGCACCTTGTATCTGACTACATTTTGGGAGTGTTTGTTGAGTTCAAGGGTCAATTTCTTCTTAAGGCTTTCGTGGCCGTTGTCCATGGAATAATGGTTTCCGGGCTGGTTGCCACGTCGTCATTGGTAATCTGTAACACTAAAATTAAAATTAACATTAATACTTGACGTTTCGACCTGCATATCGGAGTCTTCTTCAGAAGCTACTCCTACTCTGAAACTTTCAAGTAACCGGTAGATCCATTCCTCCATCTCTGTTGAAGTTGGGTCTCTTGAAGATCTCTACAGCCTCCCTGATCCGTCTGGGCCAGAAATTGGGAATCCTTGCTAGCGCCTTAGCATCCTCGAATCGAATCTCGTGTCCTGGCAAAGAGGAGTGTTCCGCAACTGCTGACTTGTCCGTCCGTTGGTTCCTGAAGTCCCTCCTGTGCTCGTGTAGCCTCGTGCTGATTTGTCTCTTCGTTTCTCCGATGTATTCCTTACCGCAGATACATAGGATGCTGGATACTCCTGGTCCTTGATGCTCCTTCTGCTCTCTTATTGTCCTAGGGAAACTTGCAGCAATTTTCCAGGCCGATTGTACACTATGTTGATCTTGTGTTTGTTGAGAAGGTGTCCGATTTTGTCCGTGTATCCATCTATGAAAGGTAGGCCGCCGCAATGTAGGCCTCTCGCCGTTGGTCGCTCCTCCTGATAGCACACTCTATGACTCTATGGCTCGTAGAGAATATCCATTCCTCCTTAGGGATGTCTTCAGATGCGCTAGTTCTTCCTCCAAGTGTTCCGGTTCGCTGATTTGGCGAGCACTGTGCACCAAGGTGTTAATGATTCCCTGCTTCTGTGCCGGGTGATGATGGGAAGCGGCATTTAAATAGCGATCCATGTGCGTCAGCTTCCTGTATACTCTGTGTCCCAGGCTTCCATCAGTCTTGCGGCTGACGAGGACGTCCAGGAATGGGAGGGCGTCGTCTTTCTCCATTTCCATCGTGAACTGTATGTTGGGGTGCAGTCCGTTCAGATGGTCCTTGGGATCCATGGGACCATACGATGAAGGTATCATCCACATACCTGAACCAACACTTCGGCTTGAGAGTCGCTGTGTCCAGGGCCGTGATCTCGAAGCTTTCCATGTAGATGTTGGCTAATGCTGGTGATAGAAGTGATCCCATCGCTGCTCCATCGGCCTGTTCATAGAACTCCCCGTCGAAGGCGAAGGACGTAGATTTCGTGCAGAGTCGAGCCAAACCCAAGAGGTCTTCCATTCCTCGTTGCCTCAGTCTGGAACGGGTCTCCTCCAAAGCGTCCTCAATGGGTACCTTCGTGAAGAGCGAAGTGACATCGAAGCTCACCAAAACGTCTCCTGGGTCTAGTAGTCCAGGGCGTATGGTAGTGACGATCTCAATATTTCGCTTATTCTTCTGTGTTGTCCGTTTATTGTTCCATTTCTCACTCATATTTTCAACGAATGCATACGTGGCTCATATTTTCCAAGATCTTTGAAACGTGCACATGTAATTCCTTTCCCTAAAGTTGCAGCACCTACCGAGTTTAGTGATCTTCGTTCTATAAGCATTCTTCCTGTTCTCTCCAAAGTTTTTGAAACGATTATTGAATTGCAGCTGCGTGTGCATTTAAACACTTTTAATGTACTACCCTTGAGGCAGTCTGGTTTTCGGCAGGGTCATGGTTGTGCTTCGGCTTTGTCGGAGGTTACGGACGATATATTTCGTGCTCTTGACCTCAACAAACTTACTGTTTTGGTCCTAATCGATTTTTCAAAAGCCTTCGACACTCTGAATCACGATATTATGATCTCTATTATGCATTATGTCGGTGTTGCCCCTGAAGCTGTAGGGCTGATTGCATCATTCATGTCGGAGAGAAGTCAATGTGTTTCCTATAATAATTGTTTATCTTCGCCGAGCAGTCTTACATCCGGCGTGCCTCAGGGTAGTATTCTAGGCCCTATCTTGTACACTATTTATACTTCTATGTTTCACAAATCGTTTCTTCACTGTAACTATCACTTTTATGCTGACGATACTCAACTTTACCATTCTTTTGAAGCTGCAGATGCTTGTCATGCTTTTTCGCTTATAAATAAAGATCTCGATATGTTACTTACTATATCCAAACGAACACTTACTGAAGATAAGCCCCAAGAAGTCTTGTGCTATTGTGTTTGGTGATGAAGCATCCAGGAATGCCATAACAAACAATTTAGTTTTGAAAATAGAAGATACGGTCGTACCGTTTAGGAGTTGTGTCAGGAATTTGGGAGTGATGATAGATTCGAACTTGCGCTTCACGCAACATATCAACACCCTGCTGCAGAGGGCGTATCTCGCACTGAAACTCGTGTATGGACAAAGGCATTATCTCAATTTGAATACTAAGAGGACATTGTGTGACTCACTCGTTCTTTCTCATTTCAACTTCTGTGACACTGTCTATGCTCCTTGTCTCTCCTATCGTGATAAATGTCGTATTCAGAAAGTGCAGAATTCATGTCTTCGTTTAATGTTTGGAATTAGAGCGCGTTCGCGAGTGTCTTATAAATGTTTAACAGACGTCGCCTCCACATGGTTTGTTTCTTTCTGAAGATTGTTCAGATGCGTATACCTTTATATTTGTACAATAAACTTGTTTTTCGCGCTGATGTACATGGCATCGCCACTCGCCGTAAACTAATGCTCACGATTCCTCGGCATCGCAAGGAAATATTCAAAAGATTGTTCTCTTATAATGTTGTGTCTTTACTAAATCAATTTCACTCGTTCGTGGCTGTTCCTTGCGCTGCCGTGAGGCGTGAGCTTTTCAAAATTTTCATTGACCAGCAGTAGCCGTTTATGAAGATCCATTTTGCCCATTTTTGGCTTGCATTGTGTGGGTTTTGCGTGGTTGTGTTCTCTGTCTTTCCCTACTGACTCTTCTTCTCTTACTTGCTTCCTTGAATTCTGTTTCGCAGCTTTTTTTTTTAGGTACTATTTAGTTAAGTTCTAGAATTAATATTTTCTTATGTTGTTTCTAGTTTAAGTTTAATTGGCAAGCATGGAAGATCAGGCTTTGCAGATTTGATATTTGGAAATGCCTGAATGCTTGCCATTTGACACCATTGTAAATTTTGTGTTTATTTTTGCTTTTTGTACAGTAATATTGGTGTCAATAAATGTATTATTATTATTATTATTATCTTCTTGATGAAATGTCCAGAGTTCTTGATGTGGTGCTCCGTCTCCCCTACTAGACTCCGAAAAACTCCTGCGATGTACTTGACTAGAGGGTGAGTCGCTGATCCTCTGGCATTCACAATAGGGCGAAGAGGGTTCCCGGCCTTGTGGATCTTCGGCAGACAGTAAAGCTGAGGTACTCTCGAATCCGACTGCACTAGATGTTTGTGGATTTCTTCTGGTATAGACGATGTCCTGATGGCGGCGTTCACAGACTGTTCCACTTTCTTCACAGGATTGGATTTGATCCTCCGGTAAATGGGGTCTGCTAGAAGAGCCTTCACTTTATCCTTGTACTCCGTGATATCCATGATTACAGTGGCATTGCCCTTGTCAGCTGTGAGTGTCATCAAATCCTTGTTTTCCCTCAGTTCCTGAATGACTGCTCGTTCCGTCCGGGTCACTTTGTTAACCATACATTGGGGTCTAAGTCTTATGGATCCGGCGTTATTTAATGTTAAAAATCGAATTTTTTTAGTGTTTTTTAATACGATTTTTGTAAAGTCTCAGAGGTACATACGGTTATCGCGATATTTCAAAACATTTACTTATTTAAGGGGGTTGAATTCACCCCTTTAGCCGCTAGTTGGGGGAATATTTAGGGACTTATTAAGTTTTTGACCAATACGAACGTGTTTCAAGAATTTCCATTCGCTACTTATTTGGTCCACTGTAAAATTTCGAATATCGAATCTGAAGCTGAATAACGAGTACAAAAAGCTGAAAAACAATTACTAAAAAACTTTCTTTCCATGTGTTACCACGTAATGTTCCTTCAGAAATGTTTCTGCCCTATTAAACAGATAAACTATCTTTAATACCTCATCCAAAAGACAGAACAATAATAAGGTACTACTTACCTACCTCTCTTGCAATACCCAACCTTCCCCAAATATTTAATTCAATTACAGCATTAAATGATATAAGGAAACAGTAATAATAACACGTAGCGTCCTCCACAATATGGCAACAGCGCTGGAGGGAAGCACGAGTAATTATTAATGATAAAATATATCAGTTCGGAGGGAACTAAGAAGGAATAATATCTTGGAAATATATGGACATTTTTTTGGTCCAATTCTTTACCCCTCTCTTGAGCGACGTATAAAGACTCCTCCCCCAAATATGTATATACAAGCTTTTCGTAGTATATGTAATAGAAATACCGGAGGTCGGTCCGCCCGGTGTTTATCATGGAGGGAACAACGAACGAAGTATACATATATATATATATATATATATATATATTTTCTAAATTCAATTCAATTAATTGTTTTTTTTGTGTCGTGATTTTGTTACATCCGATACTCCCGTTTGCGCCTCATTGCGTTTTTTTTAGGTAGCGTGCGTGTGATAGACCCGTCGGTGCGCCAAGCGAGTGGAGCTTCACCCGTGTTGCGTATTTACCGTGTCATCGGCGCCTATTTTTCTTGTTCTTTTTTTGAGAGCGTAGTGTTAGTACCGGGTGCTTCGCGTCACTATAAGTAATTTGCTAATTAACCTTTCTGTAACTTTTTCTAATTAATTAATTAATTATCTCGATTTGTAACTTCCGCATTTCATTTACCAGTTTTTTGTTTAATACACATTTTTGAAATTGACCAATTTGACTACGTATTTTTTTTTGTTTTATTACCCCCTTTTGTGTACCAGTGGCACTTAGGAGTTGTAGCCACTGCATGTTGCGTAAGTATTTTGGAGGATCTGTCGACAACTCCTTGGCGCCCCTTTCTGTTATTAGCCCACGCCCATCTTCGGCTTTGAGTATAGCTGCGGCCGTATCCTCCATTGCGACGTTACGTCATCGGTGACGTCACATACTGTCAAAGTATGTGCTAACATGGCTGGTTGAGAAAAATGCGATCTTCTTTTCACGGTAAAACGATTGCCGGCTGGCTGGACGGCCGCGGACAGCGCGCAGACTCCGGTCGTTAGCCGTCTTGCGCGCCAAATTATTCGTTCAAAAAAATTTGACATTTTGTTTTCTTTTCATTATTATTTCTTGATCGAAAAGCAATTTTCGGAGATCTGAGCAGAAGATGCACTCCCAAACGCATAACACACTATACTGTATGATGGAACCCGAATGCTGGGAAGAAATGGAGGGAGGTTAAATTTGTCAATAAGCGCCAATTATAGACGTTATTGGTTATCATAATGCCGCCCCACTATCAAACTGCGATCGTTTACAGTCCTAAACCTTCTCTCCAAGCTTCCAACTTTAGTCGTTTCCCATCTGGCGGGTAAGAAAATTTTTTGCAACTCCAGTCGCTTCCCGTACCGAAAGGGTTAACATGTACAAGAAATACCATGTACCTAGTTACACAGTCAATAGTCGTGCTCAGACAACTTTCCAAATTTTTGGAACCTATCTCAGTGATTGGGATAATGAACTGGCAAAGCAAAAAAGAAAAATCTTGTTATTTGTGGACAATTGCCTTGCACATCCACATGTAGAAAATTTGCAGAACATTGAATTGAAGTTCCTGCCACCAAACACAACTTCCTTAATGGATCAGGGAGTCATTCATAGTTTTGAAAAGTCATTACTGCAAATTACCGATCACTCGAATCATAAATGATTCTCAGCTTGGAAAAACTTCGGAGATCAACTTGTTGGATGCAATACATATGGCAGCAAGTCGCTGATAAAACCATTAAAAACTGTTACAACCACTCATATTTAAAGAATAATAAAACTTACTGCTGCTCGTCTTCTTGCTAAAGTTTTGGCCATTTCATCCATCATGGATGCCATACTTCCACCCCCTCCTCTTCCTAATGTTCCATAATTGCTACTACCGCCACTACTCGTAGATGAACCACTATTTTCTGTAGGCGGTGGTGTATTCTAAATTCAAACAAGTGTATCAGGTATTATAGAACACACACTGGTTGTTTCATGTCAACAAGAAATAAAATGTCAAATTCTGAAAAATATATTTCACTGATTTAAAACTACTAACCCCAAAAAGTAAAGCTGCATTTACATCCAATTTGATATAGGCACAATTCGAAATTTGACTGCAAAGGGGATATTTGACATATGCATTTATGTACTTGCGTTTACAACAACCCCTTCAATTCGGCAGGGTTCGTGTTGGTATTCGAATTCGGATTGTGACATAAATATCGAAGTGATTGCTGTCAGTTATAAAACATGTCAGATATAGGGATAACTAGAGTAGAGGATGCCAATCGCTGTTATTCCACAATGCAAATCGTTCTTAACCATGTCAATTTGAAATCAATAGATGTCATTGAATCACTGATGAGTCCCGCAATCTGTATTTAATATTTTAATTTCTTGAAACTTTTTGTGTGTACTAAAAAGTATATAAATATTGTGTGGTCCTAATGATACGTGGTTATTCTTTACAGAAATATAACAATATTGGCTGGTGCACTTGGACTACTATATCTTTGTTGAATTTTGCAATCCATGAATAAGTAGGATTACTTTGAATTGAATTCGATCTAATAAACCGATAAGATTTTTAAGTGATAAAAAACGTGTTTCATCTTTGCACAAATTCTATAACAAAATAGCAAAAGATTTCAAAGGTAAAATAGTCCCAGGAGGAGGAGGGGACTGCTTCAGTCGATGTCATTGACAGTTTACAAGACGAAGTGTGGCATGTTAGACTAGTTGGACTAGTTGGAGACCCAGGATCTTCTGCTTTTGTGGAAATGCTCAGAATAGGAAAGGAATGAGGGGTACGAACCAGTCTTTCAGATTCAGTACCTTTTGATGATGATGAATAGTTCCTAATTTGTTATTAAGTTTTAATTAATTTGTTAATTGTTCTTTGTCCGTAATTTATTAATGTTTCTTTTTATAGCATACACTAGATACAAAAAAGAGCAATCTATATTCTGTTTATCCAACAGATGCAGTAAAAACTCCTCCCACAAATGAGCGCTAAATTTGAATAGAAAATTACCATTGGTAAATAAATAAATAGATAAATAACTTGACTGAACTATACAAATCTGTCATTTTGACGTTGTCACTGAATTTACTGTTATGCCCATTCAGTCTATAATATAGAATTTTTCAATAGGTACCTACTTGCATTGATTAATTCATTGAATTTTGTGAATACATTCGGAAAAATACGAATAACTGTAAGTATTAACTGATTTTGGATAAGCAAGAATTACTTTCTCCGTCAAAAAGTTGCCAGCTGCCTGCCACAGGTCCTGTTTTTCAGTTGAAGGCAAGGAGCGAATTTTAAATATTTATAAAGTTTATGCTCACCAAAACCCTGACAACTTTTGGTTTACTAAACCAAGTGACAACATCAAGACCGAAAACGTCGCATTTACTGCAAAAATGGCAGGTAATGTATATATATATAATCTAAATCCCTGTTACCATACAATGGTGTAGGGTAATTTATCTATTCTGCTCTACATCTACTCGTATATAAATCTTCTCCATTCTTTCCTATTCTTCGCATCCTTCCACGTTTTCCCCCTTCCTTCTAGTATTCCTACAACAACTCTATCCCAAGTTAGTCTAGGCCTTCCTTTTCTCTTGTTTGTCTGAATTTTCGATTCCCAAATCTGCCTAACTGGCCTTGTCTCTTCCATACGCTGTAAATGGCCCCACCAGCTGAGCTGTCTCTCTTCTATAAATTCTAATGTAGACTGTATTTGTAGGTCTTCTCTTATTGCTATGTTTTTCATTTTGTCAAACTTTGTAACGCCTCTAACTCTTCTCAGGTACTTCATCTCTACAGCCTGAATTTTGCTTTTCTGTTTTCCGGTCAAGACCGACGATTCGCAGCCGTATGTTAAGATGGGCCTGTAAATTGTCTTAAATACCTTTATCTTTGTCTTCCGTGAAACTTCATTGTTGCTTGTAAATTTTTTGTTCATCGCGTAATACAGTTTTAGTGTTTTCTCTATTCTGTCATTTATTTCCGCTTCTTGGGTTCCTTTCTCGTTTATCGCTACTCCTAGGTACTGGAAGGTCTTCACTTGTTCTATCCTTGTTCCTTCAATCATTATGTCGAGTTCCTCATGTTCTTCCCCTATTACCATCACTTTGGTTTTATCTCTGTTTATGTTCATTCCATTTTCTTCTAGCACTTGGTTCCACACATCTAAGTTCTCCTGCAACTCTCTCTCACTTCTAGCCATAATCACTACATCATCTGCAAATGCCCCTTCCGATATATCTACTCTTTGTAATTTCCTGAACCCTACATTCAACTTTTTTGCATTTCGACGTACACTTCTTTATTATTTCGTCCATGAAAATTATAAAAAGCACGGGACTCAAACCACCACCTTGCCTCAGTCCACCCTGCGTTGCGAATATTTCTGACATGTTATTGTTACTTATAACTGAGTTGACATTTTGCTTATAAATTTTTTGTACGATTCTCAATATCTTGTTATTGATTCCCCTTTCCTGCAAAATCTTCCATAACTTGGCTCTTGGCACCTTGTCGAAAGCTTTTTCTAGATCTATAAATGCCAAAAATATGTTCTTTTCCTCTTGTATCGCTTTTTCCGTTAACTGCTTGATAGAAAATATATGATCTTGCACGCTCCTTCCGCTTCTAAATCCACTTTGCGATTCTTCTAGGGTGTTCTCAACTATTGCTCGTATTCTTTTATCCATAATCTGTTCAAACATCTTCATGACTGTACTTAATAGCGTTATGCCCCTGTAATTATTACAGACTCTCTTGTCTCCTTTTTTATAAACTGGTACAATTAATGCCCTCTGCCAATCCCTTGGGATGTATTCTTCTATCCAGATTTTATTAAATATTTTTAGTAACATTTCTATACCTTCTTCCCCCATATTTTTAATCATCTCTGTTGTAATTCTATCATAGTCTGCTGCTTTCCCGTTTTTCAGTTTTTTTATCACTTCCTGTAGTTCTTCTAGACTTATTCCTACTTCTCCATTTTCATCTGCTGTTTCTTCATGTTCGATGTTCTCATCGATATCTCCTATATTTAACAGTTCTTGAAAATATTCCTTCCACCTGCCCATAATCCCTTTTTGTTCTGTTAATATTTCTCCACTTTTACTTTTGATGTAATTTGTAGTTTGTGCCTTTTCTTTTCTTAATGATTTTAATATTTTATAAAACAGTTTCTGGTTTCCTCTACTATCCGTCTCCATTTTTTCGCCAAATTTTCTCCACGCGTCTCTCTTTGCTACTGTTACCAATTCTTTTACTTTCTTTCTTTGTCTTTTATACATTTCATAGTCTTCTGGCCTTCCTTTCGCTAGATAATTTTTCCATGTCACTTTCTTATATTTTATCTGGGCTTTTATTTCTTCTGTCCACCATGCGGTTTGATTTTTCTTTATTACTCTCTTGTATGTTCCACATATTTGCTTAGCGGTATCAATTAGCGTGTTTTTAAAAGTCTTCCACATTTGTTCAACATTTTCTCCCTCCTCGATATCTCTTTAGCTTGAAAGTTTTTCTCTTAAAAGTCTCTCATATCTCTCAGCCAATTCTCTATTCCGTAGCCTGTATGTTTTTATTGATTCGTGGTGTGCTTTCTTTTGCATTACTAAAACTTTATTTTCTTTGTTTTCTATCTTCCCTCTAATTCTGGTTATCACCACGTAATGGTCACTACCAATCTCTGGACCCCTTCTTACTTTTGTATCTAATATTGTTCTTCTATTATTGTTTTCAACTAAAATGTAGTCAATTATCGATTTTTCCCCTCTGCTTCTCATTTCTCTTGTGTATTTATTCACATCTTTATGTTCGAAGAATGTGTTGGTTATTACCAAGTCGTGCATCGTGCAGAAGTCAAGCAATCTTTTCCCATTCATATTTCTGATACATTCGCCATGGCTGCCTATTGGTCTTTTATATGTTTCATCTCTTTTGCCCACTCTCCCATTAAAATCCCCCGCTATATATATTCTTCCACTAGCCACTTCTGTTATTGCCTTTAAGTTCTCCCAAAATTGATCTTTTGTGTCATTTTTATCATCCTCATTTGGTCCGTACACCACAATAATTGTTTTCTTGTTGCTCATATTATTTCCCATCTCTACTGTCAGTATTCTATCTGTCCAAGCTTGCCACTTATGTATTTGTTGTTCTAGGTTTTTGTGAATTATACATCCAACACCACTGGCTGCTCTTTTGTCTTCATTTACTCCGCTAAAGATCAATATGTGTTGTTTTCCCATTTTTATCATTCCCTGGCCCTTTTTCTTTGTCTCGGTCACAGCTAAGAAATCTAATCCCATTTTTTCAAATTCCTCCTCAAGTTCTTCTTCTTTTCCACATATGCTCCTAACGTTCCACGTCCCGATCTTCCACATTCCCTGTCCAATCTCTGTCTCATGATTTCGTTCTCCGTTTATGTCAATTATTATTTTTTCGTTTCTGCCATTTTCTTCTCTTCTGTTATTCGTCAAAGTCATTGTCATCATTCCTGTTGAAGTTTATAATATTTTTGTTTTTCCTTGCACCTGTCCGAGTTCATTGTTTGTGTCGTTTTTCCTTTTGCTCCAGCCATTTACGGGTATTAGTTTTTTGGGTGAGAATTATCATGGTTCTCCCATTTTTCAACTCCTTGTTCTTTGTTGCTCCATCTATATTCATCGTCGCCAATTATTATTTTCCGATATCCTGTTTTCACTCGTATTCCCTTTGATCTTTGTTCCCTAGCTATGTTTCTGATTTCTTTTTGTACTCTCTGTTCTTCCGCTGTCATATCGTTGTCTATGTATATGCGAGAGCCTTTTAACTTACTTTTTGCATTCATTATCTTTTCCTTCTCCTCCCATGATTGCAGGCGTGCCATTATTATAGGCGGATTTCCTTCTTTGTTTATTTTGGCTACCTGCACGATTGATGTCCATACTTGGAGCTCTCGGTTCAATAATTCTTCTACCGCTTCCCTTTCTCTACCTTTTTGCACTTCTACCCCTCGCAGTATGATATTATTTTTCTTTCTACTTTTCTCATCCCTCTCTATCCTTCTCTCCAGTGCCTCCATTCTTGCATTCATCTGTCTCTTCTCCTCTTCCCATTTTTCTTCCTTTTCCTTCATCTGCTCTCTAACTTCTCTCAGTTCTGATTTTATTTCACTTGTGCTTTTTTCAATTTCTCTCATCATTTGTTTCATCATTTCTTTTAGCTCCTCCATTTCTTTGTCTTGACTATCTCGCTCTGTATACCCTTTCTCTATTTTTTCTTTGCTGGTTTTGTTTTTCTCTTCTTCGTTCTTCCTTTGTTCTGGAGATCTAAGAATTTTCTTACTTCTATTGAATACTTCGTAATATTTATCTTTGTTTTCCTCCTTCTCGCTTAAATCCTCTGAATCTCTTCCTCTTTTCCTTTCCCCACTCATTTACTTGTTTATCCGTACTTGGTTTGTTCGTTTTATTCGTCCGTATTAAGTCGCCAGCCCGGGTCTACCCCTCGGAGACCGCGACTCGTCGCCGCCGCTGCGCGCTTATTATAATTCTCGCAGTTTCAGTACGTTCGAGTTCGATGACCTCCAACCGCTCAGCTGTTCCGGTTTCGCGCCAAAAATCAGCCCGCTGTCACTTCCAACTTAACCTTATTGACTGTTATAAACGTTCTTATTTAACTTACTTTTCTGGATTTCTGCTAGTTTCCCCTGGTTGTGCCACTTTTAACTCACTTTTATACACTTCCCTACACTTTTCTGACTATTAATTTCCTATATTTCGCTATGAAACTCAAATAATCTTCGCCGTGAGACGGAGCCGATATTTCGGTTGTCACGCTGTCACATGTACTAATAATAAATAAACTTTTGACAGATATGAGTTATTTTGTTATACCTAAAATTTTTCGAAGTAATTATAATAGTACGCCAGATAGTGACATCAATTTTAAAATGATTTTAGCGTGTGGCCAGAGGTTGTAAATTTGGTAGTTTGTGTGATGGCAAACAAAAAAATTGTCCTCTGCCCACCCTGCATCGGACATTTTACAATTGGCAAGTCTTCAAAAATTTGAAAAGAGGAATAAGTTAACCTAAATCTTTTCAGGGCCTCTGCCTTATGATTCAACTTATTAATTGAATCATAAAGAACGAGAAAATACCCAAGGTAGACGATCTGAACAGTCTCTGAGCAGAGGCAGAGGTTCTGAAAGTGTTTGGAAAGTAGGCCTACTTAGATTCAAACGAGCTGAAATGACTAAGTAGAGCTACTTTTCTAAACACATTTAATACGTCTTCCTCTGATCTGAGGCTGTTCGGGATCTCTGCCTAGGGTATTTACTTGTTCTTTATGATTTAATTAATGAATTTATCCCAACACAGGGGTACTGAAAAGATTTAGGGTAACTTTTTTCTTTCGCATTTTTGAAGACCCGCCAATTGTAAAATGTTCCAAGCTGGGGTCTCGCACATGGATATTCCTGATTTCCAACAGACAATTTACAATTTTATATGAATACGAAGTGCGCTGAAATGAGTTATAAAAATTGTCGCTATCCGGCGTACTATTATAGAATAGAATAGAATAGAATAGAATAGAATAGAATAAGCATTTATTAACATCTGTACAGATACAAGTCAAGAAAAGAAAATATAATTATAGTGGTATACATCAAAGGTTCAAAAATTCATCACACTTGTATAATGGTGTATTCACTAGATATGACTTTAAATGTTGGGTGAAGTTTTGATTTTTCCATTCTGTTGGACATTTGTTGTACAGTTCGAAACCTCTGAAGATAAACTCTGTTGTTTTTATTCGAGCTCGTGGTACATGGATATCCTCACCCCTTCGAGTCGAATAAGTATGCATGTCATTTACTTTCTTAGCGGTGCCAGTCTCTTTATGAGTTTTCTGCAAGATTTTGAATATATACATCGATGGAGTTGTTAGAATTCCGTACTTTACAAACAGAGGTCTGCAAGTCTCTCTAGATGAGGCTCCCTCCAGGCTCCGAATTGCTTTCTTCTGTTCCTTTAGTATGAGGTCAAGGTGACTGGAGATTCCCCATGCGGCTATACCACAAGACATTGTAGAATGGAAGAGAGAATGATACGCAGTTAGTGCTGCCTCTTTACCACTTGTCTGTTTGATCTTTTTAACTGCAAAAGTTATTTTTGCAAGTTTTTTGCTAAGTTGCTGTATGTGGTACTTCCAAGACAGTCTCTGATCCAAGTGAATACCCAGGAACAGAGCATGTTCCTGAGCTTCCTCCCATCTGTCTGTTTTGAATGTCGAAGTTATTGTTTTTTCTTTGTTGAGATTTAAATCATTTGATGTGAACCACATTTCAGCTTTTTTGAGATTTTCCGTTGACTTGACTCGTAGAACATTTTTGTCGATATCACTATCTGATATTGTAGTGTCATCGGCATACATAACAGTATGACAGTTTTGGTTTTTGGAAAAATCGTTGACATAGATTATAAACATCGTTGGGCCTAATATCGAACCTTGCGGTATACCCCTTGATACATTCATTGATGTGCTTAAATTGTTGTTATAATCGACTATTTGTTTGCGATCTTCCAAGTATGATCTTATAAGTTGTTGCGCTGAACCATGAAAACCATAATGTTCAAGTTTTTGTAGCAGTTTAGTATGTGTTATCGAATCAAAAGCCTTGCTTAGGTCGCATAGTTGTGTTGTACATATCATATTTTCGTTTATGGTATTGCCAATATAGGACAATAATAACATCATGGCATCTTCTGTACTTGATTTTGGTCTGTATCCAAACTGCTCCTCACAAAAGTAATTATGTTTATTAAAAAAATCTATAATTCTCTTATTAATGATATTCTCGAATATTTTAGAAAAAACTGGTAAAACTGAGATTGGTCTGTAATTGCTACAGTCATTTTGATCATATTTCTTGTAAATTGGTACTACTCTCGCCATTGTAAGCTTTGTAGGGAATATACCTTTATGTATGCAATTGTTGAAGATTTCTGTTAGGGGTTCCGATATAATTGCAGCACTTGCTTTAATCACTTTAGTGTTTAAATCGTAAATGTCTTTCGTTAAGGTGCTCTTGAGATTCATTATTATACCTTGAACTTCTGGTGCCGTTGTTGGCCAGAAGAACATCGAGCAGCCATTGGTAACAATTTTCTCCATCCCTTCCACTGTGTTTTGTGATGATGACGTAGGTAACCGGTCAATCGTTTCAAAATATTCCTTAAACTGTTCAGATGATAGTGTAGTCTTATTACTGTTGTGCTTTTTCCTTCCTGTTTCCTCATTTATGATCTTCCAAATTTCTTTTTGTTGGTTGCTGGCGTTCTGTATTCTTGTGAGATTGTAAGTCTGTTTTTCAATTTTCGCTTCATGATAATACATTTGCTTATAATAATAATATAATATAATATTATTATTTCACATTTTTGAAATTTTCGTAACATTTATTGTTCAAGTTTGTAATGTTTTTTATTTCGCGGGGTGGAGAATTCAGAAAACAACTGAGTGGTCTTAACACTTTTATTAGACTTCGTACAAAAACTGAAAACTCTAGTACACACCCTCAAACACGTGGGACGTGGGTTTACTACGTGGGATTTTAACAGTTTTCTTTTTAAACGAACATAACACAAAAATAATATGTGAGCTCTGTAACCAGCAGATCACTGAACTCCAACACACCTCAACAGTCAAAAACTGTCTGTCGATCATCCCCCTTTCGCACCACAACGGCCCTAAATCCCCTCCAACTTTCTAACGACGCCAATTTAAGTCCCAGAGGAACAGAGAGAAGGTGAGCCTATTACATCACCTCCTCACTGAATTTAATTTCGAACATGGAGACAAACGGAATTCAGTGCCATTGAATAGGCGGCAGGTTCACAACATTGACTCCACATAAGTAAACACAAGTAACAAAACTTACAGAAACAGAAGATACAATTTACCGGTTCCAAATAACAATAAAAGTAAGTATTGATAAACTTAAACTACAAACATGAATCTTAAAACTACAGCACATTAACCACTGATCATTTAGATCTCGGGTGGAAATCCCCGATAGGGTTTCAAATTGAAAACATTTTGAACTCCCAGAGACTGACCCGTAATCTCATCCACAATTTTATACGCATTAGCATGAACCCTCTCTTGAACCACATAAGGTCCTTTGTAAAGTAGGAAAAATTTCTTTATTGCCCCCATTTCGGCGCACGAGAGGTCATGTGCCGTTACAAGTACTCTATCGCCAACCTGAAACTGAACTGGGTGAATCCGGCGCTGATGCTGTCGCTTCCTGCGCTCCGCACGAGAGAGAAGTCGCTCCCAAACTAACACCATCATTTCCTTTGGCGGGGCCCTCTCAGGATAAGATATCCCCTTAATTAGTTTGTTGTCATCAAATACTTGGAAATGAACCTCATTTGGCGTAAAACCAGTACTGTCATGAACAGCATGATTAATCCATTGTTCAACTTTTTTCAGCAGGCAAGCCCATTTAGAATGCTGATCGTTACAAAAAGTTCGAAGCAGACGAATTACCTCACGATTGACTCTCTTTGTTTGGTTTCCTTGAGGGTAATATACAGAGGTGTGTTTTACAGCGACTCCTTCTTGATTTAAACGGTCTACCCATTTTTCTCCTCTAAAAACCGTAGCATTATCTGAGAGTATAGCTTTGGGCTTCCCCACTTCTGAAAAATACTTCCCCATCAAACATCAAAGTATGGCGACTCGAGTGCCCCTCCTTAAAGCATACAGTTTCACCAGTTTGCTAAAAGCGTCTACGATTACCAGCAATTGGGTGGTTCCACCCCTACTTGGAGGTAATGGACCCACCAAATCGAGACAGATCAAGTCTCCCACATTCTCAGGTATCACGCACTGCATATCTCCTTGACAATGAAGAGAGATTTTAGCTTTTTGACAAATGTCACAACAGGCCGTTATTCTTCGGATAGTTTTTTTCATTCGTGGCCAATAGTAGTCCCTACGCAACTTATCGAAACACTTCTCGCTTCCAAAATGGCCATTATCATTGTGTTCTTGTAATACAAGATCTACAACTAACTTGTACGGGATGCATAACCGAGATCCAAAACCGCGTTGATCGCCTTGGCGAAACAACAGTCCTTCGTGCATAGCAAACCATTTACTTCTCCTAGATGGTGCATTATCCCGCAAGGCCGATATCATTTTCCTGCAAAAGTCATCATCCTCTTGCTCTTTCTTTATTCTCTTAAAATTTTTTAACACCGTATTCTGCAATTCTGTTTTAACCCAGTTAACTTCATATAAACCGCAAACTTCCATCTCTGCCATTTCCAAACGGTTTTCATCCACCCCTTCATTTCTGATTTTCCCATCACCAGGATTCCTAGACAGTACATCCGCAACTATATTGTCGGAGCCCCTACAATGTTCAATAGTAAAATCGTACTGTTGCATGTAGAGAATCCACCTCGAAAGTCTAGAATTCAAGAGTCTGCAAGATTTCAAAAAAGCTAAACTTTTATGGTCCGTAATAATCTTTAGCGGACGTCCCAAGATAAACGTACGCCAATGCTTCAGACACTCCACAACAGCTAGTGCTTCTTTCTCCGTCACACAATAGCGTTTTTCAGCTTCTCTTAAAGTGCGGCTATAGTAAGCGATTACTTGGCGCTCTCCTGTTTCTACCTCCACTTGGTAGAGATATCCTCCGATTCCGTAGTCCGATGCGTCGGTTTGAATAACAAATCCCCGACTTGGATCGGCATGTTTTTGAACAATCACGTTCAGAAAAGTTTCTTTGATCCGCTCAAAAGCAGTTTGTTGATCCCCACTCCATTTCCACCACTTGGAATTCTTCTTCTTAAGTAGCTGGAGCAATGGATAGGTCAAGTCCGAAAATTTGTCACAAAATCTTCGATCATAATTGATAACGCCCAAGAACCCCCTAAGCTGTTTCAAGTTTCTCGGCACGGGAAAATTCTTAATAGCTACAATTCGGCTCTCGTCCATCCGGATGCCGTAGGCAGAAATAACATGTCCCAAGAAAGGCACTTCCTTTCTAGCAAACAATGATTTTTTTAATTTAATGGTAATACCGGCTTTTCTAAATTTTTCAAACATTATTTCTAAGTGCTGTAAATGAGTAGCAGGGTTCGGAGAGTAAACCAAAATGTCATCAACATAAGGCATTAAGAAATTCCCCACTTCTTTACCCAGCACTTTTTCTAACCCTCTCATGAAGCTAGCCACTGAGGTGGATAGGCCAAAAGGTAAAACCTTAAAAACATAAGTCTTCCCCCCATAACTAAATCCAGTGTATTTCCTATGGTCTTCTTTTATTGGGAATTGCCAATACCCGGCTGTTAAATCAACGGTACTCAAAATTTGGCCTTCTGAAAATTCAAAAGACATTTCTTGAGGGTTTGGTGGGACCACATGGTCCTGCTCCATCCTTGCATTCAAAAACCGAGCATCCAAACAGATCCGGACCGTCCCATAATTCTTTTTAACAACTACCAAAGGGCTCACGTATTCCGTTCGTCTTTCTTCAATAATGTCCCAATCACACATCTCTCGGATTTGACCTTCTACCTCCTTTTGGTACACCTGCGGTATTGGGTAGGATTTTACGTAGAATGGTTTATAGTCAGTTAAAATGATTTCATGTTGGTACATATCGGTCAAACCAGGTTTGTTTGAAAAAATGTCTTTATATTTTATTAATAATTCATACAATTTTCTTTTATCCCTTTCCCTAAAACTCTCTGATCTATCTACCGCCGAAACTATTAAATTTTCTTTTATGTCGTCTTCTGACATCGTCGCCATACCCTTTGTTTTTTCGTACACGTCAGCGGTGTTTACTTCGATCCTATCTGACGTTCTCTCTTCGAAACTTATACGGTATGTTACACTTTCCGATAAACAATCGATACAACGCGATTCCATGTTCAATTTGGTACTATGTTGCGCCAGCCAGTCGCAACCGAAAATCACATCACGGTTCAAACCCGGTACTATAACACAAGCGTAACTAAAACACCACTTTTCAATCTGGAAATCCAAAAAAACTTCCTCGTTTACTTTCTGAACTTTTGTTTTCACTGCCCCAACAATTTCAAAAACGTTAGTTTTAATTCGCAACACATCGGGATTAATTTGAAGAACATTTTGTAAAAATCTTTCTGATACGCCCGTTATTTGGCTCCCCGTATCTATAAGCGCACAAGTATTTATTACGTAAACACTGACACTTATCGTAGGCAGATTGGGTGGTCGACATAACCCCTCGGCGTCTTCATCTAAACAATCCGACCCTTCATAATATATTGATGATATACCTATACATGGTTCTCCAGAACCATTTAGCAAACTTTCTTGAACTTCGTGACTCTCCACCTGTATGGCATTGATAAACCTGACATTACAACCATATGCCCCTTCATCTTTTTCTAAAAGTTCCTTCTCTCCATTGTTTTTGTCGGTCCGCTTGGGATACGCCCCTGTATTTTCAAACGTCTTCGTCTGGCTTGGGACCTGTCGCTGGATCGGTGACTTTTCTACTTTGGAATCCGTTCGGTTTTCCGGCGGCCTCTCGTTCCTATATCTTCGATTTTCCTCCCTATTATTAAATCCCCCGTATTTAAAATCGTTATTTTGCCGCGCATTATTATTCTGGTTACCCCCTACACTTCGTTCACTACCTGCATTTTCACGGTGTGGCACACTTTCTTTGTCCACCTCTCTCAAATACTCTTCAAATTTTTGTAGAGTTTTTGGTTTAACATTGATCAGATTAATACGAATGTTAGCCGGGAAGTGCGGTACAATTAATTCAATAATATAATCCTCAGAAAGGAATTCATCTAGATACGAAGCCTCTTTAACTCTTTTTAGAAAATAGGGTGCCATGCCCCCACTTTTGTATTCACCAAATTTGAGATTGAGAAAAGCATTTTTCTTCTCACTCTCACCCCAAAAACGCTTCAGAAAATTGTCTTCAAACTGCTGGAAATTATTAACGTAATTTTCTATCATTACAGCCCAATCACTAGCTGAACCTTTCATGGCTTCAAGTACTTTCTGCAAAGCAAATGGCCCCGGAGCTCCCGAAATTTTTATAACATTTTTAAATTTTTTTAGAAACTGTTTAGGATGTACGCTACCCCCTGGATTGAAAATTACGGAGTCACCCCCTAACTCACGCCATATGCTAAGATAACTTTGACTCGTATTTACAAATGCCGACTCCTCTACCTTTTTCGGAGGATTTCCACCTTCTAATACCTTATCAAACGTTTTACAACTGGTATCCTCAACATTATTCATTTTATCATTTATTTTATCTATTTCGACAGATAATTCCTGAAAATTTTCATTGAATTTCTGCATATTTTGATTAACAGAATAATTTGATTTCTTAAATTCCTGTAACATAGTTTGATTATCTTCGGCTAAAGCCGACTCTTGAGGTGTGTGGATGTGGTTTAGTTGCTGCGGTATTAAAACCCATGTTTGGACTGTGCCCAGCTAATGAAACCACAATAAAGTCAAAGGGGTCAAGAGAGAGTGTGTTTCAAGTGATAGTGCAGAAAGAGGCAAGAAATTGGTAGTGAAGGAGGTAGTTTGAGAGCAGAAAAGTTGAATTTTGAGGTTACAATAACAGAAACATTAAGGGTCATTGTTGAGTGGCTGTGGTGTGCGGTTTTCCGTCGCCGTGTGTGTTTGAACTACTCTGCTCGCCGTCGAAAGGTTATCGACCTAGGACAATTATCGCCGCGCGTGTAGGCAACCAGGCGGACACCGCTGTACGGCCGCGGCCGGAAATTGGGAATGAGCAGAGGCACAGGCATAAGAGAAAGAGCGGGTAGTGCGAGTTCTATAGACGATTATTTCAAAAGAAAGCGCGATCAAAGGGAAGAGAAACAGACTGTAGAAAGCGAGATTTTTAAGAAAAGTAAAGTGATACAGAGAACGCCAACAAAGGCAGAACAAGTAGTGCAGAGAAAAAAACCTGGGAGTGAAAAAGAGGGAACATCAGAAATGAGTGATATACAACAAGTACTTGAAGCACTGGATGCAATAAGAAAAGATATGCAGAGGAATAGTGATGAGGTAAAAGAGGAGATGAGGAAGAGTAGTGAGGAACAGAGAAAGAACTGTGATGAGATAAGGAGACTGAAAGAAGAACTAATAAAACGAGAGGCTCAATGGCAAGAGGAAAAGGATGTGCTTGTTGGAAGAATAGATGCTCTGGAGGATAAGCTGGAAAGACAAGAAAAATATAAGAGAAAGAAAAATATAGTCATAAAAGGAATAAAAGTGGAATCCCATGTTCAGGAAATAAGTGTGCAGGTGGAAGAGTTTTTGAACAGAGAGCTTGGGGTGAGAGCTGCAGTTAAGACAGCTTACATGGTTGGAAGAGAAGATAGAAAAATTATTGTTGCAGGGATGGAGAGTTTTGATGGAAAAATGGAAGTAATGAAGAATAAGAGAAAGTTGGGTAGCAGAGAGATATATATAGAGAATGATTTAACTGTGGATGAGCGGAAAGTGCAATCGAAAATAAAGATGAGAGCAAGGGAAGAGAAGATGAAGGGCAATAGAACTAAGATTGGATACCGAAAGTTGAAAATTAATGGAAGGGAATACAAGTGGAATGACAGAGAGCGGGAACTGCAGCTTCTGAGGGAGGCAGCAAAAAACTAGATAAATGCAGTGACATGGGACGGGAAAAAGATATGACGGACCGGGCGAGATTAATGAACAAGAATAATGGTTTTGAAGTTGGAAAAACAGTAAAAAAGGGGGATCTGATACTGGCTACATGGAACGTGAGAGGAACTTACTCAGAAGGGGCATTAAAGCAGTTAATAAATGAAGCACGTAGATACAAGGTAGATATAATTGCACTACAAGAAACTAAACAAAAAGGAAGGGAAATTATGGATATCGAAGACTATACATTTTTTAAAAGTGGAGGGCAAGATAGAAGGTTCGGAACGGGTTTCCTTGTTAACAGGAAAACAAGACATGCAATAATTCAATTTGAACCGATAACAGACAGAATGTGTAAACTGAGAGTGAAGGGAAAATACAGAAAAATAAGCATCTTCAATGTGCATGGGCCAACGGAGGATAAGGACGAAGAGATGAAAGAAGAATTTTACACAAGACTGGAGGAAGAACTTGAGAAAATAGCAAACTATGATTTAAAAGTAATATTGGGAGATTGGAATGCTAAGATTGGAAAGGAAGGGATATACGAACCTGTGATAGGAAAACACAGCAAGCATGACATTAGTAGTGAAAATGGAAAAAGACTGATAAATTTTGCAGCTGGCAGGAGAATGAGAATATGTGGAACTTTTTTCAGACATAAGGAGATACATAAAGGAACATGGGTATCACCAGACAAGAAAACAATCAACCAAATCGACCATATTTTAGTCGAACAGAAGCATGCAGGCAGTATTAAGGATGTAAGAAGTTGTAGGGGAGCAGACGCTGACTCTGATCACTTTATGGTGAGAGTAAAAGTCGCACAGGAAATGCTTAAGGAGAATAGACGAATAATAAGTAAGAGAGAGGCACATAATATAGGACTATTAAAGAGGGAAGAAAATGTAGTGAAGTACACACGAGAGATCGAACAAAGAATGGTGAGAGTGGGAGATGGGGAAGTGGAAGATGTATGGAAAGAGTTAAGAAGTATAATATGCCAATCAGCAGAAACGGTGATAGGGAACAAACAAAAGCAACAAAGTAAGGAATGGATAGACCAAGAATGCAAGGAAAGAATGGAGGAGAGGAATAGAGCACGGTTAAGAATGCTGGAATTTAATACAGAAGAGACCAAAGCAGACTACGAGAACAAAAGAAGAGTAGCAAAAAGAATATGTAGAGAAAAGAAGAGAAAGTATAAGGAAATGAAAATACGAAACATACAAGAATATTATGACCAGAAAGAAATAAGGAATTTTTATAAAGAAGTAAGAAAAAACAAAAAGAAGAACAGTGTAAATACCATGTACTGTTATAACAAGGATAGGCAGCTTGTGGGTGGGAAAAGGGAAGTGCTGGAAAGGTGGAGGGAATATTTTTCCGAACTACTGAATGTGACTGAGGTGCATGGAGATTGTAAAGATACCAACCAAAACGAGATGAGACCACGGGATAAGAACATAGAACCACCAAGTCTCGAGGAAGTGAAAAGTGCTATAAAACAATTAAAGAACAACAGAAGTCCAGGAAAAGATGGGATAGAAGTAGAACTGATAAAATATGGGGGCCACGGGCTGCACAGCAGAATACACAAGCTGCTCCAGGACATATGGGAGAAACAGCAAATGCCAAGGGAGTGGAGACAAGCAATAATATGCCCATTACATAAAAAGGGAAATAAACAGGAGTGTGAGAACTATAGAGGAGTAGCCCTATTAAGTAATGTATACAAAATATTTGCAAAAATATTAACACAAAGGCTGAGGGATAGTACGGGAGTGATGTTGGGGGAATATCAGGGAGGATTTAGGGAGAACAGATCTACTATAGACCAAATCTTTACATTGAGGCAGATACAGAGTGAATGTGAGGAGCAGAATGTGCAGCTACACGTGGCTTTCATAGATTTCAAACAAGCCTATGATAGTGTAAACAGACGACAGTTGGATGGAGTAATGCGACAACTGGGAGTCCCGTGGAAAGTAATTGCCTTGGTGAAAATGACTTTGGAGAGCACAGAATACCAAGTTCGAATAAATGGCACGATGTCGGAAGGTTTTATGGTCGGCAATGGTCTGAAGCAGGGAGACCCACTGTCGGCGGTGCTCTTTAATCTGTTGCTAGAGCAAATTATCAGAAACAGCAATATAAACAGAGATGGCACAGTGCTTAAGAACTCACACCAGTGTATTGCATATGCTGATGATGTAACATTGATAGCAAGAACAAAGGAAGAATTGAAAGAGCTCGTAAGGCGGCTAGGAGACGAAGCAAGAACTTATGGATTAAGGATAAACGAGCTAAAGACAAAGTACATGACGACAAAGAAAGCAAAAGAAGAGGAAGAACATCTGAGCGTGAAAAGTGGAAAAGATAGAAAGAGCATATTTGAAAGAGTGGAGAGTTTTAATTTTTTGGGGACAGAAATTACAAGAAACAATGACCAACTAAGAGAAATTGAAAAAAGAATAATGATAGGTAACAGAAGTGCTGGGGCTCTGAGGACAGTGTTGAGGGACAAGAATGTGTCAAGAAAAGCGAAGATACGGATATACAAGACCATTATCAGACCGACTGTAACTTATGGAAGTGAAGCATGGGTTTTAAGAAAGGAAGACCAGCAGAAATTAGAGATCTGGGAAAGGAAAATATTAAGAACAATTTTTGGAGGGATAAAGGATGGAGATGAGTATAGGAGAAGAAACAATGCAGAGTTGAGAGAAATGTTCATGGAGGCGGACATAGTCCAGTATGTGCGTGCGCAGAGAATGAGATGGCTAGGGCACGTTGCTAGAATGGGGGAAGAACGTATACCGAGACAGATGCTTGAAATGAAGAGAGAGACAAGAAAGAAGAGAGGAAGGCCTAAGAGAAGATGGAGAGAATGTGTGGAGGAGGATGTCAGGAGACTAGGCATTAAGGACTGGAAAAGCAAGGCACAAGACAGAGCGGAGTGGAGAAAAATAGTAGGACAAGCCATGGGCCTATAAGGCCTGAAGAGCTCATATATATATAAAGCCTTTAAGGGTGTACAAAGTTGAGACATTAAACTTTCAAAACGTTCATTCATATCCGTAATATTTTTATTTAAACTAGCTGAAATAGACTCGCCTAGTTTTTCAGCCAGCTCCAGCAAACCCCCTTCGGCTTTACCCAAAGAACGTGTCGACGTCATTTTCGCTTTTCTAAACAATATAGGTACCTAATTGTAAAAAGATGTGTTAATAAAGACATTCACAATACAAGAAAAATACATATTCAATAAACCTATTTTTTGCACATCAATAGAAACACCTTCTGTTTTAAATATCTTGGTTAATCTAATCTGAATAGGTAAGGAATTTAACAAAAGCACATGTGGCCAATGTATGTTTGATTTCGGGAAATAACAGCAATAAAACACCACCTGCGTTCGGCAAAACAAAGTACAGAAAGTCGCCAAAGAAACATTTACTTAGATAGATCTCACCACCACGCTGACTTTGCGTGAGTCGCAACCGCGCAACTCCTCTCCACCAATACGAGCTCTTCTCAGTGGCTCCTAAGCTCCTATCCTCCAACAGGTTGTTGCTATGCGAAATTTCGCAGGCCAAACTGCGAAATAATTTCCCAATGCACCATGCACGATGCACCTAGCAATCTTTGAACTACCACACAGCACAGTTGTTGTAGTACTACTCAGCACACTTATATCCGCAACTTTTACTTTGCACACTTCAACACCCCGTAAATATTTTATGCGTTTTGTTTTACTCTGCCTTCTAACTTTTTACCACTGTTAAAATTATCCACTTTTTCCTCTACGTAGCTCCCGTTGGGCGCCAATTGTAATGTTTTTTATTTGTTCGCGGGGTGGAGAATTCAGAAAACAACTGAGTGGTCTTAACACTTTTATTAGACTTCGTACAAAAACTGAAAACTCTAGTACACACCCTCAAACACGTGGGACGTGGGTTTACTATGTGGGATTTTAACAGTCTTCTTTTTAAACGAACATAACACAAAAATAATATGTGAGCTCTGTAACCAGCAGATCACAGAACTCCAACACACCTCAACAGTCAAAAACTGTCTGTCGATCATCCCCCTTTCGCACCACAACGGCCCTAAATCCCCTCCAACTTTCTAACGACGCCAATTTAAGTCCCAGAGGAACAGAGAGAAGGTGAGCCTATTACAAGTTCTTCAACAGTTTTAAACTAGGTATTTTTGAATTCCCCAACGTCTTCTAATTATTAAATTACAAAAGGTTGCATGAAAGAAAAATCCACAAGAGACAAAGAAGTTTTTTTTTTATATTTTGCGTGAAATGAAATATCAGTGGATATTAAAACATGAGGATAAAAATGGGGGAAGATTTTCATAAATCACCTAGTGACCATGATGAAAGTTTCTCGATTTTACTTGCATATAATTAATTTGGGTCCAAAATTTGAAACAAATCTCTAAAATACTTTTGGATATTTATATATTTAATTTTGAGAGACTGTACTTTTTTGGCCACACATATTGTACCTATAAGGATAAATTTGGTCTTTTTTCCAAATTGACCCTAGGTTATGATGTTACATTTTTGATATACATTCAATGTACTTACCTTATTATTTCTTTTTAACCTAGCATTTTGCAGTTGGGCAGCTAACGAATTTATTTCGCCTCCATCACTACTTTGAGACCTTGACATATTCATGGGTGGTGGAGGTGGTGGTGGTGGCGCTAAACCTACAGAACCTCCTTGACCAGGTGTGGGCCCATTTGCAGGAGTCACATTTGCAGATGTACCCACTGGTGGGGGTGGGGGTGCTGGAGGGGCACTTGTAGTTCTCTGATGTCCACCAGGACCAGAGGGAGGCGATACTGGACTAGGTGCAGAAATAGAATTGGCAGGTAGGGCTGGCGCTGCAGGCACATTGTTTTGAGGTGTCATCGGCGATGTTTGTTGAGGTGACATGAGAGCAGTCGATATTCGGCGTTCCTGAATCATTGCAACATCTTCCCTTGTCATTGTTCGATAACCCATATCTTCGTCATATTGTTGTTGCTGAGGCGGTTGCTGTTGTTGGATTACAGGTGGAGCATACTGTGGGTTCGGTTGACGGACTATATTACTAAGTACCTAAAACAACAACACCAGCACCATTATAAATGTTAACAGCGATATTTCTTCACAATAAAAAATGTTAATGCAAGTTACTGAGAAACTGCATTACTTCAGCTAAAATATTTTTAACTGCACTTTCCTCTCTTTCTCAGGTTTTTTATTAAAATTGCGAATGACCGTTTTAAGAACTGCAATTCAGTCTAAAATCAATTAATCATAAGGCCTGGTTGGGATCAGCGCCTACATAGGATTTGTGGGTATAGAAAAAGCCTCTGACAATGTAAAATGGGAAAACATATTGGAAGCACTCAGAAATGTAGGAATGAATTACGGGGATCGAAGAGTAGCATACTCTGTACAAAGAGCAAATGGCAGTTATAGAATTTCAGCAGTAGACAAGGATGCGTGTTGTCACAGCTAGTTTTCAATTCATTTAATAAAGCTGCGATAAATATCATTAAAGAGAGAACAACCCCCGGAATTAATATACAGGGTCAAACTATTAATATGCTCAGTGGATGTAGCGGATGTAGTATTAGCATCTAGCAAAGAAGAATTAGAAATGGTACTGAACCAAAAGGAAAGTTTTAACTAGTGTTGTTAAACATTAAAATGTCCGGACATGGGCATTTACGTACATGACACATCAGAAATGTCCAAACATTTCTGGAAGGGTCCAATGTTACCAGTAGAACACTCAACAGTGTATAAACACACCCTAGAAATATTCTGTGCTTTGGATAAATTGCACGGAATCATTTAGAAATACTATTCAAACAATCAATTAAAAAAATTAGGTGCAATTTACAATATTATTCTTGCATGAGAGTTGAGACATGCTTCTAGAATAGTGAAACATAAAAATATGTAGACAGTGCCCCAGAAAAGGTCAAAAATGTCTCAGTGAAATGTGCTGCAAGATCTTGTTGGATACCTACAAATTTATTAATCCTTGTAAGTACAACGTTCCCTAAACGCTATATTTAAATGCCAAGCCCGATGTTTCAAAAGGAAAACTAGAATTTCCTTAAAAGTTTTCAGCTTGACGACTTCAAGTTTTGCAGGTATACTAATTACTAATAAGTTTTGAACATTTTCTTACAATTTAAATTGCTATGTACTTATAAGTACTACTAGAAAGTAAATATTAAAATATCTTCAACTTTCCATGTTAACTGCATTTACTGATTGCAACGAACAGGGTGTACATATAAATATATTTTTGTATTCTTTACTTCAATAAAGTTTAATAACTTATTGAATCGTTTTTCTTTTCCCGGGATGAACTCCGGGAATAAAATATTCTACTACCGAAATCCTAGGATAAAAACTTGCGCCAGAATTGCCAGCTCTGTATTACTAATGTAGTTTCAGACCTAATACGTAGTTAGGTCATAATGTCTGTCCCAGAAATGTATTGTTTATTTCCAAGATCTAAGTAACCAGAGAAAACAAACGATGGTTTGTAGTTGGAAGAAAATCTTTACGATTGAGGAGCATTTGAACAAGTAGAATGAGCGAGGTCACCATCCCTCATCCATCACGGTTTGGCTGGTCATTTTAAACATTTGCTTTAAATGCTAAAGGGTCGTTAACTTTCAACTGCTCGCAGCTGTACAGGGTGTCCTATTTTCGTTGTGATTTGGGGGGTTTCTCATAAAAGCAGCAGAGATAGAGCCTCGGGGTTTTCGCGAACCTGAGCTACTTTTTTGAGTATAATAGAAAGCTGAACCAAGATTTTGTATATCGTTTTTAGTTTTCGAGAAAAAAAAGGGTTGTATTTAACTGAACACCAAAATAATATTGATTTGATCTCTAAATACTTGTCTTTTGCCACCAAAAATTATATTCGAGCAATAAAATTTGAGCACCAAATTATTCATATTTGATCTCTAACATGTAAAGTTTTGTAGCCTCTTTATCATTTTCAGCATGAAATATTTGTTTTTGGCACCAAAAATCTTACTTGAGCACCAACATTTGAGTGCTAAAATATATGAGCTAAGATGTCAAATAAAACAAAATTTGGTAGTATGTATATGTATTTTTATATAATATAGGTATATATATATCAGCGCTACAGGTCCTTACGACCCTTGGCTTAGAGTCTCATCACCATTTTCTGCCATTTCTTCCTATTCAATGCACTTGTTTGCCAGTCCTCCACCCCGATCTCTCTTAGATCCGCTTTCACCGCGGCTAGCCATCGTTTCCTAGGGCGACCTCTTCTCCTCTTCCCACCATCTACTCCCATTAAGACTCTCTTAACTCCTCTAGATTCGGGCATTCTTGCTATATGTCCCAACCACCTGGCTCTTTGGGTTTTAACAACCTGTGTGATTCCTGGTCTCCCATACATATCGGTAATCTCAGCATTTGTTCTCCGTCTCCATTCTTGTTGATCATCTCTTATTCCTCCATAAATTTTTCTTAGAATTTTACGTTCCCATCTTCCAAGCTTAGCCTCCTCTTTCAAATTCATTATCCAGCTTTCGCAGCCATATAGTACTGTTGGTCTAATGATAGTCTGATAGACCCGAATTTTAGCAGCTCTTGATATATTCTTAGCTCTTAGTACTGTTGTTAGCGATCCGGCAGCTTTACTTCCTCTGGTCAATCTCTTGGCGATTTCGCTCTCCTCGTCTCCTTTACTAGTTAGCGTTACTCCCAGGTAGTTAAATTGTTCAACTCTCTCCAATAAGTACTTTTTATTACTTTCACATTCTACTTCTAAATACAATCTCCCTCCTTTGTCATTGTCCCTCATTACCATATATTTTGTCTTTTGTTCATTGATAACTAACCCGTACTCCTTGGCTTTCCCCTCCAGCAATCTAAATACATTTTGCAGCTCTTTTTTTGTCCTTGTCATGAGTACTATGTCATCTGCATACGCCAGACACTGATGCCTATTATTATAGATTGTCCCCGCTGTGCGTATCCCGCTTTCCCTCAATACAACCTCCAACACCAAATTAAACAGTGTTGTGGACAACGGATCACCCTGTCTCAATCCCTTCTTAACTTTGAATAGTTCTGACACACTTCCTTCCAGCGTGATTTTATTAGATGCTTTCCTGAGCGTTATCTCTACCAATCTTATTATTTTTCTGGGGATTCCCAGTTTTCCCATCGCGCCATATAGCATGTTTCTCTTGATGGAATCGTACGCCTGCTTAAAGTCTATGAACAGTATATGAAGACTTAAGTTTTGTTCATATGTATTATGCTTCAGTTGTCTCATTATGAAAATTTGATCTGTCGTCGATCTTCCCGTTTTAAATCCTCCCTGATAGTCACCTACTAGTTCTGTTTGGTATTTGTTTAAACGATTTCTAAGGATCCTTGCTAATACTTTATAACATACATCTAGGAGTGCAATTCCTCTGTAGTTATTACAATCCGACCTATCTCCCTTTTTGTATATGGGGTGGACTACTGCAGTATTCCATTCATTCGGCATTCTCTCCTCTGACCAGATCTTGCTTATTAATTCACCTATTCTCGATAACAGTGCTTCACCTCCATGTTTTAAAACTTCAGCTGGCAAGTCGTTTTCCCCTGCACTTTTCCTATTACTTAATTGCATTATGCACTCTCCGACTTCCTGCTCTGTTGGCACCTCCACTGATTTATTTTCTTCTGCTGTTCTCTGTTTATTATCCACCTCATATTCACTTTCTGAGGTACTCCCTTCCTCATCATTTAACAGCTCTCCAAAATACTGCGCAAATCTATCCAGCTTCCCTTCTTTATCTCCCACTAAATGTCCCTCTTTTGTCATCAAATACCGAGGACCTCTCGAGCACACCTTCTTGTTTCTCTTCGTTTCTTGATAAAAATTTCTTATCTCCTTTTTCCTGTAAGTTTCTTCAATTTCTAATAGTTTTCCTTCCAGCTGAACTCGCTTCTTACTTCTGCACATTCTTTTTGCTGTTCTTCACATCCCTTCATACTCTCGCTTTCTTTCTTCTGTGGGGTCCTCTATCATTCTTAGTCTTGCTATATTCCTACTCTGTAAACTCCGCTTGCACTCGTCATCAAACCAATCGGCAACTTGTCTTTTCTTGGCCTTCCCTAGTATATTCTCTGTTACTTCCCTCATCGTCAGTTCTAGTTGCACCCATTCCCCCTCTATATCAATTCCTTGCGGTTTAGTTCCCAGCTTTCTTGTCATTTCCTTCTTAAAGAGCGTCGTGATGTGTTCGTCACTCAGCCGGTGTAACTCATATTTTTTCCTCATTTTTGTTTCCCCTCGCTTTATGATGGGCACTCCCTGGTTCATTTTTGCAATAACCAACATGTGGTCGCTGTCGGCATCCGCTCCTCTAAAACTCCTCACATCCGTTACATTCTTCGCATGTTTTCTTTCAATCAGAATATGGTCAATTTGGTTTCTTGTTCTCCCGTTTGGTGCTAACCATGTCTCTTTATGTATATCCTTATGATCAAATGTGGTACTCATTACCTTTATTTCATTTTCTAGTGCAAATTCTACCAGTCTCTTTCCGTTATCATTACTAACTGTATGCTTGCTTTTCCCTCCTGTTACTTTCTTGTATTCTTCTTCTCTTCCTATTTTTGCATTCATATCACCTACCAGGATCTTGATATCGTATTTCGGACTCTTATTCACCATTGTATCCAGATCCTCGTAAAATTTCTCCTTAATTTCGGTTTCCTTCTCCTCCGTTGGGGCATGCGCATTAATAAAGTTTATTTTCCTATACTTTCCCCTAATTCGCAATCTGCACAATCTATCCGAAATTCCGTCGAACTCCACCACTGCTTCTTTAAATCTCTTATTTACAATGAAACCCACACCCAAGTGCCTGTTATCCACCCCGCTGTTGAAAAACATATGGTCATCTATCTCCATTATTACTTTGCCCCTCTGCTTGGTTTCCTGTAATGCCAATACATCCACTCTGTATTTTTTCATTACTCCCACTAGGTGTTTTAGAGCTCCCTCCTCAAATGTGCTTCTCACGGTCCATGTTCCCAAACTAATCTCGCATCTTTTCGTTCGAATTCTCTCTCTTCCCCCACTTATGTAATCATTAATGTCTCGCCCTTTTCGTGTACCTTGTTCGTGCCTCGTCGTCATCATATCTCCGCCCTCCCCTACCCTGGTCAGTTTTTTGAATTAACGCCGTTAATTTTTATATAGGTATGTTACGGTTAATAACGTTAAATAAGGAAATAAGGTTAAAGCCCGCCATGATGCGTCTTTACAAAATGTACCCTGTCTGAGCACAAGCCCTGCCTCGCGCGAATATATCAACAATAAAAGTCAAATGAGTGAAAATGTCTCTGGCGTTGATGGCGATGACCTTTCTGTCCTTTTGGACCTGACCGAAGAAAGAAGAAGAAGAAAGATGAATCACTACAACAAAACAAATCCACCGTGGCGAGACGCGAACCCCTAGACTTACACTTTTGTTAAGGATGCACATAACCACATGAGCCACGAAGGTGTTGCCGATCGCATTTAAACAGTATTTAAGCAGTCGCTTTCTTGATAATATGGATGGAGGCGTGTCTTGTGTTAGTGTTTGGTATATTTAGTAAATACGCCGCCAGGATATATGACCTTAATGAGCATTAAATATTGTGTTGAAACTTTGTAACAAAGACATTTATCAAACGGAATAGACTTCTTTACTGATGGAACTCTGACAAGATGCATTTCTGAAACAGCCCACCTACCTGACAGAGACCTAACACACGTTAGAAGAAAACTAACTTCTACGGGAGTCGACCCTCCACCCGCCTCAGAATACCGAACTACTAACTCTATGCGATATCTAACCACGGAAACCAGTGACAAATTACTCGAACGAAAGAATAATATTAGGTATACTATATTGTAAGTAGACACCTACTTAATATAAAGTTAGTTTAGGTACTCGTTTACTATTTCTGGTGATTTTCATAACATGTTTTAGTACTCAAAGTCTTAATTTCTGGTAGCAATATTTTAGTGCTTCTTTATTAATTTTGGTTCACAAATATTACTTAGGTGGCAAAGTACAAAAATTGTTATGATTGACTTACATAGAACTTTTTCCAAGGAATTCAGTGGCGTATGTAGTTTTTTCTAGGGAGCGTATTTTTTGAGTTATGACATAAAGTTACTTTTTTTGGTTTAGTTTGAAAGGTCTTTTTTTAAGCTATCAAAATATATATGAGGCATTGAGCGCAAAAGCGGACTAACCCCAACGCATAAAAAACTGAGTAATTTGGCAATGTAAAATAATTAGATTTTGCAGATTTTTTTTTCCGAAAAGTTTTTGCATGTACTCATGTTATGTAGTTTCTGATTCCATTCAAGATGTCTGTTATTGGAAGCAGAACTAGTTACCCCTATAATTTTAATAATAATGATTTTGATGTGGGTTAGTCCACTTTTGCATGGGCTTGTTTGAAACTTTTATGGGATAGTCTGTTAACGAATTTACTTTTATGCTTGAATAGGATTTAATAAAACCAAAATTTATGACAAAACTTTATTACACATCTTCCTCACTAGAATAATCAAGTACAGGTACCTCATTTACATCATTCTGGGTAGTTGTGTTCAGGCCTCTATAATAATCATGATAAATAGGTGGAATGTATTCTAGCAAACTTAGAAGGTCTTTCTTTTTTAACAGATTTATACAGTGCCCATTGGGATAAAGTATATCTAATTTTGAGATCAATGTGGAGTTTCGCTTGCGGATATCAACTTTATTAAAAAGCACGTCAGTATTGTTTGAATATTTGAAATAGATTTTAAACGGCTCCTCTTTCACAAAATGCAGCCATTGCATCTTTAACCACTCCACTTTTGAACGGTCCTCAGCAGATTTTCGATTTGTTATATTCTTTTCAAGCTTTATCGTTGAAAAGAAATCTTTTTTATCCATTAAAATAACTCTAAATGGGTTTCTTTTCCGAGCAGCATTGATGACATCATTCCAGTTTTCTGGGATGAAAATATTTGAAAAAAACTTCTTCTGTTTCTCTACTAACCCGAAGTCCTGATCACATGGCAAATAAGAATGCCCGCTGACCAAGAATTTGTGGTCAATCTCATTTACTGTGTAGTCAGGATTAGAAACAATGTACTGACATAAAAGTGAGAGCTTAATGTTGCGATTTTGGCCTCCACACTGATCAGAATACATGATAAGTTTAGGAGTTTTAACAAAGTATTTTATGAAGCGCAGTAAGCATGAACCTATCTCTTGGGGCCCTCGTGAGGCAATGGATTCATTCCACACAAACATATAAACATTATCAGTACCTAAATCATGAACACCTAAACAATATGTCCACATTTGCCGTTTATAATAACATATGCCTGTTGATAAGACAGGTGTGGGCAACGTTTTCATAAGGTCAAATGTTATAGCAGTAACACTAGAATCTACTTTTGCAAGTGTGGCGTCATCGCGTAGGCCTTGACGTGCACTCTCAGCTTTTCTCTGATGGAGTTCCCTTTCTGCACTCAATCGTCGCTTCTCATTTTCATTTTCTGAAGCATGGATTTTAATCTTAAACGAGTCACATTTTCTGCATGAGTCTGATATAGGTGCATGAAAAGATAAATTAAATTGTTCATTAAAAATTTTTCAGAAAATGAAATTGGAAACAGGATTTGTCGCCGCTTGTCGATAAAGAGAATACATTTTACAAATATTTAAATCAGGTGCCAGGTACTTTCGATTTCTGGATTTATGAAGGGCGTAGTGACTCTCATATACAGGAAATTTTTCAATGAAAGCTTTTACTTCCGCAATTTTATCTGCAGAAGTTTTATTAACAGATTCAGCTTTACCTCTCCGATCACACGGCGGAGTAGCGAGTAATCCCTTTTGTTTCAGTACCCTATCAATTCTACCAGCTGATACTGACAACGCATTCTGAAAGAATTGTTTACATACCTTGACTTCAGATCCACTAGAATCAAGCAAATAATAGAATCTAGTCTTTAGCCTTTTAGAATCCTGAGATTGCGTATATGTTCGAGATTTATTAACAACTTTGATTATTGTAAATAAAAATGATGACTGTAAGTCATAATTTCCTAGCTTATAAAAGTCATTAAATATTTCAGTTTGTCGCTCTTCATTTAGCTTCGTATGACACTTGTTGCTGCAAGGGCATGCACCTGTTTTTGGTTGTTTTTTAGGTACAAGATTGCCCTTCGAATTGACATATTCTTCACCACGTGCACGCTTTTGTTTTCTCTTATTACGCATCCAAACCTGCTCGTTCCTAACACGTTTTTTTCCTTTGCTTCGTACACCACTACTCTCATCTACGTCCGATGAATCAGGTTCTGGACTACTTGCAGAAGACCGGCTATTCTCATCAGATGGCATGTATTCTGAGTTGGATTCTGCAAAATCATCTGGCTCCTCATCAGATTGGTACATTTCTACAAATAATATTAATAAACTGCATGAAATATTGAAAAATACAAAAATATTACCCTGCATTTCTTCTTCCACAGTTTTTGATTGTGTTGCCATAACTTACGCACAATATTCGTGTACAATACAAAATACCTGCTTAATAAAATCTACAAACTTCGACTTATTTTCACAATGACAAACAACAAACATAACCTATCTTCTTAACTAGATATTCCCACAGAACAGAGCAAAAACGGACCAACCAACTTTAGTCCACTATTGCACACAGACAATTTAAAAAACATTCAATGCAACAACTGCTTTTGTGCTGCCATCTAGTTTTGATTGGGAATATGTGGGTTAGTTCACTTTTGCTCAATTCATGCGGTAAAATAGAGTATATTAATGCCATAAACGCAAATTCAGAAAATTTGTGGCTTAAGTCCGCTTTTGCGCTCAATGCCTCGTATATATGTACTTTTATATTGTTATTTCAAAAAACGGCAATGATTTTGGTACTTTTTACCTTTAGAAAATATAAGATAGGTACATACATCCAAGATACCTGTAATTTTATGTTAGCAACTTTTAATAACAACTGAAATAAAAGTAACAAAAACAGAAAAACAGCAAAACAAACAAAAACTAGAAAAACATCAAACAACAAAATTATAGGAACTGCTCAAATTGATTGCCATGTTTTTCAACACACTACATCTTTTAGTTAATAGATTGATGGCATTAATTAAAAAAATAGGATGGGCTTGCAAATATCGGAAAGCTGCATGTGTTGCCTCTGCTAGCTCGGCTTGATTGTTGTATCTTCGTATGTATATTTTTTCTTTTAAAAATGCCCAAACAAAAAAGTCTAATATACTCAGATCCGGAGATTTTGCAGGCCACAATATAGGTCCATTTGTACCCAACCATCTACCCAGAAAATGATTTCTAAATGATTTCTAACTATTGCAGAATTGTGTGCAGGGGACCGATTTGGCTGATTTCTTTTTTGTTGTGTTCGTAATTGTCAGGACAAGGTTTGTATGAAAGAAAATTTGGATGGTATGTTTGTATGAAAATCTGTTTGACAAACAAAAATGTGACGTTCACTTTGACAGTTCTAAAAATTGAATTGTCAGTGTGTTATCGGTGGTGATCAAGGTTTCTTGATAGAATAGGTTAAATCGTTTTATGATCGGAACTTTGACGAATAGGCGCTTAGATCACAAAAGCGCGCGAATGACGTCACTCAGATCCGAAATTTAAATATAAGCTCGCAGAATATCATTTCCTACGTTTTATGCGGAAATTTTTTATTTTGTATGTGCCTACACACGGACGGATTTTTACCGACATACCCCGGCAAGGTTTATTGATAGCATCAATAAACCTTGGTGCCCCAGCGATATTTTGACCGCTTTTTATGAAACATGTTTTAGTAAAATATGAAAAGTTAACAAAACGTTTAATAAACAAATAGTGTCGAAATAACAAAACAATATATGTACCTATTTTAGGAATGAAATGAAATACTAATTTACAATTTTGCTCATCTTTTTTGCAATTTTTGATGAGGAAGCCTGCACTAGAAATGGATAAAGTCTTTTGTGTTGCTGTGTTTGTCTCTTTCTTTGTAGCGCTTTTCTTTTATCTTCAATCTTTTCTTGTTGTCTGTTATTAAGAAATTTTATTCGAATAAAAACTCTTAATCTACAAAAAGATTTCAACAAATCAGCGGGCACGTTGTCAACCTTCTTAGAAATGTAGTTCATGCTATTAGCAACAATTTTTTTTTTATATTCAAACCCGTCTTTATGTAGCCTGCAAAAATACTTTTCCATTTTTTTTACATCATTCATCCAATCATCAGAAGGTTGAGTGAGTCCTCCAAAGGAAAGGTTCTGAAGCCATGAAGGCATGGTATATGTTTGTAGTTCCATTTCCCGTTGTTTCTCGGCTACATACGTGTATTGACCCAATTGAGGGTACTTCTTTTTATGTTTCCTCGCTAAATACCCGGCTATGTATATTAAACCGTCTTTTTCACACACGGGCTTATTATTGGATGTTGTTGAAGATGAGCTGCTTGAACTTGCAACACTCATAGTATCAAGACTTTGTGTTGCGCATGTTTCCTCTAGAACTGGACGTGTTTCTTCGATGTTTACTATTACCTTTGCTTGTTTAAAAGCAGTGGCTAATAGATATTCTCCCTCTTCTTTCGAATTATCCATAGGAGCTAACGTTACATTTGTCCCAGTTTGCAGCATTCCTGGATTTTTCCTAAAATTATCATGCGAATTCTGTAGATTGCGTTGAGTGGGGAAGGATGGTCATGTAAACCCCCTCTTGTCCTTAACTAAAAAAAAAATACATGTATTGTAAGATATCACAACTCCCGTAATATTTTACCTGGGAAAAAAAAATTCTCCAAAAAATCTTGATTAACACGGTGTGCCAAAATGAATTTGAAACAATCATATTTGTTTTTTAAATGACTGTAGAGACCTTGAAGAGAATTTGTTGATATTAGCACACCTTTCTGAAAAACCTGCAAGCCATTTTTCCCGATACATAACATGCCAGACATGGTGTTCTTCATTTCTTCTAAGGCATCATTTTGTTGGTCTAAGCAGAGTTGTATAATCAACTTCTTGCAGTTGTGGACCTCACGGTCGCGTACCTTTTTATGCGTAGTAAATAAATAAATTGTCTTCATATAAAGTGGACTGTAAACTTTAATTATATGAACTAAATAACAACAAAAAAAACACTTAAAACGAGACTTAAACTGAAGAAAACTATTATATTAGCAACGGTTCGCTATGAATGTCAGAACAAGACTGGTTAATATTGTAAAACTCTATACTGAATACACAGGATAAGGGTCGTATAACGACCGGCACCCCTCCGCCCACATTGGGCTTTTCACAAGATGCCATAAATACCAATGGTATGACAAAGTAAAACTGAACAAGAGTCCATAAGGTTTTTTTAAAGGTAAAGGCGCAGAAGGCGTGTAACTGTTCATTACATCAAACCAGTTATTCATAGTTTCAAAAAAAATTCCCACATTTTGCGCCAAAGTTTTGTTTTGGCCTGGCAAATACTGCTTCAGTGCCGTTGCGGTTGAATGAGAAAGTAACTGCACCGCTAACTTCACATTTTGTCTCTGCGTTTTTTTACATTTAATATGCATGAGCTAACTTCTGTTTGGCATATTTCTAGCAACTTCTTCACTGGTTCAACATTAATAAGAGTTCCATCTTTTAAAATAAGTCCGGTATCCAAGAACCAATTTCTTATTAGTTTAAAAATATGTGGAACATCAGCAAAAAAATAAATTGGTTCCTCTGTCATAGGATGATTATAAAACGTATGTTCTGGTGTAATCTTCAACTTCCTCCATAAGCCTTGATTGCTACCTCCGCAGTCTGACACACATGCTACAACATGGTAATTGATTCTATCGAGGCGTGTTATTAAGTCATCCAAAATCTCTTTGGTCATCTTTTGATCGAAACCAATATAAATAGGTTGCTTCCAATTATCAAAAAGACCACGAGCCATTACCACTTGCATGTAATTATGCCGACCAAGAATTTCGTCTTCCTTTTGGTCATATTCATATACACTTGTAATCTAAGACAAGGGGGGTAGTTTATAGTACCGAGTCCCGGCTCTAAATAGTTGGGCCGGTTAACATTTTCAAATAGATGTACAGATTATTAATTAAAGTATGTAATAAAAAATGTTAGCCGGCGGAACTATTATGAACCTGGGCTGGTATATACAGTGCCCGTCTAAAGTCCGTTCCCCCCCTACTAATTTTTGAACCATTTGAGGTACATCCATGAAATTCGGTTCAAGGTAGTCACAGGTCACAAGATATTTTTTGACGTATTAATGACAGCTGTCAGTCTCAAGATGGCGGTCGGGCGCCATTTTGAAAAAATATTTTAAATGGGAAGGGGCGTCATGTGACACCTCGTTTTAAAGGTCTTATCCAGTGCAATATCATACTAAAATATGGCGTAGATACCTGAAAACGTTACAAAATGGTGGCTAATCAAATTTCTAAATAACCATGAATGTTGCTCTCAATCACGTTTGTATGAGAAACAAAATTCGTTGTCGCGGTAACATCTTGTTTTCTACTTGTCAAATGTGGCATGTTTAGTTCCTTCATTTAGAAAAATTTTGACCATGGCTCGTAGCTTAGACGATAAATTTGAAGCGGTTTTGATTTTTGGAGAAGGTGGAAGAAATTACCATCTAACGGTAGTTTTTCCTTAATAAACTCTCTTTTCTCCTCTTATTGGTCGACTTCATTAAGAAATTTCACTACAAATTAGAATAAAATTTCGTTAGAAAAATGTTAAAATTTAAAAATTTAACAAAAGACATCGACGCCATATTTTAGTATGATATTGCACTCGATAAGACCTTTAAAACGAGGTGTCACATGACCCTCTCTCCCATTTAAAATTTTGTTTCAAAATGGCGCTCGACCGCCATCTTGAGACTGACAGCTGCCATTGTTACGTCAAAAAATATCTTGTGACCTGTGATTACCTTGTGCCGAATTTCATTGATGTACCTCAAATGGTTCAAAAATTAGTAGGGGGGGAACGGACTTTAGACGGGCACTGTATGTATATCAACGGTGGAGTCAAGGATGTAAGTATCTACCTTAACTTCATCATAAGATAACGAAGTCAATTTATTAAAATCCGTCTTGGTTCTTCCTGCGGCTTCCATCACATTGAGAACGTCCTCCAAGACGCCACTTTTTAAATTTATGTGCTCTGCCCAGTGCTGCAAGGTTGATATTCCTAGCAGAGGGTACTTCAGTTTTTCCCTCAAAAAAATGTAACATCTCTTGCTCAAGTATCTTATAGTAAAGGCTTTTGACAATTCATCCTGCGTCCATCTGGCTTTAGATTTTTTCTTCAAGGCAATAGCTATTTGATTTACGGTTAAAAAGTCTTTGAATGCTACTGCAGCCTGCTCTTCAAATTTTAACACATAAGTACTTCTTTAATTGTTTCTCAACATCAATAAGTTTGTTTTTTAAAAATTCATTTTCTTTTTGTAGGAATTGTACTTTTCTTGTAAGATGATCATACTCTAGAACTTTTTTCTTTTTTATTGAATCAATTTCCTTTTTAAATTGTTCCAGTCTTCGCTCTAATGTCTCACACTCTTTCTGTTTATTTTTCAGCAACCATGTATTTTCCTCTTGAACCTTTTGAAGCTTTTGTATCAGACCATCACACATACAGACAGTAGTTGAAGGCGTATTTTCTAATTCAATGTTTATATTACAGTCTGTAACATAAGACAAAATTTAAGAACGTGCCTTTATTTCAAGAATGGTAATAGGTATACGTATATTTCTTTCTGTGGGCTTGGCGTCCTCAGGCAAATTTAAAGAAGGGACAGCTTAAAAAAACACAGATAAAAATACGACTGCAATGAAAGTGAAAAATGCCGAGCAGTTTCTTACCAGTTTTCTTTAATTTCTTGGGACGAACACCCATGATTCTTGATTTAAATCCATCTTCAAAATCACGGAATTGAAAATGCTGCGAACATACACGTTTGTTCACTTTGTATTCAAAAGATGATTTCTGATGGCATATTCTTAACCACTCTTTGCATAGAATCGAGTCCTTCGGAAAGTTGAAAAACTTAATAGCATTTTCTTTGTCGTTATATTGCTTCACATATTTGCTTTTCCAACCAGAAATACCACAGTTTTGTCCAGGCAGCTGGCAAAAATAGTAGTTGCTATATATGTAGATCTAATAATCTAATTTAATAATAAAGAACGAAAAAACGTTAACTTACCTTTAAGGACTATATTATGAGTAAGTATAACTTTTTGGGAATAAGTTTTGAACTGATTAAACGAATAGGATCTGAGTGACGTCAAAATTAATTAAACTTGACGTTTCCAATTCGGTTGATATCGTGATTAGTCGTCAATAGGCACTTACGATTTAACCTATTCTATCAAGAAACCTTGGGTGGTGATCGCATGTATTTGGTGTTTCTTTGGAAAAAATGCCACCAATGAGGCGTCGAAATATCGGTCGGCGTACGTGCAATGCAAGCCAACTACATGGTCGAGTCAATGAGATTGACAAAGAGCGTAGACGGCGTTTGGAGCCAAGTCGGATAAGAATTTCTCAAGCCTCAAGCGCGATCCATTATAACTCGGAACAACGGATACAGTCGAGTTCGACGCGCTCAGTTGGAGCTTAGGCACAAAATAATTTGGAACGTCGACAAAACAGAGGCCGAACGCGGCATTAGGGAACAAGAAATTGGAAAAGTTGCCCGGAAAATTGAAAAATTCGGGAAAAGCTGAAAGTGCTTTTTTCTATGGGATTTTGGTATGATATGGATATGCGTAAGTCGGGAAATTCGGACAAACTGTAAAAATCATAATTTTGGAAAATCCACCGGAAAATTTGAAAATTCAGGAAAAACTAAAAGTGCTTAACGGCTGGACCGATTTGGATGATTTTTTTTTGTTGTGATCGTAATTGTCAGGACAAGGTTTGTACGAAAGAAAATTTTTGGAGAATCCACCGGAAAATGTGAAAATTCGGGAAAAACTGAAAGTGCTTAAAGGTTCGGCTAATTCTTTTCAAAAATAAGGTTTTTAGGGAACGAAAAATTGGAAAAGTTGCCCGGAAAATTGGAAAATTCGGAAAAACTGAAAGTGCTTTTTTCTATTGGATTTTTGTAGGATATGGATAGGCGTAAGTCTGGAAATTCGGACAAACTGTCAAAATCATAATTTTTTGTATGCACTCGCGATCATAACTGAGGATAGGAACGACAACGACATTTTTGGTTGAATATAAACGTAATCAGAAAAATGTTTCACATTGAATAAACGATTTGGTTAATGAATCAAAAGTTCAATACGAAAAGTAATTTTAGGCAGGACAACGTCTGCCGGACCCGCTAGTAATATTAATAAAACTAGCTGCATGCAACTTTTGCTAATATATGTCAACAGATAATTATTCAGTTGTTAACATAAAATCACAGGTATCTTGGATGTATATCTTATATTTTCTAAAGTTAAAACTTAATAAGTACCAAAATCGTTGCCGTTTTTTTTAATAACAATATAAAAGTATATATATTTTGATAGCCTAAAAAAAGACCTTTCGAACTAGACCAAAGCCTACTATGATTTCCATAAAAAAATTTAACTTTATGTCATAACTCAAAAAATATGCTCCCTAAAAAAAACTACGTACGCCACTGAATTCCTTGGAAAAGTTCTACATGAGTCAATCGTAACAGTTTTAGTCTGCTTAGTACAAAAATTGGAGAGTTTTCGAAAAACGATAAAAATCAACATTACTTTTTTTCTCGAAAACTAAAAACGATATCCAAATTATAGTTTCAGCTTTCTATTATACTCAAAAAAGTAGCTCAGGTTCGCGAAAACCCCAAGGCCCTATCTCTGCTGCTTCTATGAGAAACCCCCAAATCACAACGAAAATAGGACAGTCTGTACAAGGTGTCCCAAACTGGACGCGTTCTTATGGGAACACCCCTTATTTGAAGAGATAGAAAAAAATTAACCAAGGTGTCCGGAGCTCAAATTTAATGAGAAAACCACTGGCGCAAACAAAACTTTGCTATCTCTTATCGTTTGGCCGCTAGAGGGCGATTCTCAAATTTCGTCGATTTATTTTATGTCGTATAACTTGTTTATTAATAAAGATAATTAATTTTGGTAAAAACTTTCTTAAGGCACTTTTTTCCGTAGAATCCATTGCAAGAGGCAGTTTTATTACAGGGCGTTTAGATTTTCGTGCACCACCCCAAACTCATTTTTTTTATATAGACCACCCTATACAGGGTGAATCAGGAATCCTTCTATGTATTGGTATTTTTGTTATTTGAAGAGCTACAAAGTCGGTTAAATGAGAGAAAAGTTGCACTATTTTGGGGCCATCTTAAATCTACTTTCAAACTTTCAAAAATTTTCACAGCTTTCTAGATATAATTAAAAAATTAAAATTTCCGATTTTTTTTTTTTGTTGATAACTCAACTGTGGTTTGTGCAAATGACTTGAAACTTGGAATGCTTACATAAAAGAACGTTGTGCATCGTTTGGTGACATTGGCAGTGCAGTGCGATCTGTCATTTTTGCAGAGCGACAGTCAACTTCTTTTTTCTTTATGGCAGCCATATTCATTTCTGCCGCTGACATTAAGACAGCATTATTATGATTGCAACGTTTTTTTAATTTTTTAAATCGAACCTCAAATAAAGAAGTTACAGAGAGAAACATGTTAGCACATGTAATCAAGGTAGCCATGCAACAAAAGATCTGCGGTAAGTAAAAATCTTTATCAATAAACAATTTAATTTGAGTGGAAGCCCACGTATTCCCACTTGTTCTATTTGAAGAGATAGAGGTTCGGTTAAATCAGCGAATACTTGCGAAATTACTAGCAATAAACGGTGTTTTACTTTTATTAACTGATCTTTAAAGAACGAAAACCAATCTTAAAGGAACAACCTCTTCCATATCCTCAATTTTAAATGCAAATCCTGGCGTGAATTTGTCCCAGGAACTGACAGCAGGAAGTTTATGTCAGTTGCCGTTCGATTTCAAAATTGCATACAAATTTTTATTAGGTATTAGTTGGCCGTGGTCTTATTAGATTGTTTTGTCCTTGTTTGACATAATTGTTGTATTTGACTTACTGTTGTTTTGACGTACCTATTTCAATGGCAACTTATAGTGAGGATGAACGGTATAATATGTTCTGCGTTTACATTTCTTGTGGACGGAATGCAGAGAGAAGTGCTGAGAAGTATTGGAGAGAATACCCCGAGAGAAGGCAACCCCACATCTCGCAATTTGAGAAAGTTGCACGACAAGTGTATGAAAATAAACATTTTTCAAATGCCAAAAAACCACGCAGGCTCAATGAGGTGGCAGAGATCAATGTGTTGGCATCTTTGGCGACAAATAATGGCGCATCTTCCCGACAGCTTGTTTAATAGCCGGCACTAGTCAAATGACTACAATTCGAGTGCTTCACAAGCACAAGTACAAACCATACCGTAAGAGATGTGGTCATACCCTTCATCATGAACAGGATCCCAATCGGCGCTCCGAATTTTGTACATGGTTTTTAAATCAAACGGAAACCGATGGAAACTTTCCCCGGTCAATTCTTTGGACGGACGAGTCCAAATTTACAAATTGTGGAATTTTCAATAGGCACAATGAGATATTATGGCGGCAAGAAAATCCTAATCTTCTACAAGAAGTGCGACCCCAAATTAAATTCGGTTTTAATGTGTGGTGTGGTATAATTGACAATAAAGTGATTGGTCCAATTATTTACAACCAAAATTTAAATGGGCAGAGATATTTAAACCTCCTTCAAAACGACATTGAAAATGAACTCGACAATTTACCAATAGTACAACTAAGAAAAATACAATGGTTCCAACAAGATGGTGCTCCTGCCCACAACACTCAGGTTGTAAGGGAATACTTAAATCAAAAATTTCCGGGGAGATGGATAGGCAACAACAGCCCCATATTGTGGCCGGCAAGATCGCCTGATCTCACGCCCCTTGACTTTTTCCTGTGGGGGTATTTGAAAGACAAAATTTACAACACCGTGTATGATACAATTGAGGAATTGGAAGAGGCCCTTCGTGCACACATTGTAGCATTGCCAGGAAGACAAATTAGGAGTGCTATTGATAGTGTCTCCAGCCGCTGCAATAGATGTCTACAAAATAATGGTAGACAATTTGAATACTTGAGTTAATTAAAGTTGCTTTGCTGTTTTATGGCATTTTGTTAAATTGTTTATTCGTTGTTATTGTTATTTGTTTTATTGTTCTTTAAAGTTCCATAGTTAATCAAAAAGTAAAAGAAATGTAGGATTTTATTTTAATCCAAGTACTAATTGACCCTTTTCAAAATTTCCATAAATATTTTGACCACAGCCGATTTTTTAAACTCTTCGGGAACCACCGTTTATTGCTAGTAATTGCTCAAGTATTCGCTGATTTAACCGAACCTATATCTCTTCAAATAGAACAGGTGGCAATACGTGGGCTTTCACTCAAAATAAATTGTTTATTGATAAAGATTTTTACTTACCGCAGCTCTTTTGTTGCATGGCTACCTTGATTACATGTGCTAACATGTTTCTCTCTGTAACTTCTTTATTTGAGGTTCGATTTAAAAAATTAAAAAACCGTTGTAATCATAATAATGCTGTCTTAATGTCAGCAGCAGAAATGAATATGGCTGCCATAAAGAAAAAAAAAAGTTGACTGTCGCTCTGCAAAAATAACAGATCGCACTGCACTGCCAATGTCACCAAACGATGCACAACGTTCTTTTATGTAAGCATTCCAAGTTTCAAGTCATTTGCACAAACCACAGTTGAGTTATCAACAAAAAAAAAAAATCGGAAATTTTAATTTTTTAATTATATCTAGAAAGCTGTGAAAATTTTTGAAAGTTTGAAAGTAGATTTAAGATGGCCCCAAAATAGTGCAACTTTTCTCTCATTTAACCGACTTTGTAGCTCTTCAAATAACAAAAATACCAATACATAGAAGGATTCCTGATTCACCCTGTATAGGGTGGTCTATATAAAAAAAATGAGTTTGGGGTGGTGCACGAAAATCTAAACGCCCTGTAAAAAAACTGCCTATTGCAATGGAATTTACGGAAAAAAGTGCCTTGAGAAAGTTTTTACCAAAATTAATTATCTTTATTAATAAACAAGTTATAGGACATAAAAGAAATCGACGAAATTTGAGAATCGCCCTCTAGCGGCCAAACGATAAGAGATAGCAAAGTTTTGTTTGCGCCAGTGGTTTTCTTGAGGGGTTGACAACTTATGAATTGTTGTGTACAGGCTAATGTGAATTGAATTCAAATTAAATTCGAATAGAATTGAATTGACTGAATTGAGTTGCATTATAAGAATTGAATTTGAATTGACTGAATTTTTTCGAATTGGGTTGAATTAAATTTGAATTGACAGAATTACTTGCGAATTGATCTGAATTGACAGAGAATTACTTGCGAATTGATATGATTTGAATTTGAATTGAATTGAATTGAATTTGAATCGTCTGAATTGAACTTGAATTGGTCGAATTGAATTTGAACTGTATATTGCGTGTCTGACGATTGAAAACATAATACGAAATTCGAAGCGACTGCTCGAGATTCTGTTTGCTTCTAGAAAAAAGGGAGGGAAAAAGCATGAATGACTGTGCAATTGTCATAGTATTTCGCAGCTAGCAGTTGGCTCCACATTAGCGTGATATTAGCAGACATAGAGAGCAGAACTCGAGTAGAGGTTAATCTAGTTAGCTACCTGATAGTTTTGCTTCCGGGGTTCCCCCAATTTTCGCGTTTTGTTAGTTTTATGGTGTGCATGAAAAATTGGATATGGATCAGGATAAAGAAAAAAGCATAAGACAAAGCGAGGGAGAAAGGAACTAATCAATAGAATATGGACTTCGATGGAAAAGACTGTGCATTTAGGAGAGATACCATTTTATATAAAGTTTTTATTATATAGGTGCGGTTACGACACCTTTTTGTCACTGATAAATGCGGAAGAAAATTTCATAAGCGCGATAGAGGAATACTTAGCGGAAAATATCGGAGACATACAGGAAGAAATTAAGACTAAAGGATTGCATGAATTGCACTATATGCGCGTGAAAGAAAAATTTCAATTTTTACCAGGTGGGTAAAGTTCTTAATTTTTATAGTAGTACGTAAATTAATGGTGGTGCATTTTGCTTTCAGTACTGAATATTATTTTAGCCCTCATTCCAATAGTTGAGTTTGGAAAAAATTGCCGATTTCAATGGTACACGTTTCTGAATTTATATGTATAGGTACATACAAGGTGTTCCATTGAGCGTGTGTTGCAACCTTAGTTGCAACCAAGTTTGTTATTGTAAATGGAATGCTAAAGTGTCTGTTACTCGTTCAGAGCCCTTCCTAATTCTTCTTTGCTGGATGCTAATACTGCTATATCATCCGCGGATCTGAGCATATTAATAGTTTGGTCCTGTATATTAATTCCAGCAGCTATTCTGTCTTTAACAATATTAATCGCATCTTCGATATATAAATTGAAAACTAGCGGTGGCAAGGCACATCTCTGGCTCATTCCCCTTCGAATACTTATCTGCTTCTTTACGTTCCTGGCTCAAATTCTATAGCTGCTGTTCGCTCTTTGTAGAAATTACGTATTATTCTCCTATCCATATATCCATATATCCTCCCTACATTTCTGAGCACTTCGGGCATCTTCCTCCATTTTACGCCGTCGAAGGTTTTTTCTAAATCTGCAACCTCTATACAGGGTGATTCAGAACACATACGCCAAACTTCAGCAGTTTATAGAGGAGCTCAAAATAAGAAGAAAAGTTCCTATGGACATGCAACCAAAAGATACACTTAAGTAAGATACAGGGTGTTGAAGTTCCTGGAAAAAGAATGATTATCTCCAAAACCAAGGAAGCCATAGAATTAAAATTTTTAGGGTACCTAACTGTCCTTTGTAGACCTCTATTATTAAAAAAAAATACTGGTAAATGGCATTTCCTGTTTTATAAATATTTCGATTGGTTTCGTCTTTTATTCAAATTTAATTTGAAATTTATTTACCTAACTGAGAAGTGAAAAGTCAAAAATATTTTACATTTACCGGCAACAAGGTTTACTGGGAATAAATAACTTAACTAGCAAGGCATGGAACCAAACTAAAAATTTAATTCATTGAATTAAATTCGAATTGCTCGAACAGAAAATGAATTGTTCGAACTGAAGTTGAATTTGTTGAATTAAATCCAAACTTCTGGAATTAATTCTAATTTTTTGAAGTAATTCTGCATTTTTGAATTACTTCTGAATTTTTTGAATTAGTTCAAAATATTTGAATTTTCCTGAATTAGTTCAAAATGGAATTGAATTGTACGTCAATTTTTTAAGTTGTCAACCCCTCGGGTTTTCTCATTAAATTTGAGCTCCGGACACCTTGGTTAATTTTTTTCTATCTCTTCAAATAAGGGGTGTTCCCATAAGAACGCGTCCAGTTTGGGACACCTTGTACATTATGGCTGCGGCAAACAAAAATTATTTTTTCTGGTTAAACTATGCCAGATAGCGTCTGGACAAATCATTAAAAAATGTGAACTCCTTTGCATGTGGATGTGATGATCAACTTAAGACCACTTAGGTAACACATGAGCAAAAAAATGATGTCAAAACCGCCTTTTTTCAGTACAGACTCACATTCAAAATTTAATCCTCATAGTTAAATTCAATTTTTTGTCGATTAAAAAAAACATTTTTTGAAGATCTTTTACGTCGTTTTGGTCTCAGGAATATGTGCCGACCTTTTGTACAGACCTTTTAGAGACACCCTGCACAGGTACTCTCTTGACGAGTTACTTATCCATCAAACAATAACTTTGACCTAATACATTTTACAGTACATTAAATTCTCTAATATTTGTTATTTGAGAAAAAAAATGTAAGTATTGTTGTATTTGCTTTTTGATGTATTTTATGTTGTCATAAAAATATACTACCAATTTATTTACATACAAAAGCAAATTACCTAATCTAGAACAACAATTAAACAACAAAATGAAACAAACTCATTTTTTCTTTGAAAATGTCACCGATGTAATATGAACATCCTGTAAGGCAATAATAAAATCTTAAATACAATTTTAACTTACTTCTAATGAATGGAACATGGCTCTTGCAAATAGATCAGCATCTTCTTTGGAACTAAAGTTTAACCCGTAAACTTGTTTATTGTCTCTCCATTGATGAAAAGTTGCCGTAGCTTGATTGTATTTCAGTCCTTTTAAAATGGCACAGTTAATGACCACCTAAAGAAATAAAATGAACTAGTTACACAAAAGCCCTATTTATAATAGGAGGACTTCATAATACTATTCAACACATCCCAACGATAACTTTAAGGGAAGTCATTAAACACTCAGAAATTGTTTTAAAACGAGTAATTCAAACAAAATGAAGGTTCTTCTCTTCAATGATAACCAAGAAATTGCAATACGAAAACAATATAAGTGTCATTGCCTGCATTTTAAGAGGATATTAAAACCTTGTTTATAAAAAAGTTTATTCCTTTAAGTCGTAAACTCATTTCTCATTATGCCGAAGGTTCCTTTATGTCTGTTCTGTATCATACTATTGTTTCTTAAATAGAACGTCCTCTACATTTTGAATTCCTTGATTGATTTTAAAATTAGGTTGTGAAGCTTCTTTCTTCTAAATTATAAAATTTTTGTCATGACGCTTTGAAATTTTCGAATTTAGTCATAAGTATAACCCTTATAACTGAAAAACTTTACAACTTAGATAAAAAAGTTGTTTATAATCTTCTTTTAAAACCAACCATTCAAAAATGCACTCTTGTATTAGTCTTTTCATATGAGAACAGACAAATATGTAGCGTGCACACAAACAAGTTTTCCTGGACGTACCACAGTTGCTAGGCAACAAGGACGTGACCGTCCATTCTCCTTTCGCTTCAGTGTCCCATTTCTGACTCTAGTATGTCTCCAACTATTCCTCCGTGTCTCAGAAGGTGTCCTAATATCCTATCTTTCCTATTTATTAAATTCCATACCGTTCGCTTTTCCCCAACTCTTTCTAATACCTCCCTATTGCTAACCTTATCTATCCACGGTATCTTCATCATGCGTCTGTAGCTGAATTAGCATTATATTTTGTATTAAACTTTTCGCTCGCTTCAGTTTTTTGTTTGATAATTCCGAGGATAATTCACTATTAGCTGGTCGACCTGTTTGAATCTTCCTTGATCCACAAGTTAATTCACACAAAAAATCCTTACCAAAGTCTTTCTTCTTTACTCTATTATATGTTTCCGCCACAACACAGTTCGTATGAGTTTTTTTGGAATACATATTCACCCAGTAGATAAAAGAAAGAGTGGCCAGGAAGGGGGAGATAGCCTGGGCGGAATAAAGGAAATATGGAGGCAGCACTTCCAGTCAATTATTGGAAAGCAAAATGAGGTCGAAGAGGTACACACGGGGGAAGTGGATGAGGATGAAGACAGTCTAGAACCAACGTACGATGAGGTAACCGAAGTAATAAATAGAATGAAAAATGGCAAAGCTCCCGGAAAAGATGGAATTATGGGGGAAATGTTGAAATATGGAGGAGAAGCACTATATGCCGAAATGTATAAATTAATAAGAGCAATATGGAACAAAGAGAAAATGTCAGAGCAATGGAAGAGTAGTATAATTGTGCCAATATTTAAAAAAGGAGATATAGAGGATTGCAGAAACTATAGGGGCATATCGTTGCTAAGTGCTGCATACAAAGTGCTATCGAATCTTATACAGAAAAGGCTATCAGGATATGTGGGGCAAGGAAATGGTATCATTGGCGAGTATCAGTGCAGTTTTAGAGGGGGAAAATCTACTATCGATGCGCAACACATGGTGAAACAAGTGTTATAGAAGGGGGACGAATACAGGATGGATCTGCAGCTTCTGTTCATAGACTTTCAGCAGGCGTTGGACTCACTAAGCAGAATTAAATTGCAATACGTGATGAAAGATTTGAGAGTACCGGCAAAATTGAGAAGACTTATTAAAATGTCAATGGATGGTAGTATGGCCTGCGTTCGGACAGTTGAAGGAGATACCCCAAGTTTTAAAATCAATGGCGGAGTAAGACAGGGAGATGCATTATCAGCTACGCCCTTCATCATAGCATTGGAGGGTATGGTAAGAAAAGTAGGACGTAACGGATCAATTGCAAACAGGGAAGCCCAACTGATTGCCTACGCTGATGATGTGGTAATAATATCTAGATCGATGAAGAAATTGGAAGAAATCTGTATAAAACAGTTATAAGGCCAGTTGTAACATACGCAGGGGAAGTAATGAGCCTGACAAAACAAAGTGAACAGAAATTGAAAATATTCGAAAGGAGAATACTAAGAGTGATACTGGGACCAAAGAAAATTAATGACCGTGAAAGTAGACCAAGGATGAATTTTGAAATAGAGCAAGAAATGGGGGAAGAAGATATAGTGAAGTTTATTAAGGCACAAAGAATGCGATGGCTCGGGCATGTAATGCGAAGTGGGGAAGAAACAATGATCAGAAAATTGTTAGTATGGAAACCAGGCTATGGTAGAGGGCAAGGGAGGCCAAGGATGAGATGGTGGGACGAGGTGATGGAGGACTTAAGAACGATGAAAGTTGGGAATTGGAGAAAGAAGATTAATGATAGAGAGTGGAGAAGAGTTGTGTGGGAGGCCACGACACATCGGGGACTGTAGAAAGACAATAATGGGGATTAATCCACCCCAATAAAGGGATTGTGAAGCTTCAGTCACGAAGCGGCAAAATTCCGACTAGGGATGTTAATTGCCTATACGAGGGGTTTACCGCTAGGAAAAAATCTGTCCCAAGTATTTCCCATTTCCAAATATGCCCTTACTATTCTTACTATTTCCTTGCAATTTCTTACTATTTCCTACTATTTCCTCACTATTTCTTAGTATTTCTTAACTATTCCTTAGTATTTCTTCACCATTTTTTAGTATTTCTTCACCATTTCTTACTATTTCTAAGTATTTCCAGAGTATTTCCTAGTATTTCTTTACCATTTCCTAGTAGTTCTTTACCATTTCCGAGTATTTCTTTACCATTTCCGAGTATTTCTTCATCATTTCCAAGTATTTCCAGTGTTCCCGAGTATTTTTTACAGTTTCATTCAATTCGTACCTTTTACCTCGCCTTTTACTATTACAAAAATAGCATACATTATCTATTTTCTTCTTGTGAAATAATTTACTGCACATTTAATTTTTGTGTTGTAAAATAAATGTTTCACGATATAAACGATTATAAACGTCACTTGAAAAATAACCCCTATACAATTTATTAAATTTTGAAGTATAACGCCCATTTTCTTTAAGAATTGTCAGGGTGTCCAAAATTAAGTGCGTACCATTGTTAACTTTGTTATTATTGGACCTACGAGGTTGGTTAAATGGGAAAAGAATTAGTCGAGGAATTAGTATTTCTTATTACGAACAATATGGTGAACATCGCATTTTCGCGATATTCACACAAACATCAATGTTTTAAATGGAACGCCCTATATATTTCTGTAAGTGTTGAAAGAGAATAAAAGTCTGAATAAAAAAGTCTTATGGAACAACTATCCCAAAATTAAAAATAACATGGCTTTTGAAGCTCGTTTTGAAGGATCAAAACAGCCCGCTGACGCTGGTATCACGTTAGGTCTCACGTTAGGTAGCCCATAAAACAAATTTGGTTGGCTCCCATGTTTAAAATTCGCAAATAAGTAGTAAAATAACAATCAAATACTGTTAACACCTGCCGACAATAATTATGACGCAAAATTAGTTTCATGGCCTACCTGATGTGATATACTGGGCTCGATACTGGGGCATTTTTTATGCTCCAAAAGTCAAGTTATTTTTAATTTTCAAATAGATGTTCATGTACACAATTTTATACTCTGTTTAAATATGCAAAAATATACATGTTGTCCCATTTAAAAAAATTATCGTTTATTTTATGTGAATATCTCGAAAATGCTATGTTCGATTGGTTTTTTTGTTTTCACCATCTTATTCTTCACGAAAAACACTAATTCTTTGCCCATTTAACCGACCTTGAACGTTCAATAATAACGAAGTTAGCAATTGTGGACACTTATTAATTTTGGATACTCTGTATATGTATGCATGATGCGTTAGGAACTCTTCCCTAGTTTGGATGTGTGTTTCATAACCTCTCTAATTAATATTTAAGTATTGCTTACTAATTATGTTACTCAATTGATAAAACTTAATTTCCCTTCCTTGCATAATTAAATGAAATTTTAGCCCCCACGGTCGTGGTTTTCATAAAAATGCGAAAACAATAAACATAATAACAATGCTATTGTATGTCACCTCTCGCGCCGCCGCCGTGTCTAAATCGAGACCTATATAACATGATTACCGATATTTACAATAACTAAAATGACATGTGTTCGAGTATGTATTCAAAAAATGCTAGATATTCTTGCAATTCGCGAATGGTCACCACAGTTAAATACCGACAATTCTAGATGACCAAAGCAGATACTGAAAAGCCGGCAAATCGGGGCAAAGTCCCGAGATATTACATAACTAATCAATCAAAACCGAATTTATCAATTTAACATTATTCGTTTATATCGAGGTTCATATTCGCTCCCAAGAGTTCCAACATTTTAAAGATTCCAAACATAATTATGTGACAAGGTCTTGGACACGGTAGTTAATATTATCTTCTATATTACCCCTCAATTTCGGGCTCAGTTTAATTCACCCCGCATCGATCTTGTCCAATGATATTTCTTAAATTATAGGTCCACAAGTTGCACAAAAAGCGAGTAAAAATGACAGTATACCTCGCGGTATACCTAAAATTTAATTTTGTTGAACAGTATATACCTACGAGTACCTAACTAAAATAATATAAAAGTCTATCGTTAAAACCTCCACTTAAAAAGCTCTTCACTTCCAAAAATTGTTATCCGTTTTTATATGAATTTTGGTACCGATGATGCTATTTGCGGGGATATTTACAAATATTTTTCAGAGTTTAAAATAGGATGGCAACTATCAATTTACATTAAATAATAAATCCAGGAATACTTGTAGGTATAAAGTTCATACCATTTTTTACTCGATTTTTTATTTGCTTTGAATGCTCACTATGACCCTACCACTCACTGTTGCTACAGAAGAAACTTATTACATATTGTTCACGTGTCAACAATTGAGTCAAGTCGAAGTCACGCTATTGGCCGTCTACACTGAGAGAAAGGTTTATTTATATCAATGTGAATTTTATTTCTGGGAAATAAATGGTAGACCTGTATACAGCGAAATGAATATGTTAGTTCCATTAACTAAATCATCTACTTCGAGATTTTATTTCAATTAATTTCATAATTTATTTGACAGAAATAAACCACAGAGTTTGTTAAAATATATTACTTATTTGTGACAACTTGTCACTGACAAGTAAATTATATATTTGTAGCTACCAAATTAATTATTTGTCGCAAATAAATAATGTATTTTAACAAACTCTATCATTTCTTTCTCTCAAATAAATTATGAAATAAAACCTCCAAGTAACGGCTATATTTACTTACCCACTTAATTGAACTGACTTGTTTTTATTTCATCGTATACCTTGCAGGTGGCAGATTGCCCTTATTTATTCAACAGAAATCAAATACATATTGTAAGATTGTTGTTATGTTGTTCAAACTTATTAATAATTAACAAAAGTACAACAACAATAATATCTGAAATAATATAAAAAACGTATATTTTATTTCCTCTTGGTTTCGGCTGAAATCCAGGGTCCTTTTGTATGGAGTGGCTTAACAGATATCAGCGAGAGCTTGGCCCGCGCCATCTAGCGTAGGGTAGCGCTCACTACTTGATGCGCTGGGGCGGCCGGTCAAGTAGATAATATAAATATACCTTTCTCACAATGTTCAGCTCTTCCTCTAAAAGCCTAAATTGACATTAGCCACAGCCAAACATGAGTGTTTATTTGTTACAAATACATCGTGGCTTTTGTTTCAAAGGCAATATTTATTTAGGCGAAATCATAGAATTAGCTTAAATTAAATTGCGAATAATTGTGAGAAATAATATATATTTTCCACAAATAAAGATACCAAATCAAGCATTTCATAATGGGAGATATACCAGAAAAGTTGCGGTAAATAAGGTTTATCTAGAAGAAGTAATTTTTAGTTTTTAACAAGTCACTGTTATTCTACAGTCAAATTTATTTGTTGGGAACTACCCATTTTTCTCAGTGTACTGTGGCCTCATATTTGCTTCTGCGCCGCGGAGAACGCGACCGGCTTACCGGCCAATGTTTTTACTAATACTAGTACGTTTGGCGCGAAGAGGGAGTAGAAAGTTTTATAAATATCGGTCGACTATTTCCAGTACTTCCTAGGTATTTCCCTTACTATTTCCAGTATTTCCCTGAGTATTTCCAGTATTTCTCAGACTATTTCCAGTATTTCTTTACCATTTCCTGGGTATTTCCTACTATTTCTGAGTAAAAAATACTATTTCTGGACTATTTCGTAGTATTTCTGCACCATTTCCACCATTTCTCACCATTTCGGAAATACTATTTCTTGACCCTGTCCCAACCATTTCCTTAGTGGTAAACCCCGCACCACCCCTCCTGTCTGCCCCTTTCTCATGACCTCTTCCAAATCTGATATAAATATGTTAAAAAGGTAAGGGCTCAGTGGGCACCCCTGCCTAATCCCCTTTCAGTCCAGAATACCCCACTCGTTCCTTCTTCCACCTTCACCCTATTTTTCGTTGTACTGTATATTTCTTGTATTCTGTTTCTCAGGTTCTTGCTTACTTGTCTTTTTTCTAACATCTTCATGAGTCCTCCTATGTTCACTGAATCAAACGCCACCCCGAGATCCACAAAACATGGTAATATCTTTCCTCCCTTCTCTCTCACCTCTTTTCCGATTACATGATTTAGCGTATATATTTGTTCTCTATAGTGGCTCGTCCTTTTCTGAATCCTGTTTGTCCTTCTGGAGTAATTTGTTTTTCCTCTATCTCTTCCTCCAGTCTCCTTACCAAGACAGATGGGTATATCTATATGCCGAAGGCATCAGCGTTATTCCTCTATAATCATTCACCTCTTTCCCCTCTCCTATCTTTCTTATTGGTACAATCAATTCCTCTCTCCACCTTCTTGGAAAACCTTTGCCTATCCATATGTTATTACATACTTCTTTTATCATTCCTAGTGATTCATCCCCTCCATGTATCCGAACTTCATTCTCTCTCTCCTTGTGTTTCTTTGTGTCTGCTCGCCCCTTCTCTTCTTTCTTCCTCCGTCCCTCCCAGCATATGCATAAAATATCTCTTCCATTCATCCATTTATATTTTTCATCTGTACCCTTCCTCTGTTTTCGTTCTCGTTCTCTATTATACCCCATATCTCTCTCGTCTTCAAGTTTTCTATCTCCTGCAGAAATCTGGTTCTCGCTTCTTTTTTCTTTTCTCATAATTTTTTATATATGGTTCTCTTACTTTTAAATATTCATTTTTACTCATCTTTTCGCTGAATTTGACCGAAATAAAACTAAGTAATAAAAAGATACAAAACATACCTACACGAAATGAAGTAATTACCTGGGCGTGATAATTGATGAGGAGCTAAATTATGGGAATTATTGTGTATATACCATGTGCAACAGGAGCATGGTACACCCCCTTTTTTTCTTTATTTTTGAAGATACATTTTTGTAACTTGGCACATAGTATGTACCGGGGGGTAAACCGCTGGGGATTTATGGTGTACACTATGTAGGAATTACAGGATTTAGAAGGAATTATGGGGATTTATAAGGAATTATGGGAATTTTTAAGGAATTATGGAGAATTATTGGGATTTATCGTGAATTACAAGGGATTTATTAGGAATTACAGGGGATTTATTGGGAATTACAAGATAAATAACCGTTGGTAGAAATTTATGCACATGCGCAATAAGCTGCCAGACAAGTTAGTTCGCGCTCTGAGAAGGGCTCCTATCTGCGAGAAATTAATACCTTTATTAATATTCGACGACAAATTGAGAAGTTATTAATCTAAATATGCCCATATTTTTCACTTCATGTCGGATTCTACCGTAAATTTACATCACCATAAATTTCTCAGTGCGAAAACTGGTTGGACGCGTACCTCCATCCTTTCATATCCTGAGTTAACCTACGTATTTCCCTAAAAGTATAACATCCTACATCCCCAACTATTTGAGAGCAGTAGTCTAATGTGGGCCTACCCCTACCTCTTTTTATTCCTATCTCCGACTCTAGTCTGTCGCGAACTCTTCCTTCGTGTTTCATCATACGCCTGTAGCACCACATTTCAAATGCTTCTATTCTTTTTCAATCCGCATCTTCTGTTGTTCAAGTACCGCACCCGTAGTACCGTACTCAATATATACGTCTTTAATAGTCTCTTCCAAGTTTCTACATTAACCGTTCCTGAATATAAGTTGTTTCTTTTTGTCAAACGCAACTAGGGCCTGCACTATTATTTTTTTATATTTCTAGTGCTCCTACTATCGCCAGTTATTTGACTTCCTAAATAGTAGAAATCCGCGACCTCCTCTATCTTCTCAATTCCTATTATTTGTATTTTAGCTTTAGTTCTATTTTCACGCCCTCTTCATGCCGTATCCCTCTATCAAAACTGCTTCCATTTCGTTCAGAGCTATTTCTAATTCGTCTTTCCTGTATGCTAACACTGCTATACCATCCGCGAATCTGAGTATGCTAATAGTTTGACCCTCTCTGTTCATTAATCCTTGAAGCTGTTCTGTTCTTTACAGTATTAATCGCATCTTCGATATATAAATCGAAAACTAGATGAGCCAACGCACATCCCTGTCTCATTCCCTTTTGGATATATACTTCTCTTCGTTCCTGCTCAAATTCTATAACTGTCGTTTGCTCTTTGTAGAGATTATTTATTATTATTCTGTCCCTATATTTCATCTCTGCCTTTCTGAGCACTTCGAACATTTTCTCCCATCTTACGTTGCCGAAGGCTTTTTCTATTGTTTTTTCTATAATTGCTAATAAAGCTAGAATGGCCTCGTGCGTTCCCCTATTTCTTCTAAATCCGAACTGATCTCCTAATATTTCTTCAGCCCTTTTCTCTAACCTTCCTTGCAAAATTCTAGTCAGAATTTTTGACGTTTGGGAAGTTAAACTGATCTAAAATCTTCACACTTATCCGCGCCTTTCCTTTTTGGAAAAGCGAATATGTTTTTCCTTTTGTATTCTCTCGAATGTCACCTGTTTCGTATACTGCTAACTAGTTTAAATAGACCGCGAAATAGACTCTCTTACCTCTTGACCGGCAGACTTTAAAATTTCTGCCTGCAATTCGCCTGCTACTGGTGCTTTATTGTTTTTTAAATTTTCTAATGCTAGTTCAAACTCTCCCCTCATTATAGGACAGCCTAGGTTATCCCCTCGGTTATCCCCCTCCACACTGATTTCCTTTTATAATATATCTCCTAGTTCTTGTCCCGCATAATAAGATTCCCAAATATTCCTTCCACCTTGCCTCTTCCTTTCTTCCGATTAGGATGTCACCTGCCTCGCTTCTAATATTCTTGCTGCTAATTCCAATTTCTCTGAAATTTCTCCTAATTATTTTATACGCTACGTCATTTTTTCCTATTTCGAACGTATGTTCCACTTCTTTGCATTTATTATCAATCCCCTTTGTTTTTTTTCGCTTTACATAAAAGATAAAATGTATGTGTAGAAAAAATAATGGTGGTCATGTTGAACAGTTTTATAAATGTCTATAGTATGGACTTTTAAGTTTCTACTTTCATTATTTATGTTCATTACCTTTCGCTACAAATACATCAAGAAAGATATGTGTCATGTAAAAATCTCAAAATATAAGCAAACACCCAGTATGCTGACTGTGCATCCTTTTATGAGCAAATATGCATATACCGTGTGTCCCGGGAATTCTGAAGCATCCTGTTTAACATGGGAAATTTGAAAATTGCGATTTGTATGTCCCCAAAGTGGTTTAAGAATATTCCGAGTATCAGGACACATACAATGTGCACCAGAGAACGTTTTCGTGCAATAATTTTCAAAGTTTGACGAAAAATATCAATAATATTTCCAAAAATATAACGCGTGGGAATCAACTTAGTTTAAATGCTACTGTAAAGACAGTAGTAACCGTGTCGCAATGGTTGTGTGAGTTTAGTCGCTGCACATGTTACATTGCATCTAGCGGATGGTGGTTCAAACCCAACTGCGCGGCGGTAGCGTTTTTTTTTACTTGTATTTTTATTTAGAATGAACGGGGATTGATATCTATCAGAAGATGCATAATTAAACGTTTTATAATTGTTAATTAAACTGGAAATTAACCTATCAGAAAATTATTCACATTATTAAAAGGCTGTAACATTGGAACAGAAAATTAGTTATTTATTTACTTAAAGGTTTTAAAACTTTGTTCATTTTAATTTGCAACAATAACTGCATTTATTTGCGGGCATTGATAACAGCTACTAGGCAATCATCGTGTCTGAAATCAACCCTCGAATAAATATTTGTGACGGTCCTGAAAAGGACCGATTGGGATGGTTTGCAAGTGCTCAAACAGCTCTCCATTTTGCACCATTTTGCCCGGCCTATTGTAATATTCCCGACGCACATTCGCTGATTCGCTAGCTGTCGGTAAGTACTTTCAAGTAAAAATTCCCTCCGTAAATTCTCCATTATTTGCAAATAATTATTCCTTTAAGAATCGAACACAAAGCACAAACACAAGGTATCGTTCCAATGCTACAGCCTTTTAATAATGTGAATAATTTTCTAATAAGTCCATTTCCAGTTTAATTAAAAATCATAAAACGTTTAATTAGGTATCTTTACTGATAGAAATCAATCGTCGTTCATTCAAAATAACAATACAAGTAAAAAAATCGCTACCTCCGCGCAGTTGGATTTGAACCACCATCCGCTAGATGGAATGAAACAGGTGCAGTGACTACTCACTCAACCATTGCGACGCGGCTGTTACTGTCTTTACAGTAGCATTTAAACTAAGTTGATTCCCACACGTTATATTTTTGGAAATATTATTGATATTTTTTGTCACACTTTGAAAATTATTGCACGAAAACGTTCTCTGGTGCACATTGTATGTGTCCTGATACTCGGAATATTCTTAAAACACTTTGGGGACATACAAATCGCAATTTTCAAATTTCCCATGTTAAACAGGATGCTTCAGAATTCCCGAGACACACGGTATAGCAAATAACCTATATAAGTACTTAAAATTCTCGTGAAAATCTTAGGAATCCATATAGGAATTACAGGAATTATTGAGGATTTATGGGAATTATAGGGGAATTATAGGGGAATTACGGGGGATTTACAGGAATTCGGCGGAATTATGAGAATTTACAGAGGATTTATGGGATTTATTAAAGAATTACAGGAATCATTGGTGAATTATAGAGATTATATCCTTAAAAAGGATTTATGGTGTACATTTTTACGCCAGCGGTTTACCCCCCGGTATGTACTGAGTAAACGTCAAATTTTGACACAAACAAGGAAATGTTCACACTTCCGGTTTCAGCGGAAGTGGTGCTAACTTTGGATTTTCAAATAGGACAAACTGTATACTATTGAATTTTTGGACTCTACATAATTTTCTGAATGCAATGTTACCACATAAGCGACATTTCAAGTTTGAGACTTTTTTTAAATCTGATTTTAATTTTGTCATTTAAGTGTGCCTCGACTGTTCCCATTTATTCTAATGGACCCAGGTAATGCCATAAAAACCGGAATTGTGTCGGAAATACTAAATAAAGTGATTCCTGATAATAAGGTGCTCCTAATTTTATAAAAGTATGTGCAGCAAACAGTGCAGAGCAGCGTTGCGTTTAGCAGAAAAACAAGTATTTATGCTCAGGAAATGGTAAATTTATAAACTTGGAAAATAATCTTAAATATGAATGTACGAAGCACTGCACCATAATATGGTTAAGAAATGTGGAAGATAGATGTGCAACGAAGAAATTAGATAGAAGAATTTGAATTATGGTGCTACAGACGCATTATGAGGACATCGTGGATAGATAAGCAATGGGAAGGCATTATAAAGAGTTAGGAAGGGAGAAATATAGGGAAGACAATAAAGAATACGACAGATTGATGATAGGATACGTTCTGAAACATGAAGAATTAAGTAGTTCGCGACATATTGCAGTTGGAGTTAGAAATAAAAAGAAGTAGAGGTAGGCCCAATTAGACAACCGTTCACTGGGGATGTAGTACCTACTTAACTTATAATTTCAGTAAAATGCATTGGTTAGCTCAAGATAAGAAAGGATGGAGATTAATGTTCAACCAATCTTCAGATTTATGCAGAAATACAAATGAAATAGGTACTAAATAAAATTGGTAAATAAATATCGTAATTCACCTCATGGTCTTGTAATTTTCTTCCTACTACTCTAAAGGTTTGTTGTGAAGTATGTTGGTATATGTGCACTTTGGAAAGACCTGATGATGAGCCTGATGGAACCCACTTCTTGTTTACGTCGTCGTATACCATAACGCTCGCCCTAGCGCTGGCTATCGACTGCTCACTGTAAAAAGCATAAAATGGAAAAAGTTAATACTAAGTATGCATACACATTATAAAATGACATTAAAGCTACTGGCATTAGCCATGCAAAAATGTAAAAAAACTAAAATTTCTGATTCATCATTTATCTACATAGTTACAGAATTACTAGTACTGTATAGCAATCCAGCACACATACATGCAACATGCTTACATTGTAGGAATTATTTTGAATTATTCATGCATGCTGCATTTTCTTGATAAGTCAAGTAATTAATATAGATGGCGAACTGCCATTGTACAATTTGAAGCATGAAGCCCACTTCACAGAAGACATCTAGTATCACTATCTCCTATTTTCTATGTCAACAAAAAAGCAACTTATTTCCTTGGCGACTTTCAGCGCCACCTATTACAAAAATAGTTTACATTATCTAGTAATTCGTTTCTTGCTATAATTATTATAACAGCAATAATTCTACAGTTTCTTTAATTTTTCGAAACCATAGTCAAAAATGCCAATAATTTAAAGAAATTACACAATTACTAGTATGTTCATGACAAAGTAAATTGTTAGGAAACACATTAAACACGATTAAAATTTGTTGAAGATATTCCATTAACTACACATTTTAAGTGAGACAAAATTAAAAGATAATGTACATACTTTTCACAAAAAAACGAGTTCCCATTATCAATGTAAAATAATATTTCCAACTACGTCCGAATTGTAATAAATAAAAACCACTTAAAACGTTTCGATAAACAATTCAAAAGTAAGTACATATTATAACACAACTTCTTGTAAAAGCGCGTCACAAAATTTGTGCGACAGTCATTCGAGTTTAAACATTCAAATATGGGATTCCTAGGTTTATAAATAAATTATGTATTAAGGTTAAGGGTGGGATTTATCAGCTGTCAAATAGTAATTCTGGACAAACGTCTATAAAGTGCTGCCACCTATCGCCCAAAAGTGTGATTAGGATTCTGCAAAATATAGTCACAATCTATTATGATTGGTTTCCACCACAGCTGCAACCTCTTTAGATGGAACACCTACAGTTTGGAATTTTCAAGGTTTTTTGCTTTGACGGCTACGGAATAAATCTGGGAGGATTAGTCGGCGATCCTATCTTTGAATTATTATTTACTATTTAGAAATAAGAGAATAAACTGAAGGGCCAGCGCCATCTGCATTGCAATGGCCACACTCTCGGCCACACTACTGCTACTAATAAATGTTCAGTTTAGTGTGTATCTCGGTTAAATGTAAACAAGATGGAGAAATTGCAACATGATTTTTATTCCAACACGCCGGTTCAACCAAGTAACGTATCACATTCTTGGTCGAAAATAAATAACGAATGATTAACTTGGACAACCCTACTTTCTAATTACGATAAATACATATGTGTAAGTACAAATAGTAAAAAAGGTGTCGAGTTTATGATGGATTTTTCAATAATTTGAGAGAGATTTATTTAAAACGAACGAAAAATATTACTATAAAAGTAGTGCGAGTCTCTAAGTTGATCCCGAGGTTGATCCTTTATTAATAAATATTTTTTTTTATTTAACGCCATATCTACTTTAATTTCAGAATGGTGTTGGAATAAAAATGTGTCTACATGTTCCGTTTTTAGGGTTTAAATTCCGCACCCTTAATTCGCCTTTAGATGGGAATATTTTCAACTTTTACATCCCTCTCTCTTGCACAGTTTGGTCTCAGATTGTGCATTTGAGTTTACACCCCCTGATTTTAACTATGCATTTTACTGAATTTACAAGTTGGTACTATACAGTGCATTTTTTAATATTGCATCATAGGGATTTACATGGTATAAATCACAGCACAGGATAAACAGTAAGGTCGGTAGGTAATCAAATTTTTTCACCAAGTGCGCATGACGTGGCGGGAAACACTTCTCCGTGCTGTGCGACCAGTGGTGCGGCTGTTAGTGTTTTGCATAATACTAATTTTAAGCATTATTTGCAATTTTTGTTAGGAAAAAAATTGTGCAACAATAAGTTAAAATGTCTGATTGTGCTGCAGCGAAGTGTGGGAATTTCAATCGCAAAACAAAAGATACCGCCGTGTTTAAGACATGAAAAACGTTTAAAACTTTCAACTTTGTTTTGCCCGCACTAATTAATGATTCCGGTTTTATCCTTTATTCGTCCAGATTTGGGCCAAATGTTTTGTATAAATTACTAACTATAGACCAGGGTATTAGTATAGTCGGAGAGCAGGACGTTCGAAATATGCAAAATAAAAGTGGGGTATGCAACTCGCGAACATACAAAAACTGATGTCGAATTCTTATGTAAAATGACCTGCTGAATTCGATTCTGGAGGTCGCGAATCGATTCGGGATTGCGAAATTGAAAAAAATCGAACTTTATCATATTTTTACAAAATTTCTCGGAAATACATTATTTTATATTTCCCACTCTATATCTTTGTCTGTAACAATTGGATCGGTTTAAAACTTTGCATACATATAGTCTGAAATATGCCGAATCCATTGCCACACATAAATGTGCAAAAATGTGTAAAGATATGGTAGAAAAATAATATTTTCCCATGGATTTTTCAGTAAGTGCATTGAGAAAGTTGGTATCGAGGTAACTTCTTTATTATTGGAGATAGAGTAATAGTATAAGCGAGTCAAATATAGTTTAAGGTCTGAATTAATTTATAAAAAACAAAAAAATGTTGTTGGTAAAAGTTTGGTGGTCATAAAAGGTTAATAAAGTCGAGCGTTGTACGCGCTACGTTGTCTCCTGGGTTGCACCGAAGCAGACCGCGTGGAGAACTTCAATGAGAACTGTTCTTATTTTTTTAAATTTGTACTTACAGAATAAATACATTTTTATTATTCGATATACGTACATTTTCCTTCACAAAAACACCTTATGGAACACAGTACATTAGCTTTTAAACAAATACAGGTTGTGCTACAATTTATTGAAATATTCACATTTGCAAAATGGTGTTATATTTACAAAATCTGATTTCGCACTTATTCTGGTCATGATTGGCATTACGCTACCGTTTTCTTTCATGCACCACCCAAATTCCAAAAGATTTGGGCCCGGTTTTTCAAAGAATCCAACACCGAATTAAGTCTGACACCGGCTTCGTTGCTATGATTCAATCAATCAGAAAGCCGGTATCGTAGCAACGAAGCCGGTGTCAGACTTAATCCGGTGTTGGATTCTTTGAAAAACCGGACCTTGATAGTTTTGGTCGAACTAGGTATGCAGTTTTGTAAACGACAGACTGCAAATACATACGTCCTGAGGACATGAAAACGAAACGTGTTTTCGGTGGGTGGTAAAGAAGTGAAATTTGTTTTGTAATAAATAGGTACCTTACTGATATTCGTTTTCTTACTTACCTAATATCTGTTTTGCATGTTGGAAACAAATGTGCTCTTAAATGGTCCATACTGCCGGTAAATTCTGGACGACCATAATATGTAATGAATTTCACTCTGTTCTCGCTTGACATTTGGTCGAACATATTGAATATTTCAATAAAACAAAATTTTTTAGTGTTTTCAACGGGTTTAATCGTTATCGACAATATTGTTTCGACTTACTAGGTCATCATCAAAGGTTCTTACAAAACAAATCTTAAAACTAAAACTGTGCCTTACATACAGTATTCTATTTTATTTTCGTGTGGTGGGGTAAGACTGCTTCTATGATTGGTGAATGGTTAAATTCCAGCTGGTCATTTGTTATCTGTTGATCTAATTTCTAAGCAAACTTGATCAAAACCCGGTTTGCTTAAATAAAAGAAATTTAAGTTCATTATTGGTCAATAATAAAGAAAAAAGAAACACAGGAGATAAAAGTGGTGTTTCTCAGTTAAATTGCAAACCGGGAGGGATTTCAATACCATACTGAAAGAACATAAAGTCTATTGCCAACAATTCAAACAGGACGGGTTTTTGGGAACATTGTAAACAATCATAATTTTGTCGAAAGTGATTTTAAAATATTATATAAGGATCTAAAGGTAGAAAATTAAATTAAGTGGAAAGTTTTGAAATTTGCAAAGCCATTAAATTAGATCAACAGATAACAAATGACCAGTTGGAATTTAACCATTCATCAATCATAGAAGCACTCTTACCCCACCACACGAAAATAAAATGGAATACTGTATATAAGGCACTGCTTTAGTTTTAAGATTTGTTTTGTAAGAACCTTTGAAGTCGAAACAGTATTGTACGTAACGATTAAACCTGTGAAAAACATTAAAAAGTTTTGTTTTATTGAAATGACCATATAATGATTTAAGAAAAATGCCCTACACACATTCAATAAATGAAAACTCTAAACTCCGACGGCGTTGGCACGGCAGTCAGCTTTTGTCCGCGACAACGCGCGCAGGGCGCGACATATGACTCACGTTTAACACACTTTCTCTGACTTACTATGCATTTTATGAAAAAATACTCAAAATAAAAAAACATCCTCATTTTATGCGCTACAATTTACTCGTTTATAGTATAAGTATATCTTCAAAAATAAAAAAGTTACACCGATACACACTTTTTCGCTGTAAATGACACAAAAGTGGCAACTCTTCCTCGAATATTTATTAATTTTTCAGTCAAATCACAACAATTACTATTTTCTCGTACAGCGTTAGAAAGCGGATAGTTTCATTATCCTAATGCTAAAATTTCAAATTTGTACGACAATGGGTGACAGATATACAGAAGGAGAAACAATAAAAGTGCGAAAATAGCATATTTGAGAAGAAAAATGAAAAAATTCAATTTTCTTCAATTTGGCAATTCCAAATCGAATCGCGACCTCAAAAATATGTTTTGTCAGGTGTTTTTACGTAAGAACTCATCGTCTGTCTTTGTATGTTCGAAAGTTGCATACCATGTGTCGAATTCAGAGCTCTTGCTCTCCGACTAGTATAAAGCACTTCAAGTTTCCAAAGAACATGATCAAATAAAACTCAAAAATAGTAAGTTGTGAATAATTTTTATCTAATATATCTACTTTTGTCAAATTATACGTTCATTACATGTGTAGATAAAGTCTTATATTCTACATATTAAGGAATCTACAATAAAAAGCTATGTCCAACTTAAATACTTGAGATTTTAATTATTATAGATATGTATATATCATTACATTTGTAATAAACCACTTCCTCACTTCAGTGGCGGCTCGTCCGATGACGCAGGTGAAGCGTTGCTTCACCTAAAATTTCCGGATTAACTTTTATTTTCTCAAAATTATTTTTAATTTTTTTGTCAGATATTACTTTGATCTCAAACTTAATTTGTTTTATATATGTAATTAGAATTATATAAAATATCACCTTTATAATTTTAGACCTTTTAGCTTATGTTCATACGATGTCGTATAATTTCTCAGCCGCTGGTGTGGAGCTCGAATGTGAAACAGCGCCAACTCCCAGTTCTACGCGTTAACTACACCCGTCGAATATATATAGAGTTTATTTGCTTCCTAAACGCGGCTCTACACTCGCGACGCGAAGTCGCGGCGAGAATTCACGCCGAGAACTTCGCCCGCCAAAATATTCTCCACACTCACGGCGCGAAGTCGCTGGGAGAATTCACGACGTTATGCGAACCCTTTGTCACGGATACTAAATACCAACACGTGAAACCTCGCGAACTTTCGCGAAAACCATCTACACTTGTGTTCTCGGCATTTCGCGGGTCCTCGCACCGCGAGTGTAGAGCCGGCATAATAATCGTGTGTAATCGTGGTTGCCATGGCAACCTAGCTAGGAGCCTTGTCTATCTTATGTATATAAACAAGGCTAGGAGACATTGTTATTCTAGCATATATGTGAAACTGTATCACTAGTTTGCGTATAGAAGTAGTATACGTTTTGCTATTGGAAGCCATATATGCTGCGCTGCACGCTACGATGTTTCCTTTGTGATCCCGTATGTGTTTTATTCACGGCGGAATAAGGAATATTTAAGTTGTGAAAAACCTGTGCCAGTTTTAAGCGTTAATTTCTTTTAGATTGTAGAGAATAAAAAACTCAACATAGGAGATTCAACCAATTAGCCTAAATTCAAAATCCAGCCTACTACGATGAGAAATGTAGGCCAAGTTTGCGAAAATGAGTTAGGCATTTTTTTATGAAATAACTGGCTGTTCAGCCATTTTTGATATATGTAGATGAGAGTTAGCTTTGAGATTGACATTGACAATAAATTAATTAATAAGAAAAAGAGAAAATGTCTCTTAATTTGAATATTAGTTAAAATATAATAAAATATACAGTCCACAAGATTCATTAACCATCATTGGTATAAGCGAGCCGGATAGTTCCAGAAAAAGAAGATAATTGAAGAATAAGAATTTGAATAATAATTACACATTTGTGTAAGTGAAGAGTGAGAATTTGAATAATAACCAAGCCGACATCTGTGCATAAGGTAGGCACTCGTTGAGTTTTGTGATTTTCATAGTTAATTTGTGTTGCCTATTTTTCTATCCAAAAATTTGAAGTTTGATAAATTATTAAATTGTTTATTGATTGTTTAGGCGTTGATTATAGTAACTATGGAAGAATTTAAAAAAATAAGGTGTAATATTAAGCGTAAATTAACGTGCTTCCAAACCTCCTTTAACAAAATTGATATTGAAAATGTAAATGAACGAATTATTTCACAGTTGGATGTTAGGATGAGTCATATAGAATCAATTTTAAATGAATATGATGATGTTCAGAATGAAATTGAGGCTATATCTAGTACCGCTATGGATGAGAAAGAGCGGGAATTATTTGAAAATTTATATTTTAGTGTAATAGGAGAAGCAAAGGCATTGCGCGAAAAATTTGCGAATAATCAAAGAAGTGTTAATAATGATAATAGTGGTGCTGCTTCGGTGCTCATTCACAATGCTGATCAATATAACTCATTAAATAATGCTGTAAAATTACCTACCATTAAATTACCCATTTTTGATGGTAAATATGATAACTGGTTGGAGTTTCGCGATTCATTTAAAGCTTTAGTTGACTCTAATATACAGAAATTTATATATTTACGTTCTGCACTGAGTAACAATGTATTACAATTATTAAAATCAATTGAAACATCTGCTGACAATTACGAATCTGCATGGCAACTTTTGGTTGAAAGATATGAAAATAAAGAATTAATGGTAGACAATCATCTAAGTGCTATAATTGATTATCCCTCCATTCATAAGGAATCATGTTCGGAATTAAGAAATCTTTTTGACAATACAACAAAACATTTACGAGCTCTTAAAACTTTAGGGGAAAACATTGAGTCATGGGATCGTTTGATAATATTTATTATGCGAAAGAAATTTGATTACACTACACGTAGATATTGGGAGTCTTATCGATATAAAGGAGATTTGCCCAGAATGATCGATATGAACCTGTTCTTAAAAAGTAAATGTGATGTTTTAGAAAAATTAGAGCGAGCAAGGAGTGAAAAAGCAAAGCCGCCTTCATTCATGTTTAATAAAAGGCAGGTATTAAGTAATTCAAACACATTAGTATCAAACGATATTAAATGTTATTATTGCAACCAAAATCACGCTATTTATAAATGTTCTTCATTCCTAGACTTAAGCACTGCAGATAGGATATCTGCAGTAAAGGGTTTAAAATTATGTTTAAATTGCTTGCGAAGTAATCATTTATCGTGGCAATGTAAAGCAAGAAAATGTGTGAAATGTAAATTACCGCATAATTCTGTGTTGCATTTAGAAAAGGTTGCCGTGACGGGCGGAGAGCAGATGACACCAATTAGGAAGTCTGATAACACTTTCCAGAGTTCAAATGAACCTAATGTATCACCCATAGCCTAAGACAAACTAAACTGAAACCAATATGTTCACAGGTACTTTTGGCAACAGCCAGAGTAATTGTTAAAACTAAAATTGGAAGCGGTTACTATTAGATGCAGGTTCCCAAAGTAATTTCATTTCTGAGAAGGTGTGTAAGGATTTAAATTTATCTGTTACTAGAATAAATCATGTGGTTCAAGGTGTAGGACAAGCCTTAAATAATATTAATAAACAAGTAAATATTAATTTGTTTTCAACGCACAATTCATTTCACATTAATATTGAATGTCTAGTTTTACCTAAAATTACAAATAATTTGCCGATGTCATCTTTCAGTAAAGATTTTTTGAATATTTCCTCAGATCTAAGGTTAGCAGATCCACAATTTAATATTTGCGATGACATTGATATTTTATTGGGGTCACATGTATTTTGGTCAGTATTATGTTCTGAAAGAATGCAATTAGGAAAGGACATGCCTTTCCTACAAGAAACACAATTTGGCTGGGTTGTTGCAGGTAATTTATGGCCTGCTATAAATCCAAGAAATTCAGTAAGCCATTTGGCGGTGAATTTAGAAAATACTCTTGATAATAATATTCAGAAATTTTGGCAAATTGAGGAAGTTACTAAGGAAAATTCATTATTATCAGAGTCTGAAAAATATTGTGAGGAACACTATGCAATCAACAATACACAGCTTATATGGGCGATTTGTGGTAAGAATTCCATTTAAGGATTCAATAAATAAGTTAGGAAATTCTCGCGATTTAGCAATTAATCGATTTCATTCATTAGAACGTAAATTAAATAAAGATCCCGAACTAAAGGCTGATTACATACAGTTTATGAAAGAATACGCATTGTTAAATCATATGAGCGAGATTGATGATGACGAACAAGTCTCTTCAGGCTATTACTTACCACACCATGCCGTAATAAAAACTAGTAGCATTACGACAAAATGTCGTGTAGTATTTGATGCGTCTGCAAGGACTAGTACTGGATTGTCACTTAATGATGTACAATTTAGCGGTCCAACTTTGCAACAGGACATATTTTCTATTTTAATCAGATTTCGAAAACACAATTATGTTATTGCTGGGGACATTTCAAAAATGTACCGGCAAGTTTTAATTAACGAAGACCATCGTAAATTCCAAAGAATATTTTGGCGTCCGAATACCACAAACAAATTGAAGTGTTATCAGTTAAACACGGTGACGTATGGGACAGCATCTGCTCCGTACTTAGCTGTTCGATGTTTAATACAATTAGCAAATGACAATATGGCACAGTTACCACTTGCAAGTGGGATAATAAAAAATGATTTTTATGTTGACGACTTGTTGACAGGAGCCAATACAAAGGAAGAAGTGCTTCAAATTCAACAACAGGTTACAGAAATATTAAGTAAGGCTGGGTTTGAGTTAAGGAAATGGCTTTGCAATGATAAAGAAATTTTAGAAATGTTTAATGTTAACAAGGAATTAGAAGCTAGTATTTTGCGTATTGGTGAAAATTAAAACAATAAAACACGCGGAATTTACTGGAATTCAAACAATGATTTTATTAAATACTCTATTAATATGAACAAGTCCCCAACGAAAATTCTTTCTTTCATTAGTCAAATATTTGACCCTTTAGGATTCTTAGGGCCAATAATAATTGTAGCAAAATTATTCATCCAAGAATTGTGGCAATTAAAAAAGAATTGGGACGATGAACTGCCACAGGAATTTTGTGATAGATGGTGTAATTATGAGAAAGAGATGCCTATAATCAATACATATAGTATACCTGGGCACGCATTAATTTCCGAATATGTAACAATTGAATTGCACGGATTTTCTGATGCTTCAGAGGCAGCATATGGAGCTTGTCTATATGTCAGATGCAAAAATTCTAGTGGAACTTTTGTATCACACTAAGGCCCGGTTTTTCAAAGAATCCAACACCGGGTTAAGTCTGACACCGGCTTCGTTGCTATGATACAACCAATCAGAAAGCCGGTATCATAGCAACAAAGCCGGTGTCAGACTTAACGCGGTGTTGGATTCTTTGAAAAACCGGGCCTTACTATGCGCAAAATCACGTGTTGCTCCTTTAAAACAATGAAGTTTACCCCGTTTGGAATTATGCGGAGCCTTGTTGCTGGCAAAATTAACAAAAAAGGCAGTTGATTCGTTAGATATTGAATTTAGAAATATATATTACTGGACTGATTCCACAGTCGTTTTAGCTTGGATTCAGGGGGCACCTAATAAATGGAAGACCTTTGTCGCCAACAGGGTAAGCGAGATTCAAACATTAACAAATGCTAATGAGTGGCATCATGTGAAGTCAGAAGAAAATCCGGCAGATTTCTTGTCGCGAGGTGTAAGCCCTAAGTATCTTCAAGATTTAAGGTTATGGTGGTATGGTCCGTGTTGGCTTGAGATTGACAGTTCGTGTTGGATACTACAATATAGTGACCTTAATAATGAAATACCAGAACAAAGATCTATAGCCAATATTTCAATAGTGACTTCTGACATTTCGGAATTAATTAATAAATTTTCTTCATTTTTAAGGTTGCAGCGAGTATTTGCATACATACTAAGATATTTAAAGAATTTAAAATCAGTGAAAAATCAAAGATTGACTGGGCCATTGACTTCAAAAGAAATAGAAGGATCTTTGAAAAAGTTGATAGAGTGTGTTCAATTAGAGTATTTCCAATCCGATTATTTTAAATTAAAAAATAAAGAACCGCTCAAGAATAATAGCAAACTTTTACCTTTAAATCCTTTCATTCAAGAAACTTTAATTCGCGTAGGCGGACGAATGGCGAATTCAGAACTATCCTTTAGTCATAAACATCCAATTATTCTTCCCGCGAAACATAAATTGACTGAATTAATTGCAGAGTATGAACATAAAAGAATGGGACATTGTGGTGCTCAGTTACTGCTTTGCTCTTTGAGAGAACAATTTTGGAACATATCAGGCAGAAATTTATGCAAAAAAATCTGCAGAAGCTGCGTAATTTGTTTTAAGGCCAAGCCATTCATTTCAAATTATTTGATGGGCGAACTTCCCCATGTTCGAATAACTAACTATTCTCCATTTTTAAATGTCGGAGTAGATTTTGCCAGTCCAGTTTTATTAAAGGATCGAGTTACTAGAGGTGCTAAAATCATAAAGAGTTATATTTGTTTATTTGTCTGCATGAGCACTAAAGCAGTTCACATTGAATTAGTGTCTGAACTCACTGCTAAAGCTTTTTTAGCTACCTTGAGTCGTTTTGTTAATAGACGTGGAAAACCTGCCAATATTTATTCAGACAACGGTCTTAATTTCGTTGGTGCAAATAATGAGTTAATAAAAATTTATGATTTTTTAAATTCAGAGCACGCAGAAATATCAAATTCTCTTGCTAACAATAGAATACAGTGGCACTTCATTCCTGCTCGTTCGCCAAACTTCGGTGGTTTATGGGAAGCAGGGATTAAGTCATCTAAATTTCATATTAAAAGAATTATAGGCAACATAAGTTTGACTTTTGAGGATTTCAATACTGTCTTGTGCCAGATAGAAGCTATTCTCAATTCTCGACCTTCATGTCCACTGACTTCTGATCCCAACGATCTTACGGCTTTAACGCCATCGCATTTTTTCATTGGAAAATCACTGACTGCATTACCAGAAGTTGATGTCACCGATGTACTAGAGAATCGTTTGAGCAAATTTCAGCGACTCCAATCCATAACTCAACATTACTGGAAAAGGTGGCACAAGGAATACCTTTCAGAACTTCAAATGCGAGTGAAATGGAAGGTTAATTCACAGAGGTTGATGAAAATAGGTACACTTGTACTGGTAAAAAATGATTCGGCCCCTTCGTTGGATTGGCAACTAGGTCGTGTTTCGGCGTTGCATCCCGGCACTGACGGAGTTTTGCGAGTGGTGGACATTAAAGTACGTGGTGGAGTAATACGACGATCGGTTAACCGTGTGCGTGCACTACCGATTGAAACATAAGTGTCGTTGTTTCTACAAGTTATTTTTATTGTTAATTATTATTTACGATTTTGTGTTATGTATTGAATATTTTGTGTAGTTGATTGTATCATTTTCATTTATCTTTGTACTTATGATTTCATTGAAAGAAGTGTGTTCTTTCAAGGTGGGCGGTATGTTCAGCCATTTTTGATATAGATGAGAGTTAGCTTTGAGATTGACATTGACAATAAATTAATTAATAAGAAAAAGAGAAAATGTCTCTTAATTAGAATATTAGTTAAAATATAATAAAATATACAGTCCACAAGATTCATTAACCATCATTGGTATAAACATTGGACCAATGTTTATACCAATGATGGTTAATGAATCAATGATGGTTAATGAATCTTGTGGACTGTATATTTTATTATATTTTAACTAATATTCAAATTAAGAGACATTTTCTCTTTTTCTTATTAATTAATTTATTGTCAATGTCAATCTCAAAGCTAACTCTCATCTATATCAAAAATGGCTGAACACTGACTACGCCATCGAATTCAGGGATACCACAAATGTATATATTTAAAACTTAGTGTAAATCAATAGCTTTCGAAAATCATAAGTTGCATTAAATGCCCTAATTTTCATTAGGAAGAATTTTATGACTTGACAACTTTTCGGGAGAAGATGTACGTGAAATAATATAACGAATTTTTAAGTTATTGTACGTACCCTCCCTAACAAAAATTAAGGCATTTAATGCAACTTTTAATGATTTTCGAAAGTTACAGATTTGCACCCTACCGATATTTGGGACATCTCTGCATACGATGTCGTACCTAGTCGTAGCCTACCGACTGTCGGTAGGCTACGACCTAGTTCGTTATTCGATAAAAATGCATAACCCATTTTCGCAAATGGAAGTTACCTACCACGCTACCACTCAAAGTGAAACAAACTATACAAAGCAAAATTTCGGGGGAAAATATTCCATATAAATGTCACCGAAAATACGAGAGCTGTACTTATAATAGAGTGAAACTGGTCGTGAAGCATGAGCAGACAATTATTCATTATTTAACTTCTTAACGTTCTTACTTCCCTTTCTGCTACAATCGACCTTGAATTTGCACAGGCAAGAAATGATCGTTGACCTAATTGAAAGCATTAACTGGAACGAAATCGATTTCAATTTGAAGTAGAATCGAGATACATATTCACCTAAAGAAAGTGCTGTTGAAGTATAACTTTCAATTTTACAAATTATAGGCAGAGTTACTAAAGTTTGAATTGGTACTCTTTCTTATTAACTCTAATAATGAATAACAACAAAAATGTACTAAATATGATAATTTATTTATTTATTTACTGAAAATACCGTGTCATTCTCCCACTTTAGAAGAAGATACATCTATATTTTTTTTTTGTTTTGTATTATGTTACCAGCCATCTCATAAAAATCGTATAGGCATAGAATTTAAGAACAAACATTTTGTTTGTGGTTGTTTGGATTAAATTTTGCTTTCCTAAATTGAAGATAAAAATTACACCAGCTTCTCCGGAAATGACGCTGCATATCCTGTGTGAAACTGAAAACTCCGCGTATCATAATATCTTAAATTATATTAATTTGTCAGCAGTTACGATTATCAAGTAATGAGTCAAAATATTGTAAATAAATTAATAAGGCGTGAGTTTGCTTTCCCTGTCACTGCTTTAGTTTCTCATGGGTGAGCTGGAAGTGTCTTGGCAGTCCTGTTCTGTGGGGGGTTTTAGACGGCTGGTCAGGCGTCATGTGTTTGAGGCTCAGTGTCTTGGTGCTTCTTAGTTGATTTTTAATTGCTTGTTTTTATTTTTCTCAAGTCATAGGTGCTAAATTTAAAATATTCCCTTCCCTTGCAGGCGATACTGCTCAGACTTAGGTTTAATTTATTTAGGCTTAAGTGGGAGAGCATTCCATCTGCGTTTGTGGGTGGAATGATCTTAGGCCTTATTGGAGGGTGATGCTGTATTTTTCTTTCTTGCAATTGTTTGTAGATTTTTTTATTACCTTGCCAATAAAAATCAATTTATTATTATTATTATTATAGATCCAATTTCTCTGAAATTTCTCCTAATTTATTATTTTATACGCTTCGTCAGTTTTTCCTACTTCGAATTTATATTCCACTTCTTTGCATTGGTTATTTCCACTGTTCTTTCGCTTTCCTACATTTCCGAATAATTTCCCACTTGACCGCTTTGTTTCCCTCCTTCATCTATCCTATATATTTTTATATTTTCGTCTTTCGTCTATTAGAGTCACAATATTCTGTTTTCTACTTCCATTCTGTTTGTGACTCAATATATCTCTAGCTGCAGAACCTAAACAATTTTGAATGCAATTGGCGACTCCAAATTGGACTAGAATGGTCCTACTGAAGCTCTCTTGCTAGCATCTTGTTGATAGGTTCCAATTCCATGGTATTTTGTTCTTGAGTATTTAATACTCTTGTGCTGGACTCGTTTCTTGCTGCTGTGGTTACTCTGGTGATTCTCCATTGTTTCCATACCTTGTAGATTAGATACATAATTCCAATCATAGCCACAGTTGTAGCTGTGCTAGTTGGAATTGACCAGTGATGTTTAATTTTCTCCCAGGTAACATAATTTAATGTTTGTTGGATATGTTCTTGTTCGCCTCTTAATTGTGTCAAGTCATCGAATGCCTTGATGACGGGCTCTTTCTCAAGATTTTCGTATTTGTTTGGCAGTCCTATGGTCGTTTGATGTTGACTTCTTTGGAGAAACTTTCCAAGACAGTTATATTATCGTGCCTTGTAGCTGCTATTACGTTTTGTTTTGTTTTAATGGTGCAGTCTTGAGACACTTGGATAATTCCGGTTTCGTTTAGTTTCACATCTTCTCTTGCACCACTACATGTGACTCCAATGAGTGTCGGTTCTTTTGTGATAAATAGCCAAGTGTTGTCCATGTATAATTGTTTCCAAATGATAGATTGTATTTTGTATCGTATGCTGTTGCAGTTTGTTATTTCTTTTCTTTCGTAAATTTCGTCTATTATGCAACTTGGACTGTTTTCTATGCTTCGGACTGCAGCTGGGGTGCACAAATACTTGTTTTGACCCAGTACGACAGCGTTCTTGAATTCTTCGTCTGATATTTCGAAATACTCTTGGGTGTTGTAATCCACCGCTAATAGGCCATTGGGTATCTCCAGCACCCAGTAGGAACCATTGTTGATGTTTAATGGTATGTGTGACTTTTATTAGGACGAAGTCGTTCACTTCTGCCATTAGAAAGTATCCAAACACATGAAATGAAGATTCACTTTGTTGGTTCTGCCTCCTACCGTTTCGTTTTTTCAAAATCTTAAATTTAATATTAGCCTTCATAACTACTATGTTGTGATCACTATCTATATCTGCTCCTGGATAGCTTCTGCAGTCCCTAACTTGATTTCTAAATCTTTGCCTAACAAAAATGTAATCTACTCGTATTTGATATACAAATTAGTACAAATGTAAGACAACGCGTTGTAGTATAAATATAGGTTACAACAAAATTTACTTCTACGCCAATTAAGCAGGGTTGATTGAATTTTTCCAAGTGGACATAATTGGACGATTTTGTCCAATTATGTCCGACCAAATCAATAGTGATGGACAAATTGGACAAAACTGAACGAAATCAATAAAACGCGGCAAAAATTCAAAAAAAACTTTAATTTTTTATGCAGGGTGTCTCGGTGAAGGTGGGAAATCTCTCGGGTGCGTACCTATAGATTACACGAAAATAACATCCCAAGTTCATATAAAGTTTTCTCCTACGACCTTCCCCTGCCGAGATAATCTCCCTTAAATTGGAGAAATAAAAATCATTTTTTTTACATAAAATTTTTATTTTTAATTATTGTATTTCGATAATTTTTTTGGTGACGTACGTAGTGATTGAATGTCTATAAAATAATGCGGCCCGTTTTTTGATAGTGCATCAGGGAAGCAAGGGGTGAACTACCCCTTACCTTCTTAACTTCATATTTTTAAGGGGCTGGATATTTTTAAGTTTTAACCGCATTTTTTGTTTCCCTGGACATTTTGATAATAAAAAGTTACTCTTTTTAGGTTTCGATAAAATGAAGCGTTTTCGAGAAAATGAAACTCAACGAGTAAGAGGTACAGTGTTTCTACGATTTTCGTCTGTATTTTTTCTGCATTATTTTCAAATATAACAAAAAATCGAAAGCTCTTTCAATCAATTATTTCTTAGGAATATGATTTAACCCTGCATTAGCTATTTCTTTTGAAATTCATTAAAAAATATCCAGGCCCGTATTAAGAAAAAATAAAAATTGACGATGTAGACAACAGACGAAACGTCGTACAAAAATAACCTTACAGTGTGCGAAAGGTAGTAAAAATGTACATAAGAAAATTGCTTTCGTTTTTTCGAATGCCAGAAAAAATGAAAACGAAAATCGTAGAAACACGGTACCTCTTGCTTGTCGAGTTTTATGTTCTCGAAAACGCTTCATTTTATCGAAACCTTACAAGAGTAACTTTACTATAAGTTCTGAAATTGTTTCGAGGACTTGCCTGGTGAACCCTTGAGTCCAAAAAACCGCGAAGAAAAAATCAGAAGTTTCTTTAATACCTATGAGGATACTACGTAATTACGAATGTTGTTTAATTTATATAATTAAGATTTAAGACAGTTTCGTTACCTACGTAATTGTTGTATGAATTAAAAAATTTGTTATCATCAACTGATGTGTAAGAATTGATTGGTCATAAAAACGTAACGTAACGTAACGTACCGTAAAAGCATCTTAGTAATTTCCATAAAAATATTAGCTAGTATGTAGGTAGAACATTCAATATTCATGCCATAAATAGAAGTTAATTACTCAATTTAATTAATTAATCTAATGAGCTTCCAAACGACAAACAATATGAGCAATTACTTAGAATTTGTTGCAACATGAATTTACCTACCATGCCCAATAATCTTCCCAAGATTTTTGAATATTCCCCCTCAAAGGCACGTTTAATTCTTCTTCAATTCGACTATAAAACTAATCTTTATCAAACTCCATATTTTCAAGGTACATTATTGCAAATAAACTTTTACTACATAATTATGTATATCACCATGCACCGAATCACAATAAATTTGAAAACTCTTAACACCACATACGGTAAAATAAAAGTACCGCTTATTAATCAGAAAACTGGACAATGACTAACTAAATTTTATCCTGACACAATATTGTTAAATTAAACCGGGAAGTGGTAACTACACCGTTCAATATTTCCAGAGAGCTGCTCACTGCGTTGACTTCAACACTAACGGGCGCCATGTTTTACTTGCTAGTTGCTACTAGTAAGTAACCTGTAAGATGCGGGTCTCCACAAAATGCCATTTAAAATCGACGTTGCAAGGATTACAGTATCTAACAATAAGAGACAGCATTATCTTAAACAAACATTAGCAATACCAATACCGCAATTTACTTCTGGAAATACAAACCAACTATCAATAACAAGTTGGGGGATAATTTGAAGTAGACGGGTACAAGGTACTTAGGCATACGCAAATGTGTTTTTGTACGAAAACGCAGTCTTTTGGGAGGATGAAAATACAAGTATAACAGTGGCGGTTTCTCCTTAAGGTCAATTGGTCAATGACCCTCCTAAAATATTCTAATCAAAACCATAATTTTAATAAAAATATATTTTGTCTGATAGTCTCAAATTTAAAATCCTCAGCGGTCTGCATTCGCAGCAATACTAGAAATAATCAAGCGTCAAGCCGCGCTGCGCGCTCGCTAGCAAGCCGGGACATTATTCAAATTGACCCTGCACAGCTCTTATGGCTTATGGAGAAATGCATGTAAAGAAGAACAGTGACAGCAGATGGCGAATTCTTGAGTGGAAGTGAGAGTCACCTTTTACTCCTATATCTCCAACGTGGTCAATGTCCCGATGACAACTGCGCAGAATCGAGTTAATAGTTCTTTAGGATGGAGTTATATTTTCTCTGGTCATCACATCACTTCGTCGTAGACAGCGGTAGAAGCGTTGCGGTTCGCGTAAGTTGTAATATATCGTTAGGATTTTCACAATAATGCCGGTGTAGTCGCCATAATACTTTAACTTTTGTCTGAAACATTTTCTGAAGCAGTGAACTTATTAAATATTTTGTGTACACTACCGATGACAACCTTGGAAAGTGAGAGATGTTTTTCAACTTTGAAAGGGGTAAAAATTAAAAAACCTTTTTACGCAATACAATGGGACAGTCTAGCCTTGGTGCTTGGCTATGGCGAGCATCGAGAGCATTCCAAACTTCAACGAAAAAGACCCTTTTGCAGAACAGAATTGACCTGAAATATAAGCACGTTTAAGGTATGTTTTATTTTGACAATATGTACCCCTTTCTTATATTTTAGTTTTGTACATATATGCATATAGGTACTTTTAGTATTAATTATAAGTTTCAAAACCAAAATGACCCCCCTGGTTATTAACCCACGAGCCGCCACTGGTATAAGTGATTAACACTGACACCAAAGGCAAGATTGTCATAAATTTAATCTTTTAAGGAGCGTGCAAGCTATAATTGCTGCCAGCTGCTAGCTTCCCACTGGGGTTTCGAGCTACTCGACAGTTGTGGTACTGGACACGAGACCCGAAGGGTTTACATGCTGGTCAAGACTACGCCAGTACATAAATTTTCAATTTTCTTTTGTACCGAAATTTGGTAGCGAATTTCTTGCATAATATGTTCCAAAGGTAACAATCGCGTATCCCTATTTTTGTAATTTGTGCCATAACTCATTATAATGTTCCACAAATTTTTCTGTTAAACGAATTGCTAAAGAATGAGGGTGAAATCAATCTGAGGCAACATACAGGCAAAGCGGAATTGCACCAAGGCTAAGCAGCATCATTGAATATGTTAAACTGAATGTCAAATCGGTGAATTGATTTTCCCGATTCGATTCTCATAGATACAAATCGATTTCCGATTCAAATCGATATTTTCCGATTCCAATCGATTCACTGACGATTTGCAGGGATGATATTCGAGATATTACTAAGACTATTCCACTCATCGAATTTTAAACCAATCCAAACTCGCCATTTCTGAATATATTGATGTATTACAGCGGAAAAAGTACCTGCTAAATATTTTATCGAGGGTAATAAGCCAATGAACGGTTAGCATTCACCAACCTACATGGTTTTACAGCGGCAAAATTTTAAAGTTTCCTGGACTACCAGGTCGTTGTCTAGCAACCACGGATTTCTGTGCTAGCAACTCAATTTATTCACATCTAGGGTAGCCAGCATTTGACTTGACTAATAAAGTATGGTTAGAATCACACCATTAATGAAATGCATCTATCCGAAGCCGAACGATAATACAAGCCAGAATGTAGCGCGTGGAGCACTGCTGTGACGTCACAGCCGTAGACGGATCGCTTAGTTAGGGAGCAAAATGCTATAATTCGACAACCTCTTACAACTCGAACACGCACAAAAAAATGAAGCTGATTCTTATGTAAAATGACCTGCCGGATTCGAATTTTGAGGTCGCGAAAATATCGGAAATTGCGAAAATGCCGAAAAATAGAATTTTCCTAAACTTTCCTAAATCAATTTTCGACCATTTTTAATACTTTTCTTGTTGTATTTCAGCAACGAAAAGAGTAAGAGATCTGTTTTTTTCATGGAATATATATTGAAGTGTGCTGATCATCACAGTGTACTCACGTTGCCTCTAAAACTTTCCAATGTTATGAAAAAAATGTTTTCTTGCTAGACCACAAATTTGTGTAATGTATTTTTTTCACGTACTGGATAAGTAATCTTATTTTTCGGAATTAGCATATGCGAGACCAAATACGAACAAAGGCTCGAAGTTATTTTTGGTGAAGAAACGAAACATTAATGTTGTTACTGAAAAAAGTTACAGCGGGTTAATAAACACATATAAATTGTGCGCGCTAGCCGCACTGAGTCGTGTAGGCGTACAAACAAATTGCGTTTCCCCTCGCATAACCATATAACCATTATACATTGCACATTATATTTCATGCAATACTTTATTAAATAATTATTCATATGTTACCTACCTCCAATGAAATGTTAGTTAATGAAGCAAAAGGGAAGAAAATTAAAAAACTGCCTAGTAAGTAGTGCTCCCATTTATCTTCTTCCATCAGTAAACATTTTGTTAGCGGGTGTATTTTATTTTGTTAGGACTTGTTTCCGAAAATGTTTTCTACTATATTTTTTAGTTTTGTTCTTCATGCGGAATGCGGCTCATTTAATATTATTAAATACATATTGAGTTTAAGTTCTGTAGGTTTTTAATGTTAAACGTTTGTTCAAAATAGGAAAATATGGTATTATACCGTTCAGGTATACATATTTAATTAGATATTATCTTAATAAAAATTTCGTAAGTCCAGTTGTTGTTATTGAATATTTTGGTAAAGTAGCATTATTTCCACGCCACAAACACCGACCGTCCGTACCGAGTGGGCCACGATTAATACGTCACGGCCGCTACGTTCCGGCTTGATTTATCGTTCGGCTTCGATCTATCTCAACTAATAAAGCATAGGTTTGAATTTAGTGGTTTCTTTCGTGAAATAGTCATGATGAATATCATTCGAGCTTAGATTAGTGATGCGCGCCTGGGAAGATTCCCCAGGAAAGATTCCCGGGATTGGGAAGATTCCCGGTAATCTTCCCGGCACTCTAAAATATTCCCCAAAACTGGGAATTTCATTATTCTTATGTTATTTATGTATGTACTACCTTAATTTTTAATAAACAGTTGATGCAAAACACATACTGATTACAAAACATGAAAAAAACCGTCAACTGTAATTTTAAACACAGACACACTTTGACAGTCGAAACCTAACCTCACTAAACGTGACACGCGAACTTGGGTTGCGGTTATGTTCTATGTTGTACGAGTAAACCTAATCTTTGAAACTGTCACTGTGACTTTAGTTGTGTGTAGTTGTAGTGTAGCTGTGTCTCTGTCTCTGATTGAGTGAGTGAAAATGGTGAAGAAGAACAAATTCATGTTTATATGGACACACTTCAAGTGTATAAAAATCAAAGGAAAAGCAGACATCTATGAGTGCAAATTTGGTGATTTGCGTTACAAATGCAAGAATGTGACAAAGATGACCAAGCATCTTGTGCAAAAATGTATGAAATGCCCGGATGAAATAAAGAAACAGCTCAAGTCCATGGGAAAGACACCTCAAGCTCAAACTGCAATAAGTGATATTACAATTACGCAGAAGCAAGAGCAAGAGGCACAGCCGCAGCAAACATATTTATCTGCCACTCCCTCGACTTCGACCTCAGGAAGGAGAAGGACCTCAACAGCAATGAGTTTGAGTCGACAAACGCCAGTCAGCAGTTTATCAAATTTTATGGACCATATTTATGGATAAGGCAGGAAAGGTGCGTAAAGTATATGAATTTTTTATTTGAAATCGTTTACGTGCTTTTCTTTTTGTTGCAGAAAAAATTGGATTTTCTTCTATCTAAAGCAATGTATGCTACAGGGATTCCTTTGTCGACCTTTGATCATCGATTTTGGAAGGACTTTTTCCATCATTTGCGTCCCACCTATAGCTTGCCAGCAAGAAAGGTACTGTCGACAACAATTCTCGAAGAACATGTTGAAATTTGATCAATTGACAGCTGACCTGAATCTAACCTTACTTCACATTTTACTTTTGTTTTATATAGAGTCAAAGTTGGTAATCATGTATTTATTTGTACTTTCATTTTTTTTTGTAAGTAGGCAGGTGATAAACAACTTTTGTTAATTTTCATGAGACAGCGTAAAAAAACCGTAATAGAAAGGCAAAAAGCAAAACGTGCTCCGAATTATAATTTTGTTTAATAAAACAAGGAGTGTCAGAAGATTCAAAAGGTACCTTTTGTGAAACTCTGTTCAATAAACTGAACTTTGTCAACCTTGGACTCAATTTATTTGCAACAATAAACCCAAATCCACTGAAAAGAACAACAGGTTATGGGCCCAGGGCAGCTGTAAAAGGGTTTTTTATTGTTGGAAGCAAGGTCAGGAAAGCGACGGTGAAGTCGAGAAAGCAGTCCAAAACGTCAGAACCGGCACGGCAGACATAATCTACAAATCAGCGACATCGGAGCAGTCATCGCACAGCAAGTCAACGTTGAGCAACGTAAACGCAAGTCGCTTTAAGTCAGAAAATCGTCACGAAAGACTGTAAATTCATTTTATTTTAAAAATTGTCAGAAGTCAGTCAAATCCTAAAATTTTTAAAAGTAAAATGGATACTGTAAAATCTCAGTTGGAGATGTTAAGTGACGATAGTCAGGGAAATGTCAATTTCATGTCATGGCGATTTAAACTAAATCTAGCACTTAAGAATAAAGACCTGTACGACATTGTGACAGGTGTGAAAGTCAGACCAACAGGTGATGTGTCAGAAGGAAACGTTTCAGCTTAGATAAAGAAAGATGTCGAAGCTCAAACGTTGATAGGTTTAAATGTAAACAGTAAGATAGCGAACAAAATTGCCAATTGTAAAACTGCCAAAGACATGATAGACAAATTAGTTAGTTTATATGGCACAAAGACTGATGTAACTTTAGAAACGTCCCGAATCAAATTCTTTACTTTTGAGTATGATGAAAGCAAGTCATCAGTAGAGAATTGTATGGAGATTATGGACTTGGCTGAAGAAGTGTCAACTGAAAATGATCCTATGAGAGAAAGTTGGGTCATGACGAGGATCTTGAGTGTCTTACCGTCAAAACTGGCGCATTTCAGGACATCATGGAACAACGTGACGGGACCTACAAGAAACTTAGATACTCTCATCGAACGTCTGAGACTTGAGGACGAGCAACTTAAGGAACCGACGACAAACGCAGAGAGTAGCGCCAGCAACGCTCTCATGACAAGACGTGAGAAACAAGGACAGTCGTCAAGCAAGCAGGACAAGTCACAGTTCGCATGTTACAAATGTGGAAAGAAAGGTCACGTGATCAAAGAGTGCAGAGGAAAGGCATGTCAAAAATACATTGAGTATTGCAAGAAGAAATACTCATGCAACAATTGTAAGCAGAAAGGTCACTTCGCAAAGGATTCTCCATCCCGAGAAGAAGGAAACAGGTCAGGAAATGGAAAACCATTAAAGAGGGCTTTTTTGACCACAGCATTCTCGACAGTGGACAACGACATTTCGCAGGACAGGGCAACTTCATGGTATCAAGACTGTGGAGCCAGCCAACACATGACGTCTCATCGAGAATGGTTTGTACAGCTTGCTGAGCTGGACGAGCCAATTCCAATTGTGATTGGAGATTCAACCAGGCTGGATGGCGTTGCAGTCGGAAACATTGATATGGAGGCTTTTGATGGTCAAAAGTGGTATCCAGTGGTACTTGAAGATGTGATCTATGTACCAAATCTCAACTTTAATCTTTTCTCAGTAAGTCAGATGTTAGACAAGGGACATGTACAGAAGGCAAATGGAAGCGAGTCAACTTTCTACTGTCAGGACAGCAAGGAAATTGTGGCAATAGCAAGGCGCAAAGGAAATTTGTACAAAATGATGCTCAGGAGAGAAGAAGAGACAAGCTTGATGGTCCAGTCGATCAAAGTATGGCATGAAAGACTCGCCCATCAAAACGCGAAGTATGTGAGGGACATACTGAAAAGAAAAGGGATCAAGTATGTTGATGACTGGAATAATTATGTGTGCACAGGGTGCTCATATGGCAAGCAACATCGATCTTCACACCCAAACAACCCCAAGACAGCCCAGCAGCCATTAGATCTTGTGCATGTCGACACCGGCCAGATGAACATCTCATCTCTAGGAGGAGCAAAGTATTGGCTCATGTTGAAAGATGATTTCACTCACTACCGAACCTGTTATTTCATGAAGACGAAAAGTGAAGCCCCAGCGAAGATTGAAAGCTACCTAAGATTTGTAGAAAATCAACTGGGAAGAAGAGTGAAGAGTCTGAGATCTGATAACGGCACGGAACTGAAAAATGCAAAAACGAAAGAGCTGATGGACAAGTTGGGAATTTTTCACACTTTTACGAATGTACATACGCCAGAGCAAAATGGAAGGGTGGAAAGAGAGATGAGAACGATTGTCGAGGCAGCCAGGGCAGAGATACAAGCAGATGGTTTGGACGAGAGATTATGGGCAGAGGCAATGAACCATGCAATCTTCACGATCAATCAGATAGGAACCAGCAACGTACCAGGAAAGAGTCCAGCAGAATTGTGGTTCGGAAGGAAAATGAAGATTGAGAAACTGCGACCTTTTGGATGTGAATGTTATGTGCTGACCCAAGCACAGAAGAGAGGCAAGATAAATAGAAAATCAGAAAAGGGAATTCTGGTTGGCTATGACATTGATTCGCCCTGCTATAGGATTTATATGAAAGAGAAAAGAGAGGTCGTCACTTCAGACAATGTAATCTTTGACGAGGAAAAGATACGACAGAGACAAGGCACTGAACTTGAGACATCGGCAACAGAGGGCACACCTGAGAAACAAGAAGAAAGCAGCAGTGAGTCAGACGAAGAAGATGACAACTGGACAACTGGAGAAAGTGCTGAGGAGACAAGTGACAACGATAATGGGACACAACCGCCAGAAGAAGAGCCAGGAAAGAAAATTTTGCGAGACAACCACCACCGAGACTGAGAGACTGTGTACTTGACTCCAGACGTGGAGGAAAGAGCGCAAAAGTAGCCATGATTGGTGAAACGGAAGACATCCCGGTAAGCGAGGCACTCAAAGATGAGAAATGGAGACAGGCAATGCAGGAGGAGTACGACTCGCTAATGGAAATGAAAACTTGGGAACTGGTGGATTGTCCTGAAGGAGTGAAGCCAATCACTTGTCGGTGGGTACTTCGAGAGAAGGCAGACGGAAGATACAAGGCCAGACTCGTAGCAAGAGGTTTTGAACAAAAGGAAGGAGTGGACTACGCGGAAACATTCAGCCCAGTAGCCCGCCATGCATCAATTCGACTACTACTAAGTCATGCAGCTTCAGAGAAAATGAAGTTGGTATCGTTCGATGTGAAAACGGCATTCTTGTATGGAAACCTGGAGCAAGTCATCTATATGAACCAGCCTGAAGGGTTTGACGATGGATCAAGGAAAGTTTGCAAGTTGGATAAGAGTCTTTACGGGCTCAAACAAGCTCCAAGGATGTGGAACGAGAGGGTCACCACACACTTTGAAAAGAAGATTGGCCTAATCAACACAGATGATGACCCGTGCATTTACTATAACAAGGACAAGAGCATTATGCTCTCACTCTTCGTGGATGATGGATTGATAGCTGGGAAAGTTGAAAAGGAAATATACAGACTCTTGAAGGAGATAAGCAAGGAGTTTCAGATCACATACAGCAAGAAAGCACAGGACAAGTTGACGTACTTGGGCATGGAAATCAAGATCAATAAAGATGGTATCTTTGTGAATCAGCCTCGTTACACGGAGAAGATCTTGAGGAAAATGAAACTCGAACAGTGTAACCCAGCATTCACACCTATTGAGCAAGGAATGATCACCAAGAAGACAGACTTCAAGAACGACGAGGCACTTCCGGCAAACAACAACTATCGCGAGGCGATAGGGAGCTTACTGTACTTAGCTACAATCACTCGGCCAGACATAAGCTTCGCCGTGAACTACCTGAGTCGATTCTGCAACAACCCCATGAAAAGCCATCAGGCGATGGTAAAACGTGTATTTCAGTACTTGAGAGGGACAGTGACAGCAGGAATCTACTTTGGAGGAGACAAAGAACTTGTGGCATATACCTATTCAGATTTTGGAGGAGACTCTGAGACAGGACAGTCGACGAGTGGAGTTTTGGTGATGAGAGGAGGACCAGTGATCTGGTACTCACAGAAGCAGCGTTTGGTAGCGACTTCAACTGCAGAAGCCGAGTACCGAGCCGCGGTGTCCGTGATTGACGATGTGTGCTGGATCAAGAGAATTGCACTGGAACTTGGTATCCTGGAAAGTGATCAGCCGATCACTCTGAAAGTCGACAACATGTCAGCCATTCACATGTTACAGAATGCACACGAAGGAAAGACAACCAGAGGCAAGAAACACATTGAGATACCACGAAAGTACATTCAGCAACATGTTGGCAACACTGTGATATTGCAACACGTCGAGAGCAGCAAGCAGATTGCCGACATTCTCACAAAGCCACTCAACAGAAGAGTCTTTGAAACGCTCCGCTGTAAATTGATCAAGGAGGAGTGTTGAAATTTGATCAATTGACAGCTGACCTGAATCTAACCTTACTTCACATTTTACTTTTGTTTTATATAGAGTCAAAGTTGGTAATCATGTATTTATTTGTACTTTCATTTTTTTTGTAAGTAGGCAGGTGATAAACAACTTTTGTTAATTTTCATGAGACAGCGTAAAAAAAGCGAAATAGAAAGGCAAAAAGCAAAACGTGCTCCGAATTATAATTTTGTTTGATAAAACAAGGAGTGTCAGAAGATCCAAAAGGTACCTTTTGTGAAACTCTGTTCAATAAACTGAACTTTGTCAACCTTGGACTCAATTTATTTGCAACAATAAACCCAAATCCACTGAAAAGAACAACAGAACATTATGAAGATATTAAAAGAGATGTAGAAGCTAAAGTTTCTGCATCACAAAATTTATCTCTACAATTAGATGGGTGGTCTAACATCCGCATGGAAGGCATAATTAATTTTGTTGTCACGGCTTCAGTACAACAGCCGTTTTTTATTCGATCCGTGGAAACAAAATCGATCCGTCATACCTCGGAATATATTGCAGAGGAAATAAATAGAGTTCTCGAGTTGTACGGTCCGAAGAAATTCATTGCCATCGTAACTGATAATGCTTCCAATATGCGAAAGGCGAATGAAATTATTTCCACTACTTACCCTCACATTACAACAACAGGTTGCTTGGCCCACACATTGCATTTACTGGCAATGGATTTATTGAAATGTAAATCTGTGGAGCGTTTTAATGTATCTTTGAAAGATATAATTAAATCTATAAAGAATTCTCAAATTCTTACAGGCTTATTTAATACCATTAAAATATCAAAACACTGCAAGAAAAGTCTGCAGTTGCCTGGTAATACTCGATGGGGTAGTCACTTTTATAGTTTGGAGTCTATGTTAGCATGCAAAGAAGTTCTTCAGACCCTTGCAGTAACTGAAGAAGGTAGTTCTATGCTGGGACGTGAGAAGAAACAAATGATTCTTGATGACGATATTTTCTGGGTCCGAATTGAGAAAATGATGAACCTTTTGCAGCCCCTTATTAAATGGATTTCGGTGCTTGAAAAAGATAAGGATACCATACATTTAGTTTGCGAAAGTTTTCAGGAAATAACAGAACAATTCAAAGTAGACTTACCACTATCACTGAAGAAAGCTCAATTCTCACAAAGATGAATGTGAGGCGGAATTATGCGGTCAGAGATATACATAAAGCTGCAAATATGTTAGACCCCAGTTTACAGGGATGCAGCCTCGGTCCTCAAGAGAAGCTTGAGGCTCTGGAATTTATAGTAAATTTTAGTAAGAGTGAGCACTTTTCCGATAATCCCGTAAATCAAGATACGCTCGTGGTGCAAATAGCAGAATATAGGGCAAGAGAAGGTATATTTGGTCAACAATTTCTGTGGGAGAGTTCGAAGAGTATGAAGCCAATGACTTGGGGGAAAGGATTAATTGGAACTAGCAGTGAAATTACTTTACTTGCAGTGAAAATTTTATCTGTGCCAGCTACCTCTGCCGCGACAGAGAGAAGCTTCTCCACATTTTCGACGATACACACTAAAAAACGCAACAAACTTACTACTGAAAGAGCTATAAAATTAACATATATTGCCCATTACTATAGAACTCAACCTGAACAGACACCACATTTCCATAATACATCAATAGTTGACTACAAGAACATGAACATCCCTTCCTCGTCTCGTTGTGGCAAAATTTGTCAGTTGTGCACTCGAGGTTCCCAATTTCTTTCGTGACATTTTCAAAAATTACTCGACTGACGTCTCGTAATTTTTATGGAAAATGTCACTCAAGAAATTGACAGGCAACCTCTCGTGGCAACTGAAAAATTTTGCCGGCAAAATCTAAGCTCTTATGATATTACTTATGAAAATATCGCTATGCACTGAATCGATTCGCACCGATATCTGTTGAATCGAGTCGAATCGACATATTACACTGAATCGATTCGAATGAATATGCGTTGGTTTGATTCGAATCGATTACCCAGAAAAATCGACTTTCGATTTGCGTAGCTCTAGTTGTGGACAATTTTTGGAATACCTCTATGCATTTTTGATTGATAGGGATCGCATAAGAAGGTAAGTAAATATTGCAATGCCTGATATTTTCTTTGATAATCTATCGAATATCCTCCCTCCAAATCATGGATGAATTGATTTGTGTCGGAAAATACCGACTGAAATCGGAAATCGACTCCAATCGGAAAACCTGATTCAACGATGCGGTTTTTAACGAGATTCACAAAAAATCGATTTTTAGGCGTAGGTCTATTTGGGACAGAAAAAAGTGGGAAATTATTCGAAAATGTGGGGAAGCGAAAGAACAATGGATTCATAATAAATGTAAAGTGGAGAATAAGTCGAGAGTGGGAAAAACTGACGACGCATTATACATACCTACATAAAATAACTAGCAGAAATTTCAAGGATGTACTAGCAAAAACATTAGAAACGAGGTGAGGGACATACTAACAGGAAAGGATATCTAAGTATGTAGAAGGAATACTTGGGACTTGGGGACATTATATGCGGGACATAGGTACTAGAAGCTTGCATTAAAAAAAGTTAAAATGAATAAAACGCAGGCGCAGATCAGGCACGTAACTAGGTCTACAAACTACAAAATTGAGGGGGCATACCGAGGGCCACTGAATGTAAAGATAGGCCTGCGCGAGCGCGCGCGCGAGCGTGTGTGTGGGTGGTGGGGGGCTGGAATGGGAAATTAAAATTTTCAGTCAAATGTCTTAAAATTAAAAATTATGTAAAATTATGCTTTCTTCAAGTTTAAAATAAGTTTCCTAGAAAAATAATGAAATAAGAAAATTATAGGCAAGTACATATATTAAAAAACACCCGCCTAATGAAAAAGCAAATGAAAATGATACATTATGTCTGGTGTGCGCCGTAAACACACCAGACATACGGTATAATAATTTTACTGTCGAGGTGGGCACAGGGGTGGGCCAGCAAATTTTTATGTGGGCCCTGGCCCACCCCAGTCCCCCCGTAGTTACGTGCCTGACGCAGATGGATTGTAGGCAGAAATCTGAAAATGCGGGGGTCCCATCAAGAAATATGAAATAGATCGTTTATTGAAATTAGTGAATATGTCCATTGACTCTTGTGAAAGGTAGTGGACGAAACGTCACCATCCAGCCAATAAAAGACGCGAGTACCTATGTGCCAAATATTTAAACTATAGATTTGTACAAAGAAGCGTTGGAAAAATTGAGAAAGGAATATCAGAGGAAGAATAGTCGCTTAGACTAAACTTCGCCCAGCCACAATTAGTTTTCTTTGTTGATTTTGTACTTTGACTTTGATTGTGGCAATAAAGACCATTTATTATTATTATTATTATATTACTACTGATTATTTTTTCATCGTCTAATTGGCCAATTGAAACATTTCATTTGGGTCCCGTGGCATGTATTATTTCGGTTTTTTTTTCGATAATTTTGCTTGTTGACATAGTTGTTGACATAGTTGGGAATTTGTAGGTGCGTTTATAATTTATAATCTAATTACTTTAGTACCTGCCAAACGCCAAATATTCCCAACACCTTTGAGTTAATTGAAACAAAATTCGTCTTGAACTATGTTGCTTCGATTCAAAAAATAATCTTGTTAAATACAATTCGTGGTCTGGAATTTTTATGCAATTTTACTCAAGCTGTTGCTTTTACTGACCACTCGGGTAAATTTGACAGAAGATCACTTGCCCAAGCGCTCGTGATCTTCAAGTGATCTTTTAACTGTCAAATTTACACTCGTGGTTACCAAGCAACAGCTTTCGTAAAATTTCCGACAATTCCAAGCCACTTATTGTATTACCACAGAGAATTTTTTCTCACTTTACATTTTTTCCCACTTCCATTTTATAAATGACATTGTCTGCACGTCTCGACATGTTTTATTATTTTATTATCCTACTGTCCAAATCTCAATTATGTTGTTCTTAGAATTTACGATTTAGGAATTTATGATAGGGTAGGTAATAGTTTTATTGCAGGTAGGCAGGCTATTTTTCCTTTCTATAAGTTGTTTGTTAGTTTTAAGTTTTAGTTAGTTGTTAAATATATTTCGAAGAGCTCGCATGTAGCTTGAAATTCAATAAATTCATACACCGAAAACAAGAGTGTTTGAATATTAATCAACGAGAAAATTACAGATGCACCAAGCATCAATTATTGGTCCTTCTACGAGCCGGATTTAATCAAATAATTCGAAAATAGTAACGCGACGCTTCGCTAATTAGTGCGTGCAATGGTTAATTAGTGAAGTTCCTAAGCAAAGTGCCGCGAGTACTAGTGACATTATATTTCAAGTTTTTAAACAAATTCAACCGTGCCAAGCAGCGAAAATATTCCGCAATTATTGATATACGTCTGCCACGGTCTGAAAACTTTCAATTGACACAGCAAAGGTAAGTCTCCAATCAATCCTCATATACCTATTTGTATCAATATGTCTGAACAGAAGCAATTAGTTCACAAGCGTTCAGTGATCAAATCGACTGCAACACGATTTGAAAAACATTTAAACGAATTAACACAACAAACGGATCAAATCAATCTCAATCAAATTGAACATTTACAAGGTCGTCTGGCAAATTTTGAAAATTCACTCAACGAATATGAAGGAATACAAAGTCAGATTGAATACCTAAATGACTGCAAAATTCAGGAAGACGAGCGCCAAAGGTTCGAAACTTTGTATAAAGGTCTGGGCACACATGACCGCGCCCAGTCCGCGCCGCGCCCGCACCGAGATACGGCCGTACTACGGCCGTATCTCGGTGGTGAATTATACCGTTTTCATATGACATAGTCTTCACATCAACGCACCGCGCCCGCGCGCCGACACCGCACCGCGCCCACGCCGTGCAAAATTAGTTTTGTTTGAATTTTTGACGGACACGGTGCGGTTGCTGGACAGACTTGAAGGAACAAGCATGGAGAGGCTCTTAGAGGATGTTAGAAAATATCCTGCATTGTATGAACATCATCCATCAGATGAGGAAACAACGTGCGGAATTCGCCTTCCAAATGTCTCGTTTTCCAAGCATTCTGTATCCACATTTTTCGTTTTCGCCGATTTCTCTCCCTTTCTTCATCGTCCAACGCAATAGCAATTATTGTTGCCAGTTCAGTGTTGCTACAGCTGGTGAACATTTTTAGTGTTAATATCTGACACGACCACAGCGAAGCAAACGGACAAACAAAACCGACTGAGCTTGCAACGCGACAAACTGTTCCGACGACACACGGCCGTGTGTTTGGAGATGTGTGGTTTGTAGCGAAACAGGACGAGACACGGCCGTGCCTCGGTGCGGGCGCGGCGCGAACTCGGCGCGGTCATATGTGCCCAGACCTTTATGAGTTAACCAGCAACGCCAGGACAATTATTAAGCAATTTACATCATCCAATTCCCCGGAAAACTCAAACAATAACGAGGATTTTACTAATAATCCCGGGTTCATTCAACATGCCCCTGCTGATCCAATTCTTGATCATGTTCGTTTTCCACATATCAAATTGCCTACTTTCAGTGGCTCTTATAATGATTGGTCAGGTTTCCACGATCTTTTTCTGTCGATGATTCATAATAATAATTCTCTTCCCGACATTCAGAAATTTCATTACCTAAAATGTTCTTTGGACGGTGAAGCTGCCGAAATTCTTAGCGAATTAGAATTATCTGCGGATAACTATTTAACGGCTTGGGATTTATTAAAAGAATCTTACAGTAATCCAAGAATATTAGTCCAGAAACATATACAAGGTCTGTTCATTATTCAGTCGTTCAATAAACAAAACCACGCAAGTATCAACGATGAACACCGCCAGTGTTTACATACTTATTCAGAATCGTATGTTTTATTACCAACGGCAAATGCTTATGTATTTGACAAAAATGGTAGACAGCATTCTTGTAGAATTTTATTAGATTCGGGGTCCCAGTCAAACTTTATTACAAGATCATTAGCCGACAAACTGCAATTAAATTTAATTTATAAATCAATGCCAATTCTAGGTGTAAATCAGGTTCAAACACATGTGCAACATTCTGTTAATGTCGCGATTCATTCCAGATTTAACTAATTTAACATTAATTCGGAATGTTTTGTTTTAGAAAAAATAAGTAGCAAATTACCGTTAGTATCTATAGAAAAATCAAATATACGGATACCTTCAAACATAAAGTTAGCTGATCCAGAATTCTCTTTGTCGCGTGATATTGACTTACTACTCGGGGCGGAATCATTTTGGCAAATTCTCTGTGTAGGACAAATTAATAGTGCAGTATCGCAACCGTATTTACAAAAAACTCACTTTGGGTGGGTTGTGTCGGGCAAATTGTCTACAACGCAAAGATTAAATGCAATTTCATGCAACCTTTCAGTAGAATCATTAAATACGGCAATTTCTAAATTTTGGGAGATCGAAGAAATTCAAGATCGGGCAGCATTTACTCAAGAGGAAGAGAATTGCGAGAGGCATTTCTTTGAAAATCTTAAAAGAGGCAATAGCGGTCGGTTTATTGTTAAGTTACCAATTAAAATTGACGAAGGAAATCTAGGAGACAGCAAGGAAATGGCTTTGAAGCGATTTTATTCCCTTGAAAAAAGATTAAGTAAACAGCCTGAATTAAAGTTTCAATACTCAGAATTTCTCAAGAAATATCTTGCCTTGGGGCATATGCAATGAAGTTCAGAAATTAATTCAAATTTGCCACATTTTTATTTGCCGCATCATTGTGTATTAAGGGCATCAAGTCTTACTACAAAATTAAGAGTGGTGTTCGATGGTTCAGCAAAGTCGTCATCTGGCTTATCGTTAAATGACATTTTAATGGTAGGGCCTACAATACAACAAAGCATATTTTCAATTTTGTTACGCTTTAGAATTCATGCATACGTATTGACTGCTGACATAACCAAGATGTATCGCCAAATTTTGGTCGATAAAACTCAAACAAGGTTGCAAAGAATTTTGTGGCGCAATAATACGCAAGATCCAATTCAATCGTTTGAACTCCAAACTTTAACTTATGGAACAGCATGTGCTTAATTTTTGGCAATTCGCTGTCTTCATCAAGCTGCTTTAGACCAAAAACACAATTACCCTCGCGCTTCAGAAGTTATTTTACGCGATTTCTATGTTGATGATCTTCTCACGGGTTCTGAAACAAAGGAAGAAGCTTCCTTGATAAAGGATAACATAGTACATGTTCTAAACGAGGCTGGTTTTTCACTCGATAAGTGGTGTTCAAACGAATCAAGTTTGATTTCAAATATGACGCGAATCACTGAAACAACAGTTATAAATTTAAATGACGATGAAAGTACAAAAACTTTGGGCGTACAATGGTATCCCAAATATGACATTTTACAATATGTCTATACAAACCAGATAAAACCAAAACAAATAACTAAGCGTGTCATACTGTCAAGCATTTCTCAAATATTTGACCCGTTGGGATTAATAAACCCTGTAACAGCAAAAATTCTGATGCAAAAATTATGGCAATTAAAGGTATCCTGGGATGAATCTGTCCCCATTCACATTCATACTACTTGGGCCCATTATGAGGCACAATTTTCTGAACTAAAGAATTTGAAAATTCCTCGAAGGGCAACTCTAATTTCAATAAATGAAGCAACGACCATTGAATTGCACGGTTTTTCGGATGCAAGCGAAGCTGCATATGGGGCTTGTATATATTTAAAAACAGTGAATAGTAAAGGTGTTGTCAGTGTGCACATTCTGTGTTCAAAATCTAGGGTGGCCCCTCTAAAAACAATTTCTTTGCCGCGTCTAGAGCTGTGCGGTGCAGCATTATTAGCAAATCTGATGAAACAAACCCTTCAAGCTTTACATTTTAATGTACATAAACAATTTTACTGGACAGATTCATCTATAGTTATCTCGTGGATAAAATCATCTTCGAATTCATGGAAAACGTTTGTTGCGAATCGGGTTGGAGAAATACAATCTACCTCTGATGTTCAAAATTGGAATCATGTTAGCACAAAAAGCAATCCTGCAGATATTCTCTCGCGCGGAGCTTCACCCTTAGAATTATTACAAAATACATTGTGGTGGAATTGACCTGATTTTTTACATAGTGTCGTCACGCAATTACCTTCACCATTAATAAATATTCCTTCCATGATTCCCGAACAGCGCAAGTTAATCTGCCATGTAGCAAGCACATCAAATTTTGACACTTTCAGTCGATTCTCTTCTTTCAGTCAGCTTATCCGTGTTACAGCATATTGTATTCGCTTTATCAAAAATTGCAGAAGCAAACAAATTGATCGTTATCTTGGATCAATAACTACTGTAGAACTTCAAACGGCAACCACAAGGTTGTTAAAAAATGTTCAGTCTTCAGAATTCAGTCGGGAATTATCTCTTCTCAAGCAAAATTTACAAGTTCACCCAAAGAGCAAGCTCAGTTGTTTAAACCCGTTTTTGGACGAAACTGGATTATTACGGGTAGGTGGTCGTCTTCGAAACTCGACACTCCAATTTTCAAACAAACACCCTATCGTACTTCCAATCAAGCATCCATTTACAAAATTGCTCATCGTTTATGAGCATAAAAGGCTATTGCACGCTGGTACTCAGTCTACACTATTTTCGTTACGAAATCGATACTGGCCTTTAGCGGCTCGAGATGTGGTACGCAAAATAATAAGGAATTGCGTAACCTGTTTTAAGGCAAGGTCGTTCAACCCGCAACCCATGATGGGTGACCTACCAGCTGATCGGGTAGAACCATTCAGACCATTTTTCAAGTGCGGAGTTGATTACTTTGGACCCATTAATATTAAAGAAGGGTCCGCTAGATCTAAAAAAATACACAAGGCTTACGGCGTCATTTTTGTGTGTTTTTCCACCAAGGCAATTCACTTCGAGCTTGTTACGACGTTATCGACTGAAGGTTTTATCAGTGCATTTAGAAGATTTATTGGAAGAAGAGTAAAACCCAGTGATGTTTATTCAGATAACGGCACGAATTTTGTCGGTGCAAACTAAGAATTTATTGAAGATAATCAATAACTTCATTAAAAATGAAAAACATCAAGGTCAAATTAAAGACACATTTTGTCAAGATAACATCAAATGGCATTTTATTCCAGCCAAATCTCCGCACTTTGGCGGATTATGGGAAGCTGGTGTAAAGACAATAAAGCACCACTTAAGAAGAATTGCCGGGAACGCCTTATTAACGTATGAAGAATTTCAGACATTATTGATACAAATCGAGGCTGTTGCAAATTCCTGTCCCATTAATCCCTTATCTAATGATCCACAACCTTTAACACCTGGACATTTCCTGATTGGAGACACCTTAACAAATATTGTTGAGGAAGATTTAACTCCGCTAAAAATCAACAGACTCTCTCGCTGGCAACGTGTCCAGCAATTATCGCAGCATTTCTGGTCGCGATGGTCCAAGGAGTATTTGGGCCATTTACAGCAACGAAATAAGTGGCACAAGAATAAGGGTTCTATAATAGAACCTGGACAGCTTGTCATAATTAAGGAAGAGTCATTACCACCGTTACGATGGTTATCAGGAAGAGTATTGGAAACACATCCTGGATCTGACGGAATAGTTAGGGCAGCTACCGTGAAAACTGTGTCGGGTGTGTACAAAAGAGCAGTGTCTAAATTGTGTGTAGTGCCAAATGTGGACATTTCGTGAGTCCGACGACTTAACTTTCAAGTTTCTTTTTGTTCGTTTTTCAGTTCATTTATAAATAATTTTGTGTCTTGCAACTTCTTGTACAATTTATTTTAGTTCTTAATTAGGTTCATTTTTTTTCTCAATCGTTATGTTTACTAACGATTTTATATATTACTTATTTGTTTTTCTTGTGTGTTTAAACAGGAATGTTTCAAGGTGGGGACTATGTCTGCACGTCTCGACATGTTTTATTATTTTATTATCCTACTGTCCAAATCTCAATTATGTTGTTCTTAGAATTTACGATTTAGGAATTTATGATAGGGTAGGTAATAGTTTTATTGCAGGCAGGCAGGCTATTTTTCCTTTCTATAAGTTGTTTGTTAGTTTTAAGTTTTAGTTAGTTGTTAAATACACTGCTGGAAAAAATCTAGGGATATTGGTAAGAATGCAAGCTAAATGCATGGTTTCGACTGGAAAATTATTATAATACATTTATCAAGAAATTCCTATAATTCTTTTGATAATCTGTCATAAAGAGTGCAAAAAAGAAAAGAATATCTAATTTTTTAATTAAAAATCAAAAATTACACAAAATTCAAACGTGAAAATGTTTAGAACAAATTCAAACAGCAACAAAAAATAACGAGTCAAAACGATTTTTTTAGTGTTTCAATAAGTTGTATGGCCTCCTCTATTGTTAATGACCGCCCTACATCTCCTGTTCATACTTAAAATCAAATTATCTAAATCTTCTTGTGGTATTTCCCTCCATGCATTTTCAAGAGCTGCAAACAAATGTCTTCGGTTCTCAATCGCGACTCCATTTTCCATAACCCTTCTTTGGAGCATGTCCCAAGCATGCTCAATTGGATTAAGATCCGGAGACTGTGCAGGCCATGGTATCACCTCGATGGCGCTAGCATCAAGGAACTCTTCAACTAATCTTGCTGAATGTGGCCGCGCATTGTCTTGTTGCAGAATAAAATTTTCTCCAACTGCTGCTGCATATGGAATGACAAAAGGTTGAAGAATGATATCACGGTAACGAATTGCAGTTAATGACGCATCCAGCAAAACGAGGTCAGTTCTCCCGCCGATGCTTATTCCGCCCCAGACCATAATCGTGCCACCTCTAAAACTATGCACTTCTTGTACATGCTGGAGTCGGTTGTTTAAGCCAGATTGCCTCCAAACACGAAGTCTTCTTGAATCTGAGTGAAGACCAAATCGCGATTCATCAGTGAAGAGCACAGGACTCCATTGTTCATTTTGCCAATTAACATGTTCTTGACTCCAACGAAGGCGCACAGCGCGATTGCCTCTCGTGAGGGGTGGACATCTTAGGGGTCTACGAGACCTTAAATTGGCTTCGTGCAATCGATTTATCACGGTTCTGGATGAAACAACAACACCGTGCGCTTGCTGCAGCTCCCTACGCAAAACTGCGGCAGTTGTCGTCGCATCTCTTCTTGCATTCAGTTGCAAAAAACGATCCTGTACTGCGGTGGTTCCTCGATGTCGACCACTATGCCTTTCTGCCACATCTCCTGTTTCACGATAACGCGACCACAATCTTGAAATTACGCTTTGCGTTGTCCCAATGGCCTCCGCAACATCGATTTGACGCCTACCAGCTTCAAGCATCCCCACAGCCCTTAACATACCTTCTCGAGGTAAATGATGCCTTTCCATTACTTTAACATACACTCTTCACTATTCTTCACTACGTACACCTACTAATTAACCACTTATTCAACTTTTTTAAATGCGACAATTTCGCTATTCTCCATATTTGTCAATTTTTAAAACAATTGCCTATCTTTTCTTGTCATTGCGCACTGCGACGCACTCAAATATTTCTTATAAACACATTGGCTATGACAGATTTTATTTAATTTACATTTTATTGCGCATTTTAAAAATATCCCTAGATTTTTTCCGGCAGTGTATATTTCGAAGAGCTCGCATGTAGCTTGAAATTCAATAAATTCATACAACGAAAACAAGAGTGTTTGAATATTAATCAACGAGAAAATTACAGATGCACCAAGCATCAATTAGACATTACTGCGGGAAAGTAATGGGTGTTTGTATTTGATTGCCGAAAATTGAGAGATTCCTGTAAGAACAGTTTTATTAAAAGCAAAGGTAATATTACAGGTTTTGACAAGGGTTTTGAAAAGTTTGTTTAATTTTGCAGTTGAAGGTTGAATGTAAGGAAGACTGGATAGGTATATCCGTTTAGGTTGATTATTTTGGTCATTTGTTTGATTATTTGGGTTGATTTTTTTTATTTTGGTACTGAAAAGCAATTTGTTAATTAATTTGAGGGGATATGAATTATCTACTAAAGTAGAATGAGAAATTTTAATTATTCTGTTTTTTAAACAAAGTACCAAATTGATTTTCATTCGTGGAGGATATGATTTGTAATAATTAAGACATCTACCAGTACGTTATGATGATGTCGTCTATAGTGAATTGTAATTTATTATGGTACGAATTGAAAATGTTTAGAATTTCGTTGTGTTTATTTCTTTGGTATAACTGTTATAAGGTCATCAACAAACTTCTTCAGGAATGGAAGAGGAAATTGAGGTTTACTTATGCAGTCTTCAATTAAGTCGTCCATGATATATTGAGCTAGAATTTGAGAAATTGTAGATCCCATTGGTGTACCAGGAATCTCTCTATTTGTCTTTTATAAAATTCATTGTGGAGAATGCGATTTGTGTTATATAGGTCAGACAACTCAAAAACTTAGTAGCCATATTGCCAGTCACAAAAGCAACTGCAGAACCAATAACTCTATTTGCGTACTTGCCAGTCATGTTTAGGACACTGGAATTCACAATTTAATAATGTCCTCATTTTAGACACAGAACCTGAACCTAATTATCACAAAAGATTTTTTTTAGAAATGGTGTATATCTGTGTATTAATAATAACAATAATACAATGAACATAAAATCAGACAAACAATTTAAACATAATTTACACTTAACTTCTTAAACCAGCGTCAGATATAAAAAATCCTCAAAATTGATACACTTATAGGTATTACCAGTTGGCTAAAATCAGAATAAAATTTAGAATTTTGTCATGTCATACACATGTATGTATGTATATTTTTATTTTAACAAAAATTTTAACATCTCACCGTGGTTTGCAAGTAAATACTCAATATTTATTAAGTGATGTTTAATGTAAAAATGGTTTTGTACCTAGTTCCTGTGACGAATGCAATAAAAGAATTGCCGAAAGCTAGCAAAAATAGTTTTTATTTATCTGAAGACTGCATCCCCGAAGAAAATATAAATTCAAATATAAATCATTACATATTATAAATTACATATATGAAACCTTCTAATCTTTCTTTGTATTTCAAAATTATGTACTGGGAATTGCATAACTCCCCAAATAATTATTTTTTCCAGAAATATGCTTTCCGTCACCAACACTGATTTTTTAGTTTCATATTACTTCATAAATTAATGAGTCAGTGCATTTTGGAAGCAAGAAAAGTACATAAATAATTATTTTTGCCATCTTTTAGACGCAATTGCCCCACTGTGCGACGTTCCATTCTGCTTTCATCCACGTAACATTTAACCTTCCTACACTTACCTGTGAAGCTGACTAAAAGTACTAGGAATATGAAATATTTACTCAGTTACTCACATACACTGATACACTCACATTCAGAAAGAGACATGTCATACGTAGTGGTCTTTAGATGAACCAGTTAGCTGCCAATTATTGAACGTTCACATCCCGCAAATCAGGCAAACTTTATACCCTGTAGTTTTGTCGTAAAAAGCAGTTTTAAGTTTAACGTACTCTGGTAGTTATTGCAGAAATAATAAATGAAACGGAACAGTTTATTTACTTGGACCCGATACCCAAATTGTTGCTTTGATGTATGGTTTGATGATTAGTCCGGTGGAATTCTTAAAAGAATATCTGTGACATTTACATATTTATGAGTTCAACACATTTTGTTTTGAGAAAACACGTCATATTTAAGCATCGCCGTGGAAAAGTTTGCTCTTCCGTTTTCATAACCTCACGAAAGAATTTCTTAACATCTGATTATTCACCTGGTTGTATTTCTATTACATTAATTTCTTTTCTCAGAAAAATTTATACTCCATGAAAACTACAGCTTCTAGTTTTCTGCTTTCGAATATTTTCGGGAGATGACGTACCTTCTTCAATAAGGTTCTAATCTTCTAATTATTCTCATTCAGGCACCTAGGTACTTTGGATCTGGATATTGAGCGGGCATGAGTTGGACCAAGCCGTTTGTAGTGTGGGCACTTGAAACGGGACGTTTTTACTCAATTTTAGGCTCGAGCCATGATAAATGCGCGAGTAAATGCGGAAAATTTAGATACAACATTCTGGGATGAAACTGTGAAAACCGACCTTTCCAACTACATGCTGTCTTACATCCCTTCTTATAGTAGCATGATATAAATTTAATAATAGTTTTGGGAACAGGGTCATTTAGCGTCGTAGTTGGACTATGAGAACAGTCTACAGTCTTGCTTCTTTTCTTCCACTCCCATTCTTTCGGATTTTTACGCACAAATTAATTCAATCGGAGGACAGCAACACAGAATCAGGTGCCGATTCTGAGCCCGGTCCATCTATGAGATCGAAGCAGAGAAAATTGTAATATAAACATGCTGTTGTGGATTGGGCCCAAGTGAGACGCTACATAAAAAGTGCCGTATGCTTTACCTCATGGTTGCGTGAAAACGAGTGTTGTCTGATCAACTAAAGAATGACCAAAATCTACAATTATTTTACCAAGTGCCAAAACTTTCAGACACTTTGTCGCAACGGAAAATACAATTTTAACTCCAATGTTATAACCTACATCACAACAATACACTATTTTCTCTCATTAGGTACATATGTGTATTTATTATCACTACGTGCATAATGAAGTCTAAACTTATTATGACAGTGATATCTAGTTACAATATAAACAATTAACGCCTGTCAGTATATTCACTGTGTGTTTTACAACCGAGAAGAGAAAACAACATTGTATTACACATAGGTAGTAGGTAGTTTATCAAATTCCTGTTTGTGTAACTTGCAAATATACACTTGAATCTCCTATGAAACATCCGGCACGCGAAGAACCAAAATCAACAAATCCATCTCCGATATCATTCTTAACAACTAAATAATAACAATTCGTAATATATGTATAATATATCGGCTGTTAAAATCACACATTTAGACAACTTATCTGACTGTTGAGTTTATCACGCGGAAGCAGCAATCTTATCGTGAAAAAACATATATGTACATGGTGATGGTGTATACAAGACATTTAAATAAATAGAGCCATCGTTCATATTATACGAACGTATGCTTATTTTTAAAACTGATATACAGGGTGTCACAAATAAGCCTCAACAACATTGCTATCTCACTTATCTTTGAAGATAGAAAAAGTTTTACAATTTGGAACTCTTTAATATCCTCCCACAAAAATTGGCTTTGCTCTGTTGGTTTCCTAGATATTTGAAAAAAAGGAAAAATTTACGATTTGGTGTTTTGTTAATAACTTCGTTATTTATTAGCATTTTGATGATTTGCAAAAACAGGTTTAAATGGTTGTATAACCAGAATATTTCACAGCGCTCTAAAATTGTCTCCGGCGTTTCATACACTTGTATTCATCATCAGGTTTATCTTTTCTTATGGACGCCATATTGGATTGTTATGTCATTAAATAGCTTATTTCTTGCTGAGAATAGCGACTTATAACAAATGGATATTATTCCAGCACTAATAGTTTTAGAAAAGGAAATTCTATTATTTTGGACAATTTAGTTGGCCTTTGAAAAATAGATTTACGAAGATATAATTTTACAAAATATGAACTTTCTAAACAATAAGAAAGTGTGAAAGATGAAATTAGAAATAAGTTTTATTTTTTTGACTTTTAAAGATGGTGTCTTCCCAATGCATACTTTCTCTATTTCCAAAACAGTCTGTCTACTTGTAAAACTTTAAATTAAGGTATAATAACTTGCACGATTTACGATTACAATTCAATGAAGGCCTAAAAATAAGGCGTACAAAGACGCGGAACGCTACCAGGGCAATTGCACGACGGGTGCAAATTTGCATTGAGAATGAAGTCGCACATTTTGAACATTTGCGACAATAAAATAAGTTGTTTTCGTTTGTTTTGTAACTAGTTTTTATTATTCTATTGATGTTTTTTGTTTTTAAATTTTGAAATTATAATTTCCTGGGGCAGCAAATAAAATTTTGAACTACTTTTTGGCAGTGTTTCACTGATTTCTACTAAACGAAATAAAACTGGAGGTAATAATTCTTGGAAAATTACTAAGTACATAATGAAGTTGTTTTTCCATGGATAACTAAATTTTTCCACTAACTAAATTACGAATTTTATTTTCTGAAGCTATGTATTATTTTTGTTAGAATATCAATTTGCTATAGGTTGCTATTATCAGCAAAAAATAAGCTATTTAATGACATAACAATCCAATATGGAGTCTATAAGGAAAAATAAACCTGGATGATGACTGCAAGTGTATGAAACGTCTGAGGCAATTTCAGACAACCATTTAAACCTGTTTTTACAAATCATCAAAATCTTAATAAATATCGATTTTGATGAGGGCATATTAAAGGGCCCCAAATTGTAAAACTTTTTCCCCATTCAAACGTGTTTCTATCTTTAAAGATAAGTGAGATAGCAATGTTGTCGCATTTGCTTGTTTTATTCAACTTAATATTACAATAGATGACTCATACCATTTTCGTCGCTTTACGATGTTTATAGTATGTATTTGTTCCATCACTTTGCTTTCATTATTCCACAAATACGCCGCTTAGACTGTGATTACTGTCAGTGCTTCAGTTCCCTCTTTTCGATCTCTTTGGTGTATAAATACCAAACCAACATTTTAAATTTTAAAATTCCGAAGAGTTGGACTTGGTAATATTCACATTATTATTGAATAAAGACGGGTGAAATTTAATAAAAATGTTTTTAGAATATGTACCTACACTTTAAAACTTTGCGCTTAGACGCAACCTCAAAATTAAACGACACGAAACGTTAAAATTCTTACTCGTTTCATTTTACTCATACAGAAGGGTATTATCAAGGAAAAATTATGTTTAAATAGCCACTAGCTAAGTGCGATAATTAGCATTATCGGTGGCTGAACAGATGATGCAGCGTTTTAGTAAGCCGATGAGCTCGGGGTCGTGACTCACTGGTGGTAATATTAATATTATTGCATTGCCCTGTGCGTTTGGTTCTTTGGTTTGCGGTAATTGGGAAGAAGCGGTTAGGCTGGAGAGAGGTTCAGTCATTTGACGTAAACATTTTTTGCATGTAATGGTCTGGATGGTGCAGTAATATAGATATTTCCTTAATTCATATTTCACGCATGAGTAATGCACAAGCGGTGTAAGTAATCTAAAGCTTCGTGAAATGAGAACAAAAATTATCATGATACAATCATGAAGTATAGAACATAAGTCTACAACTGTAACTATTATTCGAATTTTGAAAGCTGCAGTAGGTAACACAGAACAGATGTATGAAAGATTTTGAGAAGCCATCCGCGGTATCTTTATTTACATGTAGTGAGCAAGAATTCAAAATACATAATAGACCTTTTCATTTCGTTAGTGCGCATGTGCAGAAGTACACTGACAATCAGCTGTTCTTAGTTTTTCAGACGAATGTCACTATCAGGTCTCGAACTTCGTGTAGGATATTCGCAAGTAAATACTTAGTAGAGTACCCAATATGAAGGGCGTTTGAAAGACGGAAAATTACAAATGTCAGTTCCCAATGACATCCCTCATAATATTATGAGGCTGAATCCCGAAGGCGTACCTGGCCTGTTTGAAATACGGGAATGTTAACCAACATAATTTCAATCACGCGGGTTTTTAATACGTAGCGGTGAAAATCAATCAATTTTTTAAAAGAAAACTGAGAAAAAGGATCTAATAGACAGGTGCGTATTTTTCTGCAATGTATGCAACTACAAATAATAATTATTTTAAAGACCTGGAAACATCCAACACACTTTTCCATTTCGAATCTTGCCTCTTACACAATTTACATAGGTGGAACAAGTCCTCACTTGGTCACCGACCCAGTTGTTAACTTCGATTTACCTCAGTGTTAGGCTGGGTTTGGGAAATGGATAAAATCGTAATCCCAAGCGATAGCTTGGCCTACCTACTCTGATAACGCTGTTGAAGTTACCAAAAGCACAAAGTTTGGATGCTCCATACTAATTTTGCACGTTTGCAATAAAATTATACTGTATAGACCAAAGAATTTAAAATAAACACTTTTAAACAATACAAAACTTTGACATCTGTCCGAAAATGTCATCGCGCATGCGCCTCAGCATTTTTTAAAACGAAAAGCCCTATTAACTATTTTCTTCAAACGTCAGAATGACATGTTTAATTTTTATTTTTTTGTTACTCAAAATAAACCGTAAAATAGCTAGAACTTTGAAAACATCATAGGAAATTCGTCAACTGTCGGCGTCGCTACTCTATAATTGGCGTATCGATCAGGAGGTCCACGATTTAACTATGGTAGAATATATGCCAGTGTGCTATTTGGAAGGGAATTAAGGCTGCCTGTGGATGTGCAGTTTGGGCATTCTAAAGATAAGTCCGTGCCTGTAGAATTTAGCAGAACGGCTCGAAGCTATAATACATGAAGCCGTTCGGAACGGCATCGGCATACGCATAACGAGTGACCGTATAAAGACGATATGACGTCCGAGCAAATTCGGCAAGTTTCCGAAAGGGCGATTTGGTGTGGTTGTATAATTCGGCACGGAAAAAAGGACGATCACCGAAACTGCAGAAGAATTGGGAGAGGACAGAGGACATATCGAGTTGTGACAAGCATCAAGGATGTCTTCTATCGGATCCCACGATCTCCGCGTTCGAAGATAAAGGTGGTTCATCTAGACCAGCTTATTCCAGCGTAAAAAAACATTTCTGATCGAATTCGATCAGTCTTTTAAGGAGGGGCAGTGTTATGATTGAAGTCTATTAAGTAAGCCTGCTTTGTTGAATGGAAGTGCCGCCGTTAAAGGACATCTGTACGCGTAAACAAAGTGAATCTATGAGTAGATTTATCTAGAAGAAATAAGTCTACGCCTAAATTCGGTATTATTCACAGCTCGAATGTTACACGGCGCAAAACTCGTCGCCGCCGACCGGGAGTCGAACCCGGGTCCCCGCGCTCCGAAGCCCTCTGCTCTCAAACTGAGCTAATCGGCGACCTTACACGCCTTCTCTCTATTCATCCATTTATACCTAAGACTGTAACACGAATTGTTTTGAGAATTTTTTGGAGTGTTGGACTCTCATGTAAAATAGCCGAGAACTGCCGCAAGTTAGTTAGTCTTTAATGCGATACCGTGACAATTATAAGCGACATTCGAGGAGAGGCCAGAGAGTTGTAAAGATAGCTGGACTGTTCAATTGTGTTTGTCCGTTAGTGCTAAATATTTGTAAACAGTTCTTGTAAATATAGTCACTGTAAATAAAGTAGTATTTAAATCCAATTACGTTTAAAAGCATGTTATCGTAGAAAAAGTACAAATAAACTCTGATCAATCCATTTTAAAAATTCGTCAAACTAGAATAACCGCATACATGAATACTGCAAAGTTAGATCAACATGCGTAGCAAAAAACATGCTTTCTTAAAACAGTAAACTTAAGGCGGCCATGTAGTTTTAAGTCGTAATGCAAAATGGAACGCAATAGAACCCCACTGACAGTCTGTTTTAAACTATAGTTTTTTTTGAGTATTGTAAAATAAATACAAAATCGCGCGAACTCGCGCGACATTAACATGGCACTCGTATTTTTCTTCGCGTGCCGTGTCCTCCTAGGATGTTGGCTATCATTACAAGCTTACCGCTTTTCTAAAAATCGTACCGGCGCTGTTAATGGCAAACCACTGACGCAAATTCTTCAGCCAAGATGAACGACGCCTGCCCGGACCGCATATTCATATCGAACGTAGCGTATTGCATTCGCAACTGTCGACAGCAACGGACCTATTTTCTACTTATATACTATTTTCGTAAGCGTTCTTGCCAGCACACCCTGGTGGCTCAGTGGTCCATGTGTCAGCCTCCCAAGCCGCAATGTTGAGGGTTCGCACCTCGCCGTAGTTCTTTTTTGTTTTGATGAATTCACTTTTTTCTTTTGACCAAAAAACCGGTTCTGGTCCAAAAGGACAGCTAGGGGATCGCCATCACGCGAGACAGACATCCACTCATTTGACATACCTCTCGCGCGTTGGATGTTACTTCGGATTGCGATACGATACGTGAGTTATGAATATGCGCCCGGACCACTGCTGCGCGATACATTGCCTTGCACGGCGTTCTGCAAGAGCCGCTATTCTTCTCTTCTTATGAAATGGCCACGGTCTCATCTTTGTTGAGAGTGCAGGCTTCCACGCCATACAGGAAGACAGAGAACACATAGCACTCCAGCAGTCAAATTCGCTGCTCCAGCATAAGATCTCCACAACACAGAGCTTGGTTCATCCTTTTAAAAGCTGCTCGGGCTTGGTCAATTCGTGAGCGAATCTTGAGTTCGCACTCCCAGTTGATGTTAAATTGGCAACCCAAATACCTGCCGGCGGTAACATGGTCCAACCTCAGCTCCAACTGAGCACCTCCTACCTGGATGTTTGCTTGTATTTCCATGCGTTTACTTATTACAAGAACTTCTGTTTTATAAACCTTGAGGGAGAGTCCAGCATAAGTGTATTCACTGAGGTATTCACGTACCACGATGTTCTATAGGCCCTCAACATTTGTGGCCGAAAGCATAGCATCACACTGTTAACGCCCCCTCTTTCATGCCTTGCTCTTAGAGCAGATGTTGAACAGTATAGAAGTGGAATTATACAACCCTGCACACCGCACTCATTACTTTTCTTTTTGTTCACAACAAAATCGGTAGGCCTGACTCAACACAAACTCCGTCTTGCATTACGACTTAAAACTTATACGCATGCAAAACGATGGATAAGTAGGTGTGTCTGGTGTGGATTTTAGAGTTTAGAATTCAATTATAGTAATAGCCAACGACACTCACACCAAAAATATCCACCAAAACCCCACTTTAAGATTTCTAGTTCCACTAGTTCTGGACATGCGATTAGTGACGGTGCTTTTATGAAAGGCTGCCCTATGCTATTACATAGTTCAACTATTAATTTCGATGGCAAAATTTTAAATTTAGAATCAATTCCAGATTGAGGGTAGCAGACTTTTATTTTATTTCCTTGAACTTATGTATACTCAATAAAAAACGTACAACGAAGATGCAGATTCACATTCGTGCCTAGAGTAAACATGGAAGCAAGCATAAATAAATCTAATGTAAATGTACCTTCGGCGAACTTCTTGACTCGAGCTCATCTCTGCAATACTGAAATTATTATACATTAAAAACAATGTAGCTATCTATAGAGCACGGAAATTCAAGAACATGGTGTAACAGGAAGAGGAAGTTATTTATACAATGCAAATTAGTATATTGTTTTCAAAGTCGAATTCTTTGCCTTGTGGTCAGTTGCCAAAGAAATATATAGACAACATTCTCTATAAAACAGACACGTTCCTGCACTACAAATTGTTTGATAGTTGATACAACATATAGGTAAGAAAAAGTAGGTACCTCTGCAGTACTACAGCACACAGAAATGATTATATTTGTAAGTTTAATAGCCCGGGCATTACAGCTTCTGAGATAGTTTTGGAATTGACCAAATTAGGAAACAACTAAATCCAGTTTTTTAACAAATTAATGTCCACATTTTAATATAAGAAATATAAGCATACAGAGCCTAAAGTGTTCCGTGTGCCAAATTGGACAGGAAAAACTGTTTTTCATGAATAACACGTGCATCTATGTAAAAATGTTTCATTGAAGAGCACTAAATTCTCAACAAGAAAGGTTATATTTAGTTTTATTGTACTCTTTTGTTTTGGCATGGCCTTGGAATAACACTGATTCCGCTCCAGCCAAGAGATACAGTACTTGGCGCGTCTTCTCATTATGTTGAGGCATTCCTCTGGAATCTGCTATGGTGCTCATTAGTTTTTGTGCTAACTGAAGCTGAAGTAAGTGTTTCTTCACATACGCGACATACGAGGCGACATACCAGGCGACATATTTCCACATCGGCTTGGTCAAGCAAAAATCCGCCGTTGGTGGAATTTATGAGTCAACTCATTCGTTAGTTCCGGTAGGTTTCTTAATTTCACTTCACATCATAAACACTCAATTAAGATTAACCTTGTTTGGGCATGAAGAATAGAATCGTGAGGATTTCCCATCCATCGTTCCGTCATTCTGGTCTAGTCAAGCTTAGAGATATTTTCCTGACTAACTCATATCCTAAGAAAATGCTTAGTTCCTTACTGTTTAGTTCTCCGTCTGTGAACCCTACTCCTCGTCAGAGGCCTGTCGGTGAGTTGTATCTGACGTTGCCATTCATAGGTCACCTTTCTCAACGTATTGGCTCTGTCTTTAAGGATGAACCTCACTTGAAGATTGTCTATTCTTATAACTTTAAAATTGCAGGCCTGTTTAGCAGACTTAAAGACCGTATTAGTCTGCTTCGCAGTCCTAATGTTGTTTATAGGGTTGGTTGTTTGGACTGCCCATCGGTTTACGTGGGTCAGACCTGCCCGTATCTCGGCTCTCGCCTTGCCTCCCATAAGAGCGACGTAAGGAGGTCTAGGGGTGGTTGTGCCTTGGCTCAACATTGTATCGACATGCATCACTACTGTTGCGTGGGATCCTTATTCACAAGTGCAGTATGATTGGGAGTTCCTCTCCTTCTGTCGGTTGTGTTGGTACCGATTTTTCTAGTTACTTTTGGTCTTCACTGGGCTTTCTCAGTTTTGACAATTCCGGTTGTCATCCGACTTTGAATTGCCGGTCTTTTCATGTGTTTTGAGGTTATATATTTTTAAAAAGTTTTTTCCTGTTAAAATTTTAATTTGACTGACGTTCGTCATCCAAATATTAAGTCATCCTGTTGTACCAATAGTTTTACTGTTGATGTTTGTGATTTTTGTTTTATATTTACATATATTTTTGTGATGATCTACTCTGTGAGTGTTTTGTTAATTGGCTGACTCTGACATGTGTTCGCTGTGAACTTGGTTTGACTACCTGTTGCTGGGGGTCTTCCATGTGAATTTTACCATCAGATTCCATTACTGAGTCACGGTGTTTTCTTGCGATTCAAACATATGTGTTTCCGCATCACTGTAAGTTTTAATTTTGCCTTATTGTTTTTGATTGTACTGTTACATACTGTATTTGTCAGATTTTCCTGCAGATGGATTAAATTAATAAATCCAAAAGCTCGAATTAAGTGATAAAGGAGATTTGATTTCACATTCCTGGCTGCATCCTCGTGTCCAACCATCTATTTATACATACTTAATTACAAAGAATTTGTAAAAATTATTTATTGGCTTCGAGCTTCGACTCTTACCTACCTTCGTTTGTCCCTCGACCTGCTTTGTTTAGCGTAAAAGATATCGTGTTTGAAATGGCTGAAAATTTCTTTATTTTAAATTGCACAAAGCACAATAATCGTTCATTCAGACTTTTTTGCGAGTACCAGACGCTTGGAATCTATTTTTAAGTCACAAAATTTATGATTAGCATACACCGCTAAAATACTATCAAGGAGTTGTTGGGAAATCCCAAGGATAACGTAGGGGCAAACAGAAGTCGGGAATTTATGAAATAAAATTTCATTTCAGTTGTTTTTCTAAGGACATTGGTATTTAAAAACTTAACTAACGGAATTAAAACTTCTGTACTTAACTTACTTTTGTTAGGTTATTACAAAAATAACGGAGATATAGGGGGTGGAAACTTGAAATGAAACACCCTGTACCTACCCACCTACATCAAATTACTACTAGGTAGGTACATATGTAGGTACTTAGGTAAACATTAAAATTATTTTTTTAATAGTTCAAATTAAAATTTATACCTATTCCTGACATTTCATATCCTGCCTAGATATACAGGCTGTACCTGAAATTCGGTGTGCAACATTGGGATGCGAGTTAGGATCTCTGTTATCTTAACAGCTAGACCCTATGTTTAAATTCGGCAAAGTTGCCAAATATTATGCTGACTAATGTCTTCAAAAGAAAATCGAGATATTCTGAATCGTTCTCCTGAAAACTGAAAGAATCTGAAAAATTGCGTTTTCGTTTTTTGGCTGTAACTTTTCTGTTTGACCTTGTATTTTCATTCTGTGAAAACTTTTACATTGTCACTTTTTATTCTCTATTTGATAGCATCATTACCATTTTGCTACGTCGTTTCGCTTTTGTTTTTTTGAGGATCGATTTCATTTTTTCTTATAGGCGCCATGTCTGATTGACAGGTGAGCTAATACGCGTTATTTTCCCGAATACGACCATGTGCTTCACTCTGCCTTTTTTCATATTTTTACAATTTTTATAATTTCTTGCGGGTTTTTATTCCTGCTTTCTAGTTATCCATGACAAAATCAGAAATAATGAGTTACCACAGAAACAAAGTCACCTCCTAACGTCAAGTTGATAATTTTCGCTTACAACTTTTTTCGATTTGTGCCGCATTTGTTTACATTTTCCCCGCTTTGAATTTGTTTTTGTTTTGTTCATTTTCGTTTGTGTTCTTGAGTTCGTACTGTTATTGTTTCTTCTTCTGTGTTTTTGAATTTGTATTACATATTTGTAATTAATTTTGAAAATATTCTCTAACGAAGAAAAACGAGATACCTATGATTAAATTCTATTATTCGTTGAGACAGAATAAGCAATTAGTTATTGTTCAATATTTACACTAATACCATTGCAACCTCTGCTATGGGAGGAACAACGATTCTACAGTATGCCGATGATATTGCGGTGATAGGCATTGGCAGAGAATTCAACGAAATAGTGAGAAATATAAATAACACTAATGGAAATTTACTTCTGGCTGGATCAACATAATTTCTATTATTCACAAAACAAAAGCAAAGCAATAGCCTTCACCAAAGGAACGATAAAAACACCATTACCAGATGTCATCATCATGTCAACAAGAATACCATGGGTCGATGAATATAAATACTTGGGAGTAACATTCGAAAAAAGTATGCGGTGGAAAAAGCATGTTAATAACATGATTACCAAAGCTAACAGGGGAATCAATGTGATGAAAGCCATATGTCGGACGTGGTGGGGAGCAGAACCGGCTTGCCTATTGATGCTATACAAGGCTATAAGATCTCACCTTGACTACGGAAGCATAGCCATTTTCAAAAGTGCCAAATACCTATTAGAAAAGTATGATAAAACGCAGTATCAAGCCTTACGAACAGTGATGGGTGCGATGCGATCTACCCCACAAATGTGCTTCTCGCTGAATGCTGTGAAACATCCTTGACTTATCGCACTAGTCACGAAATTCGTGTCCAAAAGTTATGCAATAGTAAACAACCCAATAACTCAAGTCTTGCTCGACATGTACGGACTTTTTAATGATGAGGCTAAATACTGGAAGAATCAACCTGCTCCACCAATGATAAATGCATTAGACTTGATATTACATAACAATAATAACATTAGAAGGGAACGAAGACTACCGTGTTTAGGGATGCAACGTTTAGCGATTTTTTGTAAACGTTTAAACGCGTATATTAAACGTTTAAACCGCGTTTAAACGCGCACCCTGTGCTACACGTAACTTACCAATTATATTGCAATATTGTTTAGAAAAAAAATCAAGGGAGTGACTATACTAATCCGGCCGTCCGTCACTTAAAATTTTTTTCGAACACGGTCGGGCATGCCCATTACAAAATATTAACACATTTTGCATTTTGGAAGTGTGAAAAAAACTAAAACTGAGAGAACGCATTTTTGAAACAGACCATTTAGTTGTCCTCGCACTAGATACGCGCATAAAAAGATGCTATAGAAACAAGCAAACCAAATAAACCTGCACGGGAGCAGAACTCGCCTAGCCCTAGGACGGCAGCTCTATACGATACCCGATCACCCACGGATGCTCTTAGAGGTGTTTTCTAATAACGAATTACTTAAACGTCATTTTACTGATATTGTGTAATGCGCACGTCCGACCGTCTTGGAACAAAATTTAAAGTAACAATCGTCTGCCGAAGCAATAGTCACTCCCAAAAAGCAAACGTCGTTTGAAAGATGGGTTATAAATCATAAAATAATACATATTCCGCTGAATAATGGCCGCGGCGATGGCGGCGAAAGTCCTCAAAGGGATGCAAACAATAAAATTGAAAAGTACCTACATTTCGATTTTGCAATATTTAAGCGGCCGCGCGTCGCTTTTGCTCTTACGCGGTGCGCGCCACGGCTTTGTTTATCTAAAATTTAATGATAAGGTCAGGTGGGGTAAGAGGACCCAAAATTTCAAAAATTCGAGTTTGTCATGTTATAGTGTTAAATTCAAGAGTCCTAGAAAGTTCAAATTTTAACCCAATATATTAGGTGACCTTTACTATTGGTTCCAGTGTCCAAATATTCGATTGCTGACTGTGTATTTCACAAAAAAAATCGACTTGTTAGCTTACTCGTAGGTCTCACTGGCCCCAATATGTGGGGCAAGTGGGAACTGCTAGCGTAAATCATACTTTTGCCGTTGCTGAATAAGCTGGGGCAAGAGAGAATACTTCTTAGAATGGTAGCTTTCAAATGCAATTTTCAGATTTGAAATAGCTATTATAGGTTTTTAGTTTTACGGTGTTTTTTATAGTTGTAGGTACGAAATACCAAATCACTCAAATTGTAATTTGCTTTATTAAGTGAAAAGTAACACAAGATAACAGTCTTGTCTTTTATTTAAAAAAATTATAATAGAATTTAGAGAAAAAGGTAACGTAAGGTAACATTCTTATCACGAATTAACAGAAAAAAACAGTAACTTCTGAAAGAAATATGTGCCTAGGAAACATTATAATGATCAAATGTAACATTAAAAATTATTTCTCCCCTTCTGCCAAGGTTGGGTTCGGGTAGTACCATAACAATGTCATCTTCTGAGACTACGCTTTCGTCTTCTTGAGTAGGCCAAACAAAGGTCTTGTTGCTGTTGTCTCCTTCCTTTTTTCTTATGAATGTCATTGTCAGTTCATCTCTGTCTATTTTCAATATTTGCCCAACGAAGTGTTTCTTTGTCTTCTTTGTAGCAAATTCTACTAATGCCCATTTTCCTGGTTTCAGCGTGTCTTCTTGCTCCATTTCTTTATCTTCAGTTAAAGCTTGCTCATACTCTTTCGCAAATTCTTCTAAATTTTCATAATCACTCTCTGAATCATGTAATGATAGTATGCCATCATCTTCGTCACTACTTGAAAAATAATTCAAATTTGTTGTAGGTTTTTTATTCGTAGCGATATGTTTTGCTGGTACTTTCTTCGGGATTTTCTTGGGTTTTATGATTTTATCCTTTTTGATTTTATTTCTTTTTTTCTTCTCTAATCTTTCAATAACTTCTTTTGAGGTCAGTACTTCTGCTCCAGTTCCAACTCTTGTTCGTTTTAGTTTTTCCACACTACTCTTATGTTGACTTGTCGCAATAGAATGTCTTCGAAGCTTAGGCTACTACATGATGGTGAAGGGGCAATACTTTCATGTACTGATACTGATGTACTTGAGGCAGCGAGATTTCTATTTGGTGTATCATCTTGAGTGATTTCACCTGACGAAGTGCTCTCAACCTCTGTAGATCTCTTTTCCGTAACTGTTTCAGTTTCTGCTGTTTCATTGGGAGTTATTGGTCTTTCAGGTCTTTCGCCTCTATCCAGTTGCTGTTCAACGTGTTCGACTTCCCTTTGATTTTGCTGTTGTACATGAGCCTGCCAACGCCTGTAAGCTGTAGGATCATATTGTTCTGGCTTGATAACTGTTCTGTCAAAAGGGACAATTCCCCCTTTCTTAAATCCACTTATTATGTTTTGCTCCGGTGCTTGAATCCATATTTCGCTGACAAAAATGGAGAAAGTCTTCTTGCTAAACTTCTGCCCTACGTGTTGTCTCTGCCAGGAAACCAGCTTCGTCTCCCAGTCATTTTTCATTGATTTGAAGACGCTCAAATCTAACGGTTGTAAAAGATGGCTGGTGTGGGGCGGAAGCTTCCGAACAATAATAATTCTGCGAATAGCATTGGTTAAATCGTCTTTAGAATAAGATTCCGCTCTAAGCGTTTTGCGTACGTAGTTTCTCACCATTTTCACAGTTCATTTAATACACAATGTTGTTATTTTCTAGTTTTTTAAGATTGTCACTGATTTCACTGTTTTTCACTATTGTTCGCCGGTTTTTAATGTTTTTACTATTTTTACTATTGCTCACTCTTTGCCTTTGTTACTGTTTTTCGCTGTTCGAAAGTACCATCTGAAAAGAAAAATACGTTAGTAACTTACCCTAGCCTCCAGTGTTCTTTTCCTGGGAAAAATGTTCTGGGGCAAGTGAGACGCACACTAAGTCGCACATGCCCCAGGTAGGGAAAAATTTGGGGTAAGAGGGACCTACTGTATTCCCGCACAACTATTTATAATGCAGTAATTTCGTTATGTTCTGTAAAAAATACACAGTTTTTTACCCCAAATAGCCTTAAACATATTTCTTTGTGTGAGCGCACAGATAAACACGCACTGTCAAATTAAACCCGGCAACCTTTGATTTCGAGATAAAATGTCATAGTTTTCATTGTTGTTAAGAGCCGCACCTATTATTTCAAATACGATTATATTTTTGGTCTGGGGTGACACAAGACGGCTTTTAAGGGATTACCACTTACATTTTTATCCTCAAAATGCGTTCGAATTATTTTTAATTAATATGGTTCTCATTTCCCCCAAATTCCCACTTACCCCACCTGACCTTATCTAAATTTTATTTGCATTGCGTTTAAAAGTTTCCCTAAACGGGTAGTGTCCACACGGGCGGTTAAACGTTTAAACGTTGCATCCCTACCGTGTTACAGGTTCAGTCACAAAATAAAAACACACCCAATTAGCATTCGATGATCTGGGCCTGACAAAAACGAGTAACAATAACAAACAATTCCTACTTCAGTATATAAATGAAAACTTCGAGACGGGCGTAGTTATATATACAGATGCATCATATAATCCCGATGACGGTCATGTTGGAATAGGAATCTACTCGCAAGAAATCAGCGAAAATTTTGTAGCAAGACTTCCAGATAACTTGACCATATGCACAGCTGAAGTAATCGCGATTTACACGGCATTAAAAAAGGGCTTAGACACTAACCCGCAAAAGATAATTATAATTAGCGATTCCAAAAGTGCCCTACAAAAAATCACAAAAAGCGGAATGAATACCACAAACGAGGTATTAATTCTGCAAACAAGAAAAATCATTATTGAAGCAATGCAGAATGATAGATTAGTTGCACTAATATGGGTACCAAGTCACAATAATATTCCCAGAAATGATAGAGCCGACAAACTAGCCGAGATAGGAAGAGACCTGGAGTATGTGTATGAGGTCAAAATGGATCACGCAGAATTCTATGGGCGATATTATAATTACATAAAAGGAAAATTCAGCAGAGAATGGGAACAACAAAGTGAACTTAAAGGGAAATATTACGCAAAGTTAGTTAACAAAATACCTACAACACCATGGTTCACCCAGATGAGATATTTTGACAGGATGGATGTGACAACAATCTGCCGAATACGCTCTAGCCATTGTTCTACACCTACACATCTTAAAAAAATTCAAGTTCAAGAAACAGACTTGTGTATGTGTTCGGAAAGAGGAACCATAGAACACATTTTGTTCAATTGTCCTAATAACATGCACAACTGCCAAATGCTATACCAAAGCGCTTGATGCTGCATGTGTAGTCGCTAATCCTGCTTTTAAAACCGTTAAATTGATCAGCAAATTCCTTGAGGCTTCCAAATTTAATATTTAATAAAAAAGGACCATTTATTAACTACAACTGGAGATGGCTGTTGTCTAAATAGACAAAAGGCCAATAAAAAAGAAGAAGAATTCCTATTAGGTTATATTGTTTCCATGGTAACTATTACATTGTTCCTATTAAATTATGGATAATTAGAAAGCAGATATAAAAATTTATAAAATTACAAAAACTCTGGTAAGAACAGTTAAAAGGGCAATGAGAGGATGGTTGTATTCAGGAAAAAAACGCGTATTAGCTCACCTGTCAATCAGACATGGCGCCTATAAGAATAAATTAAATCGATCCTCAAAAAACAAAAGCGAAACGACGTAGCAAAATGGTATTGATGCTATCAAATAAAGAATAAAAAGTGGCAATGTAAAAGTTTTCACAGAATGAAAATACAAGGTCAAACAGAAAAGTTACAGCCAAAAAACGAAAACGCAATTTTTCATATTTTAGTTTTCAGGAGAACGATTCAGAATATCTCGATTTTCTTTTGAGGACATTAGTCAGCATAATATTCGGCAACTTTGCCGAATTTAAACATAGGGTCTAACTGTTAAGATAACAGAGATCCCCATGTTGCACATCGAATTTCAGACAGCCTGTATAACATGAAAACGCATGAAAATGAATGTGATTTTGCGAGGTTTTTTGTATTTGACGGATGGTGGCTCAGGTATTAGAGATGGAGGAAAGTGTTTTAGACAAAATTTGTTCACAGTTAAGTGGTTTATCACGTAACAATATTTTTTAGTATACAGGGAGTTTCGTTCAGCTTAGACGCAACGAAACTTTCTTATTTCAAATGAAACACCTTTGTATTATCGCATTTTGGGAATCCTTGTTGTATTTAAGAGCCACTTTGTTAACCCTACATTTGGTCTATCCCCCACCGTTTCGGCGTTATTTCACGTTAAAAATCGCAATTTTATCTCGATTTTTATCAATATTATAACTTAACAACGATAATAGATATTGGAAGCAGCATTTTCCAATTATTTTTTCATCGTCAAATTGGCCAACTTTTAACGTCAATTTATGGGAGGTAAACCCAATGTATAGTTAACAAGGTGACCCGAGGGGTGGCTCACGGACTTAAATTCTGTACACCATAATACCAAAACGGTATTATTTTAGACATAATACTGTAATACCTAAATAATACGGAATATCCGGAGTAATACCTGACTACCAATAATATTGGAAATAATACCGGATAATACCAGTAATACTGAGATTATACTGAATAATACGAGGCATGATACCAATAATACTGGATAATATCCATAATATGTACTAATTATTCTGGCATAATATCGAGTAATATCTGTATTACTTCAGTAGTATTAAGGGAGGTATTATTAGGTATACAGGCTGTCCCACGCTAGCGTACTTCCTACATAACTCAACCGGAGTAGTAGATATCGAAACATGATTCAAATGAAAGTTGCATCCAATCAACTTCCTCACATTATAAAATTATTTTCGACTATACAGGATGCCCCATTTCTAATGTACAGCACCTAACTTTGTCTTCTTTAATGGAACACCCTGTATCTGAATGCATTTTGAAAATGTTTATTGAATTTAAGAGCCACTTTGTTAACCATACATTGGGTTTAAGCCTTACGGTTTCGGCGTTATTTGTCGCTAAAAATCGACATTTTTCAAGTTTCATAAATTATAACTTGGAATCGGTACGAGATAAAGAAAAATGACTTACATGTCCCTATCCTAGTTTTTAATTCTTTATCTAATGAGTCTGGAAAATACTGCTTCCTGATTGGCAACTTTTTGTCATTTTTTGACCAAAGCAGTATTTTCCAGACCCATTAGATAGAGAATTAAAAACTGGAACAGGGACTTGTAAGTCATTTTTCTTTATCTCGTACCATTTCTAAGCTATAACTGATGAAATTTAAAAAATGACAATTTTTAACGTTTAATAATGTCGAAACCGTAAGACTTAGACCCAATTTATGGTTGACAAAATGGCCCTTGAATTCAACAAAGAATTCCAAAATTCGATCAAATACAGGGTGTTCCATTGAAGAAAACGAAGTTAGGTCGAGAGCTAGGTGCTGTGCAGAAGAAATGGGGCAACCTGTTTAGTCGAAAATGATTTTATAAAGTGAGGAAGTTGATTGGATGCAACTTTCATTTGAACCAATTTTCGATATCTACAACTCCTGTTGAGTTATGGAGGAAATACGTTAGCGTAGGACACCCTGTATAATTTTATGACATCATCGGTTACTATTCGGATTACCCACAACTGCTACCAGAGAGTCAGATAAAAAAAAGTGTGCATTTTCGACTTAGATTTATTTCGAGCAGGTACATAATATGGGTAACATTTGACTTTGGTCCTAAGCTGCTTCAACAATCATGGAAAATCCCTCATTTGGGGGTTGCTTCGGATATCTCGGCACCCGTGGTTCTCGATATCCTACTGAACTACCGTCATTACTGAAAGTTGCAATACAAGTAGGTAACATCAATAAATGCTGGTAATAACTCCAAGAATTCAGATAGTCTGAATTTGTCTATAGCTTGCTTTAGGAGCGCCACTCTTCCAACAATCCACATAACTTCAAGATAATCGAGGAAAATTTTGTGACATACTGAAGCCGGAAGAATAGACGATACCTGGGACGCATAATACAGAAGTCAAACACCATAAATTTCATTTTTCAACAAAATTCAACGATTTAAGCAATTTGAACGCCTTTTTTTCTTAGCTTGGAAACGGAGAGTGATACGAGAAAAGTGAAAGAGGTACTTTCGGAGGTGCTGCCAGAGAAGAACCGTTTCAGATTACAACATATGGCTTTGGTCCTAAGTTGCTTCAACAACAAGGGAAAATCCCTAATTTGGGGGTTGCCTCGGTTATCTCGGCCCCCCTGTTTCTCGATATCCTACTGAACTAACTTCATTACTAAGTTACAATACAAGTAACGTCAATAAATCTTTGTAATAATTTCAAGAATTCAGATAGTCTGAATTTTTCTATAACTTGCTTTAGGAGCGCTACTCTTTCAGCACTCCGCATAACGTCAAGGTAATAGAGGAAAATTTTGTGACATACTGAAACTTAAGTAGTTAGAAGAAACTTTTCCTTCGACAAGTTCTCTATTAAACCGAAAGAATCTACGATACACAGCATACAGAAGTCAGATACCGTAAATTTCGTTTTTCAGCCAAATTCGACGATTTAAGCAATTTGAACGCCTTTGTGATTATAGCTTGGAAATGAAGCGTGATAGAGAAAAGTGCAAGAGGTACTTTCGGAGGTGCTGCCGGAGAAGAACCCTTTCAGATTGTAACATTTTGCTTTGGTCCTAAGCTGCTTCAACAATAATTGAAAATTCCTAATTTGGGGGTTCCCTCAGATATCTCGCATCCATGGTTCTCGATATCCTACTGAAGTACCATCATTACTGAAAGTTACAGCTCAAGTAACGTCAATAAATGTTGGTAATAATTCCAAAAATTCAGATAGACTGAATTTGTCTATAACTTTCTTTAGGGGGGAGTTCCACTTTGTCCATCCTGATATATTCGCCTTTCTCACACAGCACACTTTTGTTTTTTTTTATTATTACCGATAAATAATACCAAATACTGGAATAATACCAATTATTTTTGTATGATATCCCTGTAATACTGATAATTCCTGAAATAATACCAATAATACCTCCATAATACTCATAATACTTGAAATAATACCAATCCTGATGTACTACTGGGACTACGAAATAATACCCGTAGTATTGAATAATACCGAAAATTTCTAGGTAATACGAATAATTACCTGTAATATTTGTAGTATAATACAGTACTGGTATTATAATACTGGCAAGGTGTACACCATAATACCGTCGTGAGCTACCCCTCGAGGTGACCCTTAAATTCAACAAAGAAGTCAAAAATGTAATCAGCTGCAGGGTGTTCAATTTAAAAATGCAAAGTTGGATGCCGTTCAGAAGAAATGGAACTGTCTGTATAAGTGAAAATAATTTTATAAAAAAGATAATCAAAATGGATGTGGGCCTCTCCTACAATACTTTTCTCTAAAATGTATAATGAAGGTGCCATAGAAGAATCCCGCTCAGGTGCTCCACCCTGTATATCTAATGAATGTCTAAAATACGTATATCTATACCTACATATTATACGGTTTATAATGTACGGAAAAACAGCAACAGATTATTTTAATAAACAGCACGACGGTAAGCATTAAGCAAATATACCTAAATGGGTACCTAACGAGGTACCTAAGGTGTTGAAAATTTAACAATTTACAACTGATTAGTTAGAAGGAATCATGAGCAAGAACTGGAACTTTAACTTTCACTCACCTAAAAAACATACTTTACAAAACTGATGGGTAGGTACTTAAGTATCTCGCAAATGCACGAAAAAGACTAGTGGAATAAACGGAAATATATCGTTAAAACAATGAACTACAATTGCACAAATTTAGCAATAAATTTTATTCAAACTGTTTTGGTGGTTTTCAGAGTCCAGCTATTTTGGAATCATTTCAAAACGCCTTGTGCATACAAGTTGTAGGGTCATTAACCACGGAATAAATTATCGCTCAAATTTCGGAAGGCGATAGCTATTTGTATTTTTCTTGCAAACATTTAATTTAATTGTGTTTGAAAAACAGAGCAAATTGAAAAAGTTCATGAACTTCTATTTTTTATTGCACGTTTACAATTAAACACGTGAATAAACTGCGTATCCTGAGATGTATCCATAATATTGAACCACAACTTGTTACAGGCACATTATACAAAAATGTCACATTGTTTAACTTCGTGCCGCACAAAAAATGTAAAATCAGCACATTGAACATTTTAAATATACACACAGGCCATACGTTGCAGACATGTAAAACGAGAGCCAAGACCAATAGAAAAACAAGAACGAATCTGCGAAATCATTTAAATTCTTGATGCAGATTACAGATGAATTTCATCCAATGAAATATGCAAATAAAATATGCCGACATATTTACGAATTAGATCAGTTAAAATAGGTAACAGGCATAATTTCTCATGCCCACAATTTCTAGTCCTTAACGTAAATTCGCATAAGGGTGAGAATCTGCCCCAAATCGTTAACGACAGGATCAACACACCCAGAGTTTCACTCAATCGATAAAAAACAGAAAACAAGAAAGAAAATCCGATAGAATTTATCAAAACTAAGAAAATTACGAAAAATCAAACAAAACAAATGCTAACTAGGGTCTTATGCATGTATTGTTTATGAATATCAAGTAGGTAAACAAATATTTCATGTAGTAATGTAAGTGTGAAGAACAATTAATTGTTCACATAATATTGCAAAAGTAGCACGCAAATACGAACAAATTTGTGGTTATTTAATACAATCTACCACACACGAAACCTTTTAGTGTATAAACAATAACAATCGTACAAGGAAAACCGATGACATACCTCATTATTGTTGTTTTTCACTGCAAATACATTTAATTATTGACATGTACCCTCGAAGCATTACACAACACAATCTTAACACTCATTAATAATTGATAAAATTGTTTCTAACGTAGAACACAGATATTCTTTAAAATTTATTCTATCCCACGGCTCGGAGACCGTACCGCACAACATCTGCCATGTTATGAATTTGATGTTTGACCAGCCCGGTTGGCAACCAATAACATCGGTGAAGGCAAGCGCAAGCGCCAATTTCGAAAAGCAAATAATTAATGTTTTGGTTCTCTAAGTTTTATTTTAAAAATTGACAATGAATATGAGTTACATTTTTTACCAAATTTTAACTATTTCTGTAGATTGTACATTCTTCTATGAAATCCCTGAAATATTTATTGAAAATGTTAGTAAAATTTTGGGTATTTGATACTTACACATTGTTAAGACTTACTGGATATATTGTGGTAAATCCGGATCTTTGTAAATGTATTGATGGTCATAACCATCGGCATGAAGTAAATGATACGATATATTCCCAGCTGAGGAATGTCTAGTATAATGTGCAATTTCGTAAAGCTGAAATTGTTACAATTTTTAACTAGAGGTTACGGATTAACAACCAGGTAGTATTTAAATGTATTTTACCTTATCAGAGAACTTGTAGGGTATTACAGTGTCATCTCTAGCATGTAAAATCATTATGGGAGAAAAAATCCTCTGTATATAATAACTAGAATTAAAATTCAGTCCGTTATATTCTAGAGGCTCTATAATAGTTACTTCAAACCAAGGCAGCCAAGAAAATACCTGAAAACAAAATTGTATTAAGGGTGCGTAATTTGAGCACTAAAAAACGGGACATGTAGACACATTTTTATTCAAACACCATGGGCGTCGCCTCCAAAATTTCCAGGGGGGGGGGGGCGATGCAAAATTTTCTTAGCATATAATTGTTTCCGGGGGGGGGGGGGGGGGCGAAGTCATTATAGCAATGTAGTACCTACCATATTTCATTATATACTAAAAGCCAGGGGGGGGGGCTTCCGCCCCCCCCTGCACCCCTTGGCGACGCCCATGTCCAACACCATTCTGAAATTAAAGTATATAGGGCGTTACATAAAAAAATATTTATCAATAAAGGATCAACTTAGAGACTCCCACTACTTTTATAGTAATTACCTATTTTCGTTCGCCTTAAATAAATCTCCCTCAAATTATTGAAAAATCTGTCATAAAACCGCCATAAACTCGACACCTTTTTTTACTATTTAGAAAGTAGGGTTGTCCAAGTTAATTATTCCTTATTCATTTTCGACCAAGAACGTCTTGATACGTTACATCGTTAAAACGGCGTATTGGAATGAAATTTATATTGCAATCTCTCGATTTTGTGAATATTTAGGCGAGTTGCACAGTAAACTCAAAGAACATATAATATTATTATATTATTATATTATATGTTCTTTGGTAAACTGGACGTTTGACAGTAGTGGTAGTGTCGCGGTGGCGCTTCAGTTTATTCTAATATTTCTAAATAGAAAATAATAATTTAAAGATAGGACCGCCGACTAATCCTCCCAGATTTATTCGGTTGCAACTAAAGCAAAAAACCTGGAAAATTCCAAGCTGTAGAGGGTCCGTGTGAAGAATTTGCAGCTGTGATTGAAACCAATCATAATAGATTGTGACTAAAATTTTGCTCCTTCCTAATCACACTTTTGGGCGACAGGTGGCAGCACTTTATAGACTAACAGCTGATAAATCGCAGCCTTCAAGCATTATGTTATGTAGGTAGGTACATGAAGCCATTGGTCATATTATAGCACAGATTTAAAAATATATATAGATATATAGTTAGCATCAGAAACAGACTTGGGTATACAGGCCGCCATAATGGCCGCCATGTTGAGTTCCCTTTTGATTGGTTGCCGCCGACCAATAACACAGCTATTGCTTTCCACTTTCATTGGAGGATTAACTTCACGCGCCAACGAAATTGAATGGAATGAAGCCAGGCATATTTCCAAAAAAATTATCAAGTTAAATATTATTATGTAGTATGAAATAATGCAAACAGTTAATGGTAACAATTTTATCAGTATAATAGTGAAAAAATTATCAGTATTTTTAACCATTTATCTTAGAGTATAGCAATAGCACTAAATTTATTTATGTAAATAAGATCATTTGAGATTGAGGCTACTGATGATTAGATACTGGCCAAAAACAATTTAGCTTACATATGAAAAGTTATATTTCTCCCTTTGGTATTCTTATGAGCATTTTTGCAGCCCAATACAAAACAATGGACCATGATGAAAAAATAATGAAAATAAACTTTTGAAATGCACCCCGTCAACCACTGCTAATTATGTTTTGTAATAAAATGTATCTGCACAATGAAATTAATAAAATCTATATAATATTAAGCACCAAGTTTAATTTGTTAAAACAATAGAATTGTACACAAACGACGAACGTCAAGTCAAAACTGGGTCACAAAAAGACAATTGACAATTATTTGACAAACAGTTACGACACAACAATATTGAGTTTCCCACTAGGCACTAGACAAAAATCACTAAAAAGGAGATCATCATGGCGGACAATATACCCAAACCATTTTATTATATCCCCACTACCGCATGTTGGATATCCAGATTCTTTTAAGAAATCCGTGTATTATAGCAACAAACTAAAATTATTTTATTTTCCGTCTTTCCTTATTTTGTGCAGAGCAAAAATGCTTCTGTGTCTTGTACAAAATGGCATTCACAACTGAATGGGATATTTTTAAGCAAACTACTTTTATTGGCAGCTTATTATATTGATCATCATCATAAAGTTTTCAGTCCGAAGACTGGTTGGACGTGTACCTCCATATCTTTTCCTATCCTGAGCTAACCTACGCATTTTCCTAACTATTGAGAGCAGAAGTCTAATCTGAGCCTACACCTATACCTCTTTTTATTCCTATCTCTGACCCAAGTATGTCGCGAACTAAGCCTTCGTGCCTCTGGGGGTTTCCTACCATCCTATTTCTCCTATTCCTTACTGTTTTCCATACATTTCACTTTTCTCCAACTCTTTCTAATACCTCTCTGTTGCTAATCTTATCTGTCCACGGTATCTTCATCATCATGCGTTTATAGCACCACATTTCAAATGCTTTTAATTTTTCCTATCCGCTTCTCCTATCGTCCAAGTTTCGCACTCGCACAATGCCGTATTTTTATTAAATGCAATTCGGCCCTGCACTATTCTTTGTTTTATATCTCTAGAGCTCCCACCATCCCGAGTTATTTGACTTCCTAAATAGCAGAAATCTCAGACTTCCTCTATCTTCTCACTTCCAAATTGTATTTTCGTTTTAGTCCTACTTTTACGCCCCCTGCACACCAAAATGTTGGTTTCCTTTTTATTGATCTTCATACCATAGCCCTCCGTCGAAACCGCTTCCATCTCGTTCAGAGCCCTTCCTAATTCTTTGCTGGATGCTAATACTGCTTTATCATCCGCGAATGCATATTAAGAATTTGGCCCTGCATATTAATTCCAACAGCTATTCTGTCTTTAACAATATTAATCGCATCTTCTTTATATAAATTGAAAACTAGAGGCGATAACGCACATCCCTGCCTCACTCCAGGGTTGCCAACTTAGTAGATTTTCTACTAAATCTGGTAGATTGAACACACCCCATCTAGTAGGTGAAATTTTGATCTAGTGGGATAGTAGAAAATCTGGTAGATAAGAGTAGGACGTCTGGTAGATACCTGTAAGACGATTTTTATGTTCAAAAACTACATTTAGGATTTAGCTGTGATCTGTTGTCATTGTCACTGTCGCCAACGAACAAACAAACTAAGTACTCTGTAACGGTAATCTGCTAAATATTATAGACTGTGTAAAATAAAAGTATATTTACATTTGAACTGATAAATACATAAGTACATACCTAAGAATTTTCGTTATTTTTATTATTGTGATATTACATCTGTTTATTTTTATTTTGCTAAATTAGATTTACATATTATGTCGTGTTATTCCTGTTTTATTAAAGTTTATTGCATATATTAGTATAAGGTCCTTCATTTCCCACTTCAAACTATTCAAAGTGTAAGACATAAATTTTGTTATACAGGGTGTGTTTTTAAGCGTCCGCGGAAGATTATGCCTAAATGACGAAAAATATCAAGAAAATATTTTAACTAACCCCACCTCATTTTTTACGCTCTATAATCTAAAAATGTTTTTACTTATACCAGGTTAGTCCAAATAGTTGGAATGATGGTCAACTTTGTTTTTTTCTTATGGAATGTGCATTATTTAATTTTTTACTTGATTCAGAACAATATTTTAATGGCACTTTCTTAACATAATATTATATGTAGTAATTTTCTTTCTTTTTTGAGATAATATTTTTTTCTCGCGATATTTTGACAGTTACATCATACATTTTAAAAATTCATATTTCTGCACTGGTTGAAGTTGGAATAATGATATTTTTGACAGCGGTCCTCATAATAATCATGATTATCACTGTTTGCTCAAATTTTGTATAAAATATACGAGGAGCATTCAATAATTTATCAAATAAAAACGAGAGAAAACCATCAAGAAGTCAGTTTTTTCAAATGACACGGTATATTTTTTATTACTCCAATGGAAAGAGCAGAAAATTTCGCATGGGCTCACCTAATAAAACAATATTGTTACATGAGCATAATTTTTAAATAATTTACAATATTGAAATTTTCATTTCAAAAATCAAAAATAAAGTTAGCCTTGTAAAAATACAGCTACAGAATATAGAACCCTAGTAAAACAACAACAAAACTGTAAACATTCCAAAGCTACTTTATTTTTGATTTTTGAAGTGAAAATTTTAATATATTGTAAATATTTAAAAATTATAGTTATGTAACAATATTGTTTTATTGGGCCAGCCCATGCGAAATTTTCAGCTCTTTCAAATGGAGTAATAAAAAATATACCATGTCATTTGAAAAAGCTGACTTTTTTCTGGTATTTTGTCGCTTTCATATGATAAATTTTTGAATGCTCCTCGTATATTTTATACAAAATTTGAGCAAACAGTGTTAATCAAGATTATCATGAGGACCGCTGTTAAAAATATCATTACTTCATCTTCAACCAGTGCAGAAATATGAATTTTTAAATGTATGATGTAACTGTCAAAATATCGAAAAAAATAATATTATCTCAAAAAAGAAAGAAAATTACTATAATATTATGTTATGAAAGTGCTATTAAAATATTGTTCTGAATCAAGTAAAAAATTAAATAATGCACATTCCATAAGAAAAAACAAAGTTGGCCATCATTCCAACTATTTGGACTAACCTGGTATAAGTAAAAACATTTTTAGATTATAGAGCGTAAAAAATGAGGTGAGGTTAGTTAAAATATTTTCTTGTACCTTGACACAGTTCTAGTAATACTGGGATGGGTGGGATGGCATGCGCGCTTCAATGATCTAAAGAGCCGAACCATAGGTTTAACCATATTGGAGGGGTTTTTATTTGAGAAGCCAGACTAAATCAGCTCTTTCAGCTCTTTCAGTAATCATAGTGGCAGAGATCGTGAGGGTCGGTATGGCACTTTGATACACACTACTGCGATGTGGAAGGCAACGGGAAACCACCACATTATTCTATCCCTAGTACAGCGTACTTCGAATTTATGATGATGGCACCTTCTGGAGTAAAATATTCCGGAGGTAAAATAGTCCCACATTCGGATCTCCGGGCGGGGACTGCTTCGGGGGGAGTCATCAGAAATGATAAGTGTAACATCTCATGAGTCGGAGCGTGGAATGTTAGAAGCATGAAACAAGTAGGAAAGTTAGAGAATTTGAAAATTGAGATGGATAGGTTAGCATTAGACGTAGTAGGTATTAGTGAAGTGCGATGGCCAGAAGCCGGAGACTTTTGGAGCGGAGATTTTAGAGTAATACACACAGGATCTGTAGGAGGAAATTCGGGAGTAGGAATTGTTATGCGGAAAAAAGTAGGGCAGAGTGTAGAAAATTTCTTAGAGCAAAGTGACAGGGTAGTTATGGTTAGGTTAGATTCGAAACCTGTAAAAACAGTAATAATACAGGTATATATGCCCACTTCTAACTACAGTGATGAGGTCGTAGAGGCAGTTTATAGTGATATTGAACATGTGCTAGATTTTGTGAGAGGACACGAAAATTTAATAATTATAGGAGATTTCAATGCAGTCGTAGGCACAGGGCGAGAGGGCGGAATAGTTGGTCCCTTTGGATTAGGCAATAGGAACGATAGGGGAGTTAGACTGATAGGGAGTTCTGCGATAAACATAACTTAACAGTCGCGAACACTCTATTTCACCATCATGTTAGGAGACGCTTCACTTGGAAGATGCCAGGAGACCTAGGGAGATATCAAATAGATTACATTCTTGTTAGGCAAAGATTTAGAAATCAAGTTAGGGATTGTGGAAGTTATCCAGGAGCAGATATAGATAGTGATCACAATATAGTCGTTATGAAGGCCAATCTTAAATTTAAGATTTGGAAAAAACGAAGCGTAAGAAGGTATCTTGACCCAGAGAAACTAAAAGATGACGATACGCGCGATAAGTTCGAGAGAAAAGACAAACGAAGTACTAAAGGGCGCGGGCGAAAATATTGTTAGGGACATAGAGGAAGAATGGAATTGCATTAAAAATAGTTTAGTTTCCTCAGCTAGGGATATTTTGGGTCATAAACAGAATGAAAGTAGGAAACCCTGGATAACAAAACATATTGTGAGTCTAATAGAGGAAAGGCGAAAATATAAAAATAGGTTAGATGAAATAGGGAAACAAAGATATAAGGCGATCAAGTGGGAAATTATTCGGAAATGTAGGAAAGCGAAAGAGCAATGGATCGATAATAAGTGCAAAGAAGTCGAAAATAAGTTCGAAGTAGGAAAGACTGATGAAGCATATAAAATAATTAGGAGAAATTTTAGAGAAATTGGATCTAGTACCAAAAGCATTAGGAATGAGGCAGGAGATATTCTAATCGAAAGCGGGGAGAAGGCAGATAGGTGGAAAGAATATTTAGGAAACTTATATGTGGGACAGGAAGTGCAAGATATATTAGAAAGCGAAAGCAGTGTAGAGAGGGATAACCTAGGGAATCCTATAATGAGAGAAGAGTTTGAGCTAGCACTAAAAAGTTTAAGGAATAATAAAGCGCCAGGTATAGATGGCTTGCAGGCAGAAATCTTAAAGTGCGCAGGTCAAGAGGTAATAGATCGTTTATTTAAATTAGTTAGTCGCATATACCTGAGATTCCAGAGGATTACATACGGAACATCATGGTAGCTTTGCCAAAAAGGAGAGGTGCGAAAATTTCAGAACCATCAGTTTAACTTCCCATGCGTCAAAAATTTTAACTAGAATTGTGCAAAGAAGGATGGAGAAAAAGGCAGAAGAAATATTAGGAGAAGATCAGTTCGGATTTAGACGAAATAGGGGATCGCGCGAGGCCATCCTAGCTTTACGAGTATTTATAGAAAAAACGATAGAAAAGAGAAAGAGCGTCTATATAGGATTTGTAGATTTAGAAAAGGCCTTCGACAACGTAAAATGGGGGAAGATGTTCGAAGTGCTGAGAAAGGTAGGGATGAAATATAGGGAAAGAAGAATAATACATAATCTCTACGAAGAGCAAAAGGCAGTTATAGAATGTGAGCAGGAACGAAGGGAAGTAGATATCCGGAAGGGAGTGAGACAGGGATGTGCATTGTCACCTCTAGTTTTCAACTTATATATCGAAGATGCTATTAATATTGTTAAGGACAGAACAGTCTCAGGGATTAACGTACAGGGTCAAACTATTAACATGCTTAGATTTGCGGATGATATAGCAGTGTTAGCATCTAGCAAAGAAGAATTAGGAGCGGCTTTGAATGAAATGGAAGCAGTTTTGACACAGGGCTATGGCATGAAAGTCAATAAAAAGAAAACTAAAATTTTGGTATGTAGGGGATGTGAAAATAGAACTAAAGTTGACATACAAATAGGAAATGAGAAGATAGAGGAGGTCACGGATTTCTGCTATTTAGGAAGTAAAATAACTCAAGACGGTAGGAGCACTAAAGATATAAAACAAAGAATAGCGCAGGGCCGAGTTGCGTTTAACAGAAAGAAACAATTGTTATGTTAGAGAACGGTTAATATTGAGACTAGGAAGAGACTCTTAAAGTCGTATGTATGGAGTACGGCATTATACAGGTGCGAAACTTGGACAATAGGGGAAGCGGATCGAAAAAGAGTAGAAGCGTTTGAAATGTGGTGCTACAGAGGCGCATGATGAAGATACCGTGGATAGATAAGGTTAGCAATAGGGATGTATTAGAAAGAGTTGGGGAAAAGCGAAAGGTATGGAAGACAATAAAGAGTAGGAGAGATAGGATGGTAGGACACCTTCTAAGACACGAAGGAATAGTTCGCGACATACTAGAGTCAGAGATAGGAATAAAAAGAGGTAGGGGTAGGCCTAGATTAGACTACTGCTCTCAAATAGTTAGGGATGTAGGATGTTCTACTTTTAGGGAAATGCGTAGGTTAGCTCAGGATAGAAAAGAGTGGAAGTATGCATCCAACCAGTCTTCGGACTGAGAACCTTATGATGATGAGATATAATCTTCCGCGGACGCTTAAAAAACACACCCTCTCTGCCTCTCTGGTGTCCACTTCTTTAGGGCATCCCTTTTCTTCTTCATCGTGTCCTGCGTCTTTATCGTCTTCGTTTTGTTCTCCATGATGATGGCATACGAAATGTCGTCTAATTCTTCTTCTTCCGTGTTCTCTAATAAGAACTGTTCATTCTCCTCGTAATTTTTATCCTGTTGTTCTCTGGAATTACTGCACGACGGTCCTCGACAGGTCAGCAAATTATGGAGCAACGGAAACCAACCCTCCGGCAACCGCAATTTGCTTTGCAGCCATGGATACATTTGCACGATATCATTTTCAGTAGTTCTTCAGGAACAGGATCGTTGGTAGGCACAAGCTCACTTTTTGATCTCTTCCAACCCCAGTCTTCCGGGTTCATAATGTCCCCGTGTCAATACTGCACCTGGTGGTAAACTCAGCGAATGTTGGCGCGCAGCATTTTCTGTCGGAGATAGCAGTGCCAGATTGAAAGTGTTTCGTGTAGCTGATTTTACAAAGCAGAGATAGGTAAGTACCTAAATTCATTAAGGAGAAAGCGGCCAGACACCCTCGCTCCATATAATGCTGCTATTAATTTTTGTCCTGCTGAGTCGACAAAATCTGGGTAAGCATTTGGATCATTGAACACTTTTAAAATGCTTTATAGACACTCGTCGTTGTTCAAAATTTTTAGGAATTTGGCTTTACCTTGCTTAAAAAGACAGAAGTGGTATCACATCCACTGAAAGCGTGCAGGAAGGCAATGAAGTCTCTGATGCGCGGAAAATTGAAACTGTTGCACGTAAACGATTTTTGTGCCGTCTTACTTCTGATGCTTGGCTTCATCATATAAATGTTTGAATCTGAAGATGTTAATGACGTTAATAATACGGGAAGGTCAACGTCTTCACCAACAATTATTACAGATTTGTAATTCTTTGATAAATCAATCGTGGTATTGACTATTAGTGTATCGGCATCTTCAAACGCCTGCTTCACGATAAATCCAGCTTCACAAAGTTTTCGGGACAATTTAGAAATTAAACGGGCCTTGTTTTTGTCATTTGAAAGAAACTTTTCCTGTGACGCTGTTGATGACATTGATTCATTAAAATTTAATTCGGGTTCGATTGTCTTGATGTTGTTCTGGTACGTTCTGCACTTTTGTGCCCTTGAAAGAAGCCTCAACGGGATACCCGTCAAATACAGTGCTCCTGTTCGGTGTGTAATACTTTTGTACATATGCAACGTACTGTGACAAGATCTCTGCAAATGGTCTGCTGTTGGTGCCACGACACTCGATGAAGTAGAAATTCGCCGTCTACTACATGAATATGATTTCCAAATCGTGGATCTTCTGATAGGGGGGGAAAATAATCGAAAAGTTTAGATTTTTATGTCTTTCGCATGCCTGATTCGTCGAATAGTGACAGAGGAAATGAAGCCAATTCGAAATTGAAATAATTCTGCAGTTGCTCATCGGATTCTTTTGCTAGCGAAATTCATTGAAATAGTGTAGCAGGATCGATTGGAACAACTTCTTTGCGTAATTTGATAGATTATGTTAAAGCACGAAGAGGGATGACACGATTCTTTCTTTGGAACCTCACGTTCTTGAGAGTGTTTCCAATGAGAGCTTCCATTGAAGATAACCCTACTTCTAAAACGCTGTAACAATTTATTTATTGTCTCATCTCCTATTAATCCTGTGCTTATCGACATTAATATGTTATCTGTAAGTGGAAACGGAGTATGCAATGAAAACTATTAATCGTGGGGTAATAATTCGAAAATCTTTTTGTAGGTAATTTAATAGGCTTCCAAAGCGGTGTGGTGTATGTTTGGCTTAGAACGAACTAAAAAGGGGTTATTCGCGAGTATTCCTTCTTGTGACCTTCTTGTCGAAATGGCGGCCACTTCCGGTTCTCGCTCGAGGTAGAAAACTTAGGATATTGTTATATGAGTCAAAATGAAGCGATTAAAAAACATTCCAGCTTTGTCGGAGTTATTTCCGTATTTCTTGCTATTTCGACTGGACTATTCCTATTGTTTTTTCTATTATTACTCGTAAAGCTAAAATGGTCTCGCGCGTTCCTCTATTTCTTCTAAATCTGAACTGATCTTCTCCTAATATTTCTTCCGCCCTTTTCTCCACCCTTCTTTGCACAATTCTAGTTAAAATTTTCACCGCGTGGGAAATTAAACTGATCGTTCTAAAATTCTCACACCTATCCCCGCTTTTCCTTTTTGGCAAAGCTACTATGGTGTTCCGTTTGTTATCTTCTGAAATCTCGCCTGTCAGGTATATGCGACTAACTAGTTTAAAGTTTAAATAAACGATCTATTACCTTTTGACCTGCGCACTTTAGGATTTCTGCCTGCAAGCCATCTATACCTGGTGCTTTACTGTTTCTTAAACTATTTAATGCTATCTCAAAGCTCAAACTCTTCTCACATTATAGGACACCCTAGGTTCTTCCCCTCTACACTGCTCTCCCTTTCTGATATATTTCGTACTTCCTGTACCGCATATAAGTTTCCCAAATATTCTTTCCACCTATCTGCCGATAGGATGTCTCCTGCCTCATTTCAAATGTTTTTGATACTAGATCCAATTTCTCTAAAATTTCTCCTAATTATTTTACATGCTTCATCAGTCTTCCTTACTTTGAACTTATCTTCCACTTCTTTGCATTTATTATCCATCCATTTCTCTTTCGCTTTCCTACATTTCCGAATAATTTCCCACTTGATCGCCTTATATCTTTGTTTCCCTCTCTCATCTAACCTATTTTTATATTTTCGCCTTTCCTCTATTAGACTCACAATATGTTTTATTATCCATGGTTTTCTACTTTCATTCTGTTTGTGACAAAGACATCTCTAGCTGCGGAATCTAAACCATTTTTAATGCAATTCCATTCTGCCTCTATGTGCCTAACCCTATTTTCACCCGCGCCCTTTAGTACTTCGTTTGTGTTTTTCTCGAACTTATCGCGCGTATCATCATCTTTAGTTTCTCTAGGTACCTTCTCTAGATACCTTATTCCGCTTCGTTTTTTCAAAATCTTCAATTTAAGATTGGCCTTCATAACCACTATGTTGTGATCACTGTCTATATCTGCTCCTGGATAACTTCTACAGTACCTAACTTGATTTCTAAATCTTTGCCTAACGAGAATGTAATCTATTTGATATCTCTCTAGGTCTCCTGGCATCTTCCACGTATAGCGTCTCCTAACGTGTTGGTGAAATAAGCCTCATCTCTATTGTTAGAAGTGGGCATTGGGCATATACAGTGTGTCCCAGAAATGATGTTACAAGAGGTATGATTGGCTGAAAATTTTGGAATTTCAATTTGGTATTTTGGAAATAAACCCTGCTTGGTTTTCCAGAATACCGTCTCCACCGGGGCCTCCGCTTCCGCACAAGCGCTGTTTCAAATTTATAAATTTAGTATCATTTAGAAAACTTAATGCCTTTCTTCCCGATTAACAACGAAATAATCTACGTCTTTGTCGCTTAAGATATCATGATCTAACATTAGTTAAAATCTCAGAAACTACAACACAAATTAGTAACCTGACAAATTTTGACATTAACCATTTGACCGGAATAGAAACACAAAACCCTTGACTAAAATGAAAAGATCTATCAGCTAAAATTTGTAATGTTTATGAACTCATATTCTAATTTTCGTTTAATAATAAAGCAATTGCGCATTTCCATCCGAGAAAAAAGGTTTCATCAAAGTTGCTGGATATGCCTGAATGTTTGCACGGCGCGGCGGCATTTTTACAGTCTGAACAACTTTTCTTAATAACAATTTGCCGAATTATGAACCAATAAGGTCGTTTACCTGACGCGAAAATAGTTTTTCAGTAGCTGTCACGACCCTTCTGTTTTACAAAAAAATCGGAATAGGTATATTAGAAATTTGTTTCAAACCAAGCAGGGTTTATTTCCAAAGTACCAAATTGAAATTCCAAAATTTTCAGTCAATCATACCTCTTGTAACATCAATCCTGGGACACGCTGTATACCTAACCTAACCATAACTACCCTGTCACTTTGCTGTAAGAAATTTTCTACACTCTGTCCTATTTTTTCCGCATAACAAATTCCTACTCCAGAATTTCCTCCTACAGATCCTGTAAATATTACTCTAAAATCTCGGTTCCAGAAGTCTCCAGCTTCTGGCCATCGCACTTAGCTAATACCTACCACGTCGAATGCTAACATATCCATCTCAATTTCCAAATTTTCTAACTTTCCTTCTTGTTTCATGCTTCTAACATTCCACGCCCCGACTCGTGAGATGTTACACTTATCATTGCTGATGACTTCCCCTGAAGCAGTCCCAGCCCGGAGATCCAGATGTGGGACTATTTTACCTCCGGAATATTTTACTCCAGAAGGTGCCATCATCATAAATTTATTAAAGTACGCTGTACTAGGGATAAAATAATGTGGTGGTTTCCCGTTGCCTTCCACATCGCAGTAGTGTGTATCACAGTGCCATACCAACCCTTACGATCTCTGCCACTCTGATTACTGAAAGAGTTGCTGCCCCCTTTCTGAGACTTGATTTAGTCTGTCTTCTCAAATAAAAACCCCTCCAATATGGTTAAACCTATGGTTCGGCTCTTTAGATCATTGAAGCACGCAAGCCATCCCACCCGTTTCAGTATTACTATAGAACTGCGTCAGAGTGCAAGTCTGTTGGGATAGTATTGATACGAACTTTTGCCCCGTCAGCGACGCCCCTGGTGGTGACACATTATTTGTTTACGGCGAGCAGGCTTTGATTTATTAGCTGCCCATACACGTATAGGTTGATCCGCCAGTTTGGACCGCAACGGATAAGTCCGTCAGTTTTATACGCCCCGGATCAAACCGTTGTCGCCCACTAACATATTTCAGAAGCCCGCTGATCAATCTTGCGCGGTCGATCTGTCACATTCAAAACCGCTTGTTAGTGGGTGGCAAACGGCAGTTAAATCCGCGCTCGAAAACAAAACCGTGGAATTTCGCTTTGGCAAAAGTTTTGCACTTGAAAAGCACGGTTTTTAAGTAAAGTTGGGTGGTTGTCAGGTGAACATAAATGTTTAGGACTACAAAGAAACGTGCTGTTTTCTGTGCAATCGTTGCGATGCAGATAATGACAGGAAAAAGTCTGACGAAGCAACGCTCTAAATGGATAAAAAGCTATTTGCTTAAGAAAATACAATTGAGTCATATTCCCCTATTGAAACATTGAAAGCGTTCAGAGAAAATGATCCTAACAATTTTCGTAATTATTTGAGAATGGACATTAACACACACGACCATTTATTAAATTTAGTAAGAGGCGCTCTTCTAAAACAAGCTACAATAATGAGAGAAAGCAATTACTCCTTAAGAACGTTTAATGACTACTCTGCGTCTTCTAGCGCCAGGAAGATCATATGAGGATTTAACATATTCGGTGGGAATTTCTGCACAGGCACTGGGATATTTATGATTCCAGAAACATGTGCCGTAATATTTTTTTAAACAATTTCATCTTCAGAAGACATGCCGAAAACGAACAACTGTCCACAAAACTGTCTGTTAGTGGCCTACTGCAGTTCTAACTGGCAGTGTGGACTCGCAGATAAATCTGTGCCGGATGGATGTGGCTCGACGGTTGCACATTAACGCAAAGTTATATCCGCACGTTTGAACCGCAGCGTTTCAAACCGGCCGATTAATCTCTACGTGTATGAGCAGCTATTACGGCGCGACCTTGTCGCTGTTTATGATTCCCGAAAAGAATAGTCTATCTCGAAGATTCTCATTCTGGAACAATGTTTGATCGATAATTTTCGAGAATCTTCTAAAACCATTATAAAATGGGAAGCAAGAAGCCGAGTGGACAGTCTGACAGTTTTGAAGTCTGAAGTTTGGAAGCGAATATCGAATGCGATAAGAACCGGGCGTTTAATAGTTCCGTGCGAGTATAAGTTTTGATACGCGTTTAGTGTCGGTACGGTACGCGAGTGTGAATTCTTTGGTGGCGTTTTAAGTGTACCGGGGCGTCTTCGTATGTGATTAACCGTCGGTTGAAGACGAGTGTTTTAGAGAGTTTAAACTGTGGACTTGTGTACTGTGGATTGTTTAGGTTAGGTAATTAATTGTTTAATTGTTCGCTAATAATTGTTTAATTTTCACCGCTTGTTGTTACTTACTGCTTGTAAATAATTCGCTGCTTATTGTTCAGTCTGTTAATTTTAAGTTCTCAAATCACTGTTAATCACTGTAAATATTTGTACATATACATAAGGTCACTGTAAATAAAAAGTGTAAAATCGAAATACGTTACAACTGGTGTCAGAAGTGCGATTTGCGGAGCCAAGAAGAGTGAAGAACGTCGTGGAAGCCGGTGGAAAATTGAAGAATTTTCTGGAAGTTGGCCGAGCTGAGTGAAAATTTCGACGTTGTTTGGACTCCTTAGTGACTGTTAGTGGTTTGAGACTTGTGAGTGTTTATGCCAGTAACAAGAAGAGCCGCCGCGATGGAGCAGCAACTTCAAGCTCTTATGGAATTAATGAAGAACAGTCAAGAAGAAATGAAGAACAACTTAGAAGAGGCGATGAAGACTAACCAAGAAGTAATGAAAACCAATCAAGAAGAAATGAAGATTACCCAAGAAGAAATGAAGAACAACTTGGAAGAAGCCATGAAGAGCAGCCAAGAAGAAGTAAAGAAGAATCTAGAAGAAATGAAGTCGGTTATAGAAAGAAGTCAAGAGCAAGTAACTGAAAGAATTACTGAAGTAAGATCCGAACTAGAGACCAGAATTACAGAAGAAACGCAAGAAATAAGAAAGGTGATGGATGAAGAAATATTGAAGATAAATGAGAGAATGTTACAACTAGAGAAGAAGAAGACATTGAAGACAGAAGATACTGGATTGGACGAAGAAAGAAGAGCTCCTGTAGTTAAAGTGAAGCCGCCTACATTTGATGGGAAGTCCTCGTGGCATACCTACATCAAGCAGTTCGAGGCAGCGGCAGCGGCGAACCAGTGGGCTAATACCGAGAAGGCAGTCAATTTGGTGGTTGCACTCCGAGGAGACGCCTTGAATATCCTGGATACCGTGACAGCCGAACAACAGGCTGATTATAAGGAGATAGTTAAGCGCCTGGAGATGAGGTATGGCCATCAACACCTCCAGCAAGTCCACCAGGCTCAGTTAAAGGGTAGGTCTCAGCGCTCCAATGAGACCCTGCAAGAATTTGAGGCCGACATCGCCCGTTTAGTCCGGTTGGCGTACCCAACGGCTCCGGAGGAGTTCTTAGAGAGCCTGGCTGTAGAAAACTTCATTGAGGGGCTGCGTGACAGTGAAACAAAGATGGCGCTGAAGCTAGCAAGACATAAAGCTTTAGCAGACGCTTTGGCCCACGCCTTGGAGTTTAAAGCAGCGAAGCAAACATCACGAGGGTACTCCAAGGTGCGACAGCTGCATACAATGAAGAGCCAGACGAAGACCTGGTGGAAAAAGTTGCACAAAAAGTTGCACAGAAACTGGACAGACGGACTGAAGACAATAACAATAATGGGACTCGGAGGGGATGGCAAGAAAGGAAGAATTTCTTACGTTGCTGGAATTGCGGTGAGAAGGGCCATCTCCGCAACAGGTGCCGAAATGCAACCAGACGGCACGAGGACGAGGCTGGTACCTCCGGGTACCAGGGAAACTAAAGTCGACCAGTTTTTAGGGGCGAAAGCTGGTCCAATCCTACCAAGCCCCAGTACAAGATGTGAAGGTGTCAAGATTGGCTCGAGTTGGGGATAGTTTGATGATTGATGGGATTATTGATGGCAGGAAGACCGAAATTACCATCGATACAGGAGCCAGTGACACTATAGTCAGAAAAGATGTTGTGGCTGAGTGGAGAATTAGGCCGACCAATAAAAATATCCGATTGATTACTGCTACCGGCGAGACAGCACCTATATATGGAGAGGCAGAAATCGACATAGGGATGGAAGATGTCGTCATTCCACAGAGAGTTCTTGTAGCCGACATTGTGGATGAAGTTATACTGGGCCTGGATTGTATGAAGAAGCACGGGATTGTGCTTGATGTTGGCGCCGGTGTACTTCGAATTGGAGAAGAAGAACTAGTAATGAGTTCTCCTGGGCAGAAGAACTGTGTATACCGAGTGAAGGTCGAAGAAGATGTCGTGTTGCCTGCCAAATCCGAAAACATCGTACGGGTCCGTGTGGATGGTGCTCCGAGCTGCTTGGTGGGATTGGTCGAGCCGATGTACGAAGAGGTGAAGAAAGGATTACTAATTGGGAAGACGTTGGTGAGACCTGGTCAACGTCCAGTATTCGTAAGGATAGCGAACATTGCCGAATTTGACCAGAAGATTTGCAAGGGTACGTTAATTGGTATGTGTGAGCCAGTATCTCGGATTGCCATGGTAAAGAAGAATGAGAAGAAGGGAGATCAGAAGATGTCCACAACCAGTTTACCAACTCCACTGGAAAAGATGGTAGAAGAATGTTCCCAACAACTGGATCAGATACAGGGTGAGAAGCTGGCTCAACTCCTGTTGACATACAAAGATGTCTTCTCATTGCAAGATGGTGACCTAGGACGGACGGGAGTAATTCAACACACCATCAACACCGGTGATCATACTCCCATTAAGCAAGCTCCTAGAAGAGTACCCTTAGCAAAGCAAACCGAAATGGACAACCTGATTAAAGACATGAGTAAACAAGGGGTAATTGAGCCTTCGCAGAGCCCGTGGACTTCCCCTGTAGTGCTGGTGAGCAAGAAAGATGGCTCCACTCGTTTTTGTGTAGACTACAGGCGGTTGAATGATGTCACCAAGAAGGATAGTTACCCCTTACCCCGGATTGACGATACCCTAGACACAGTGGCGGGTTCCAGATGGTTTTCCACCCTCGACTTGAAGAGTGGTTATTGGCAAGTCGAGTTGCATCCCAAGGATAAAGAGAAGACAGCATTCTCTGCCGGAACTGGTTTGTGGCAATTTACGGTAATGCCGTTTGGGCTCTGCAATGCACCCGCCACTTTTGAGAGATTGATGGAGACAGTACTGCGAGGACTGCATTGGAAGACTTGCCTGGTGTACCTCGACGATATCATCGTGATGGGGAAGACTTTCGATCAGCACTTGAAGAACTTGTGCGATGTCTTCGAGAAATTGAGGCAAGCTAACCTGAAATTAAGTCCGCAGAAGTGCCAGCTGTTTAAGAAACAGGTTAAGTTTTTGGGGCACATAATTTCCACCAAAGGAGTTGCGACAGATCCGGAGAAGACAGACGCAGTGAGGAACTGGCCTGTTCCGAAAGATAAACATCAACTACGAAGTTTTCTGGGATTATGCACCTACTACCGCCGTTTCGTGAAAGGGTTTGCAGACATTGCGAAGCCCCTGCATCGGTTGACCGAAGATGGTAGGCCATATGAGTGGACGAAGGAGTGCCGAGGAGCATTTGAAGAGTTAAAGAGGGCTCTGTGTTCTGCTCCTGTTTTGACGTATCCGAGGCCTGGAAGCAAGTTTGTTGTGGATACCGATGCAAGCAATGTGGGCATAGGCGGTGTATTATCACAAGAAGAGAATGGGGAAGAAAAGGTTGTGGCCTATTTCAGTAAGGCCTTGTCGAAACCTGAACGTAATTACTGCGTCACTAGGAGGGAGCTGTTAGCAATTGTGCGGACCATCGAGCACTTCCATAAATATCTGTGCGGGCAAGATTTTCTTATCAGAACTGACCATGCTTCCTTGAAGTGGTTGCTGCAATTTAAGAACCCAGAAGGTCAGTTAGCCCGTTGGATTGAGAGGCTGCAGCAGTACAACTTCGTCATTCAACATCGGATTGGGAGAAAACATGGCAATGCTGATGCACTTTCGAGAAGACCTTGCCCGGAAGATTGCAAGTACTGCGTGAGGCAAGAGTTGAAAGAGCATGTACACCCCATCAAATGCCATCAAACCCGGATCCAAGTAGAAGAAGAGCATCTACAATCCTGGAGAGACGCCCAGCAGAAAGATAAGACCTTGGAACCTCTGCTAAGATGGAAGCTGGTAGAAGACCGGAGTGGATAGAAGTTTCCGACAAGAGTGTGGCCCTGAAGTCATACTGGGCACAATGGGATTCTCTTGTGATAGAAGACGGTCTTCTGAAGAGAATGTGGGAGAGCACCGACGGAAGAGAGAGAAAGCCCCAGGTCGTGGTGCCGAAGGACAAGGTTCCGGAAGTCCTAGCAGAGGCTCACAATGGAGTGAGTGGGGGGCACTTAGGTGTTAATAAAACCACGATGAAGGTCAGAGAGAGATACTATTGGCTGGGCTACAGGACAGATATAATGAACTGGTGCCGGAGATGTGATGACTGCGCGTCAAGCAAGGGACCCAAGTCAAGGAGCCGTGGCAGAATGCGCCAGTATAATGTGGGAGCTCCATTTGAGAGGATTGCAATTGACGTAGCAGGTCCGTTTCCTACATCAACTGATGGGAATAAGTACATCCTGGTTGCGACGGACTACTTCAGTAAATGGCCTGAGGCATATGCGATACCGAATCAGGAAGCCACCACTGTGGCTGAAGTACTGGTGAACAATTTCTTCAGCCGATTCGGTATACCCATGGAGCTTCATTCTGATCAGGGACGGAACTTCGAGTCTGCGGTGTTCCAAAATGTTTGTAAGTTGATGGGAATACGGAAGACCAGGACCACTCCATTACATCCCCAGTCAGATGGAATGGTTGAGAGATTCAATAGGACCATAGAAAACCATCTGAGGATAATGGTAAACGAACACCAGACAGACTGGGACCGACATCTTCCACTGTTCCTGATGGCATATCGATCGGCTGTGCACGAGTCAACTGGAAGAACGCCTGCCAGTGTGCTATTCGGAAGGGAATTGAGGCTGCCAATGGATGTGTTGTTTGGGCATCCTGAAGATAGGCCGGAGCCTGTAGATGAGTATTCCCGGGAATTGGCAGAACGACTCGAGGTAATTCATGAGGCTGTTCGGGATCGCATGCGCCTAGAGAGTGACCGAATGAAGACGCGGTATGATGCCCGAGCGAATTCTGTGGGTTTCCAAGCTGGCGATCTGGTGTGGCTCTATAATCCAGCCCGGAAGAAAGGACGATCGCCGAAATTACAGAAGAACTGGGAAGGGCCATACCGAGTAGTGACCAGGATCAACGACGTTGTTTACCGGATTCAGCGTTCTCCACGATCGAAGATGAAGGTAGTCCATCTGGACCGGCTTGCTCCGTACCATGGGAAAGAAGGAGATAATTTCTGATCGGGGCGATCAGTCCTTTAAGGAGGGGGCAGTGATACGAACTTTTGCCCCGTCAGCGACGCCCCTGGTGGTGACACATTATTTGTTTACGGCGAGCAGGCTTTGATTTATTACGGCGCGACCTTGTCGCTGTTTATGATTCCCGAAAAGAATAGTCTATCTCGAAGATTCTCATTCTGGAACAATGTTTGATCGATAATTTTCGAGAATCTTCTAAGACCATTATAAAATGGGAAGCAAGAAGCCGAGTGGACAGTCTGACAGTTTTGAAGTCTGAAGTTTGGAAGCGAATATCGAATGCGATAAGAACCGGGCGTTTAATAGTTCCGTGCGAGTATAAGTAGTCTTGATACGCGTTTAGTGTCGGTACGGTACGCGAGTGCGAATTCTTTGGTGGCGTTTTAAGTGTACCGGGGCGTCTTCGTATGTGATTAACCGTCGGTTGAAGACGAGTGTTTTAGAGAGTTTAAACTGTGGACTTGTGTACTGTGGATTGTTTAGGTTAGGTAATTAATTGTTTAATTGTTCGCTAATAATTGTTTAATTTTCACCGCTTGTTGTTACTTACTGCTTGTATATATTTCGCTGCTTATTGTTCAATTTGTTAATTTTAAGTTCTCAAATCACTGTTAATCACTGTAAATATTTGTACATATACATAAGGTCACTGTAAATAAAAAGTGTAAAATCGAAATACGTTACAGTATTAAGTATTCAGAAGTAATCCACGAAAATGGAAAAATGTTATGTGGATGTACAAAAAAACTTCAATAGTAAGAAAATGGTAAGAGATAGGTTAAGTTAGTAACTGGACAAGTTAGTAATTCATGCAATGTTTCTGTTTTCGTCTGGACGCCGCCGCCGTCGCAAGCAAGTGAGCGGCATGAACTCGAATCATGAAATATTAGCATCCATTGTTTATTACTTGACGTATTTTTTAAAACTTTTAAATTACTTTGAATAATAATTACAGCTATACTTTTCGTGCAGCTGGTTTCAAACAGCTGGCCCAATCACTAACTTTACAGACTATAGGCTATAGGAAATAGCGAGGGGAATAGTATATAAATTGACAGAATATTCATTTATCCCTCAGATCACGCAGAAAATACAGGATGTTCCATTTTAAAAAAATGAATTCTGAACAGTTGAAATTGGTGCAATTTGGTAGTATTTTTAGGCACCCTGTACACAATTAAATGTTAAATGAGCTTGGCAGTCTACCTTGCTATAACCGAAGCCACCGTAATATATTACGGTGGCTTCGCTATAACCCAAAAATTGATACCGTATATAGTTTTCCTTTTAAATGTGACAAACATTTTACAAGATCGCACAAGGCCGGGATTTTTCAAACAAAATTCAATCTCAAAAACTATTAATTTTAGCTACAGGTTGTATCCGATAAAACAGTATTAGAATTTTGCATGCATTTCAAATATGCGTAATCAAATACAGGGCGTTACATTTAAAATAAGGAAGTTGATGACCATTTTCGGTATAAGCGGAATTGCCAGAAAGTCAAAAATGTTTTAAATCAAAAGATCGCCCTCGAAAACCCCTAGTTCCAAATTTTGGAAAAAAATGTGAAATGGGAACTCCATAAACTTTTAACCAAAGGGTTAGCTGGATTACCTGTATACACAGAAACATTTTAGAAGAATTGTAATTCAAGCTACAGCTTATATCGTAACTAGACAGGACACTCATAAACTCATCAAATTAGTAAGTCTCCCGGTAAGCAGTCGCGCCAGTCGTAACAATATAGCAGAATAAAATTGTTAAATAATATGCCTACTTCTTACCTTTCCGACAGGACTATCTCTGACTACATCAGTGACGCTTGTAAAAGGAGCTTCCAATATTAAGCCTTCCAGCTCAACTTTCTCATCATGTAATAATGCCCCTGCTTCGGTTGCAACGCCAGTGCCCATAGAATGGCCCCAAATGTAGACATTTTTACTTGTTTGGCGTCGTATCCATTTATAAAGTTCTACCGTGTCATTGACTATGCCAAACTTATTAAGTTCAGCTTTACTGGAATCGGCAAAACCTATTAAAATATGTCGATAATTATTAAATTTGGTACTTCTTAAGGAAATTTCTTTTAATTTCTTACTTTTTAAAGACGAGTAAAATAATGGGGGAAATCTTTTGAAAAATGCTATTGTGTATGTTGCTCTACTAAACTATAACATAATATGCACGAGTATAACAATTAAACAACAGTTAGTTTTTCATCAAGTTTAGATGCCAAATGTGGAATGCCAAAATTTGGGCTCTAGAATACATACCTACGTAAGACAAAGATTTAAGTTTCTTTATTCATGTTTCATATGTACCGGGTGTCCCATTAAGAGAGGTCGCCGGCTATATCTCACAAACCGTAACCATACAGCTTTGGGAAAAAATATTTTCAGTAAATATGGCCCTGAAAAATCGCTGGAAATTAGTTTCGAGTTGTTAAAACGACCGCTAGGGAGCGTAACATATACGGTCAATTACAAAAATGGTTTTTTCTAAGATATTTTCCCATACAACATTTTTGCAAACTTTTTGTCCCATGTTTTTTGCTCTATCTACTGAAATGAAAGGGAGGGGGGGGCGCCAGTTGTTGTTACATTCAAATTGTCATAACTCCGGTTTGGTTCAATATAATTTACCAAACTTAGTTTCACTGAAAACGTATTTTTCAACTCTATCGTTCACATTACAAACAATGCTTGGAATATGTTTTATCTGTCCGATAGAGGCCGCTATTTGTAAACTCAACATATTTTATAAATTTTCGCGAAAATATTAAATGGAATGGTATACCTTTCTTCGCACATTTAAAAAGATCGAACATTTATCAATAAGTCAGTGAAAACCTCAACTTTATATCTCTTTCCTGACCGAAGATATTAACAAAAAACTAATCATGAAATAAAATAACCATAAAACAGCTACTAATTTTTATTAATATAGGTATCTAGCTAATAAGAGCATTGTCACCCGACTTGGAATCAGTGCCTATTAAATCCTATTTCCATATATCCAAGTATTAATAATTATTTTGTGTCATGTAGTACGCCGGTAATTGCCAAACAGTTTAATGATATCTGGGTCTAAGAACTCAGCTGTTCCCATTTAGCCATTTAGCAAGTTGGCCATGAAAACAAAAAATGTATTTTAATTATTTGATACGTCAAAATATTAACTGATTCGTTAAATTGTGTTCTATGTCATCGAAAATGCCGTTTTCTAATAATGAAGAATCATATAATATGCCAGCGATATATTTCGAATCCTTGCAGAATGCAACAATTAACGAATAATTAATTGTTTTCATGGCCAACTTGCTAAAAGGGAACACCTGGGTTCTTAGACCGAGATATCATTAAAATGTTTAGTAATGACCGGCGTACTACATGACACAAAATAATTATGAATACTTGAATATACATTATGTAAACAGAATATAATAGGCACTGATTCCAAGTCGGGTGACAATGCTCTTATTAGCTAGTAGCTGTTTTATGGTTATTTTATTTCATAATTAGTTTTTTGTTAATATCTTCGGTTTGGAAAGAGATATAAAGTTGAGGTTTGCACTGACTTATTGATAAATGCTCGATCTTTTTAAATGTGTGAAGAAAGGTATACCATTCCATTTAATATTTTCGAGAAAATTTATAAAATATGTTGAGTTTACAAATAGGTGCCTCTATCGGACAGATAAAACATATTCCAAGCATTGTTATTTGTAATGTGAACGATAGAGTTGAAAAATACGTTTTCAATGAAACTAAGTTTGTTAAATTCTATTGAACCAAACCAGAGTTATGACAATTTGAATGTAACAACGATTGGCGCCCCCCCTCCCCCCGACCTTTCATTTCAAGAGACGGAGCAAAAAATATGGGACAAAAAGTTTGCAAAAATGTTGAGGTTTTAGATGCGGGCAACTGGAATATATATTGTACGGGAAAATATCTGAGAAAAAGCAATTTTTGTAATTGACCGTATATGTTACGCCCCCTAGCGGTCGTTTTAGGAACTCGAAACTAATTTCCAGCAATTTTTCAGGGCCATATTTACTGAAAATATTTTTTTCCCAAAGCTGTATTATTAACGGTTTGGGAGATATAGCCGGCGACCTCTCTTAATGGGACACCCGGTACATATACAGGGTGGGCCAATAGTGTGTAGTCGGTTCATATCACTGGTTATATTTAAGGTATCAAAATAAAACTTTATACGTATGTGGAGAACCCCACGAAGTATATTTTGGTGTATACATACAGTGTGTCCACGGATTGAGTTGACGAGAGGAAAAAAATCTTTATTAATGATTTTACGACGAAAAGTCATTCTTTATAAAACATTTTGCTTGTCGAGAAAATGAAGTTGCCCTAAAAGAAATTGAAATTAGATGTACAGGGTGTTAATAAATAAAAAAAAAACATGAAAATGCCTCAAGAGATAAGTACCATTATTTTTTATTTTAGACAAAATGTTTATTAAACAAAGTTGTTTATAATCTAAAATAAAGCCTAAGTACAAAATTTTAAATAGAAATTCTAACTTTTACACTTAGAATAGTAATAGTGGGTTCGTACATTTAAAAAATCAAGATAGCCACATGATAAGGAAGTATTAAGAGAGCGTATACGGGCAGCAGTAAGTGAACTGAATGTGCCGCAAACTATTGGTCGAGTGTAGAAAGAATTTATTAAGAGAGCAGAAAAGTGTGTAGAGGCGGGAGGGAGTTATGTAGAAATTAGAATATCAATGTAAAAATTTGTATTTAGGCTTTATTTTAGATTATAAACAACTTTGTTTAATAAACATTTTGTCTAAAATAAAAAATAATGGTACTTATCTCTTGAAGCATTTTCATGTTTTCTTAATTTATTAACACCCTGTACATATAATCTCAATTTCTTTTAGTGCAATCTCATTTTCTCGACAAGCAAAATTTTTTATAAAGAATGACTTTTCTTCGTAAAATCATTAATAAAGATTTTTTTCCTCTCGTCAACTCAATCCGTGGACACACTGTATACAGGGTGTTCACATTCTGAGTACCAAACCAAAGATATATTTTTTAAATGGGAAGCACCGCATTTGTTTACATACTTGAAATCCCAATAAAATTTTATGAAAGTTGATATCCTACACTACACGATATAATTTAGAGTGAGCGATTTTAAGATATTACCATTTTAGTGCCAGTGTGGACCCAACTTTAAGGAGCTGCTTACATCTACTGATCGAAGCTAATTAAGAGTTCTTTATTGGACTAGGTTCACAGATTGCTCTATTTGTAAAATCCATGAGTTCTTTTGTCACAATATCTAATATTATACAGGCGGACAGTCGGTGGACAGCTTACGAAATATGGTTTCTTTTCTTACAAATTTCAAATGGAACACCCTGTAAGTATATTATTTCCATATTTGTTAACCAGTTTACTAAGCTTTTGATTGATGCAGATATTGTTAGGTCTGCGAAATATTATCTCCATCTTTCCATTATCTCCTTTTCTTCCGTCAGTTCATTCCCTTCTTTATCTCTAATGTTCTTTAGTCTTGGTGGTTTCTTTTGTCTTAGTTGTTTCAGTGTGCTGTAGAATAGTTTTTGGTTCTCATGATAGTTTTCACTCATTTAATGTCCGAATTCTTCCCACGTTTGTTGTTTTCTACTTTTAATTGTCTGTTTTACCATTGACCTGGCAGCTTTATATTTGTTATAAGCTTCATATGTTCTAGTTTGTAGATATATTTTCCATTTATGCTTCTTATCTCTAACTTTTTGTTGAATATCCTGTATCCAATTTACTCTTCTTTGCAAATAAGTTTGTACTCTTCGTAATTCCACAAGATCCCTTAGCTGCTCCAAGTATATTTCCTTCAAATCTCCTCCATTTTTCTACAATTCCTGCATATCTATAAGCCTCCTGTTCAAATTATTTATCTATATTTTCTTGATATAACATTTTAATTTCTTTATCTTTCAATTTATAGCGTTTAATTTTTTCTTTTGTTATTTTCTTCCTTTGCTCTTGATTTAGGTTCTCTGTGTTTAGTCCAATATTTACATCTGGACTAAAAATGGTCACTTCCAATTTTCGCCTGTCTCTTTACTTTTACGTCTTTTACCATCCTTCAGTTTTCTGTGGGTACCATGAAATAGTCGATAATGGATTTTCCATTTATCGAATGTACCTGTAGGGTAGAGGCGCCTGTTTTGGCCATCGATTCGGTTGTGGCCACCCTGCTCGATTTTTTCAAATAATAGGAAACTGTATACAAATATCCCTGAATCTAATTTCCCGCCGTATCCTTGGGTTATTGTTTTGCTTTAGTGCTTTCAGTTTATAATGTTGGTGTCATTGTCAAAGAAATGGTAGCTGCCTAAAGGTGTCGTGTTGTGCTAACGTCTGAATCATTAGCGAAAACATTAAGAAACCCAGGTAAGTTTTTAGCTCAGAACATCCAATAAAATAGGAACTTCAACATGACTGATGTTTTTTGGAATTTTAGAATGTTTAACAATGTTAATGAAATGATGTTTATATAGTTTGACCAACTGGATTTGGAAAACAAGTGGTGGCGAAAACAGGTCACACTAAAATGGCTGTTTCCCCAGTTTTGGCCACTCAACTGGCCAAAACGGGAGTTACGTTTCCCACTTTTGGCCATCATGGCCACACGTTAGTTTATTGTCACCACTTTTGGTCATCAGGCTGTTTTTCTCAATTTAGGTACGTAGGTAGGTACATACCTATTTTTAACTGAGGGCTAAGACTTTTTCAATCAGATTAGGTACCTACCTACCTAATCTAATATACTTAACTGTCAGATGAGCAGTACGTATAACAATCGTCCTTTTTTGCTGCAGTTTGGAAATGGCGAAGACAAAGAAAACAAAAATGAATGGAACGAAGAAAACAAGGACTTTCTTTCTATATGAAGCGGCTCAAGTAAAAAATGCCTTAGAGGCTATCCGAAATGGCATGCCGACTGCTAGAGCGAGCAAAATCTTCAGCGTTCCCAGGGCAACTTTACGTAATAAAATAGCCGGCCGCGCACCAGAGTCCAGTGGAAAAACAGGCCCGAGTTGTGTCCTCGGGAATGAGATTGAAAATGAACTGTGTGAATGGATGCTGAATTCGGCAAGGATGGGATTCCCGGTAACGAAGGAGGGATTGGTGTACTCTGTAAGACGAATAATAAAGGAAACAGGAAGAACTACTCCTTTCAAAAACTAAACACCTAGTAAAAAATGGTTCAGAGCGTATATGAACAGGCATCCCAACATATCTTCGAAGCGAGCGGAGTATTTAGGCAAAGCTAGAGCCAACATTACGCCTGAAAAGATCCGAAATTGGTTCCAAGAAACTTTGAACTTGCTAGGCGACAATGCCTTTGTACTAGAACATCCCGATCGAATGTTTAACATGGACGAAACGGCATTCTTTTTGAATCCTAAAGGTGCCTGTGTGTTGGCAGAAAAAGGAAAACACGTTTATAACGTATCTGCAAACAGTGATAAGGAGAACATAACCACTTTAATGACAGTAAACGCTCTTGGGGAATTCGCACCATCATTGACAATATACAAATTTGAAAGGCTTCCTGCCCAGTACATCAAGTCTGCGCCACCAATGTGGGGCTTGGGAAAATCCAAAAACGGTTGGATGACAGCCGCTTCATTCTACGAGTATTTTACAAATGTGTTCCATCCTTTTCTTGTTAGAAAAGGGGTTGATTTTCCGGTCATTGTATTTCTTGATGGCCATTCCTCTCACTTGAGTATCCAGCTGAGCCGTTTTTGTAGAGAAATGAATATCATAGTGGTTTGTTTGTGTCCAAATACAACACACATCCTACAGCCCCTAGATGTTGCCCTATTCTATCCCTTAAAGGCTAAATGGAAAACTGTTGTTCACAACTGGAAAGTGGAGCACGAGGGGAAATACATAAAAAAACAAGATATTCCAAAAATTCTCCATGATATACTAAATGAAAATTCATTCGCTACGTCAGTTATTAACGGTTTTAAATCATGTGGCTTATACCCGTTTAACCCTGATAATGTTGATTATTCGAAATGCACAATGAAAAATGTGAATAGAGAAATGGTTAACCCGGATCGACCTGATCGTGTTCCTTTTGTTTCTTACTTAGACCATTTAGAATCTAAAATAGATTCAAAACTTTTGATCGAGTTCAAGAATTGTGAACAATCAGGAAGACAACCGAGTAAGTGTATAACTCACACGTTGTATAAAACTTGGCTAGAATATAAATGTGAAGATGATAAATGGAAGCGTACTCTCGGAGTAGAAAATGTTCTCACGCCAGAAGTACAAGTTCTGAGCCCATCCATGAATGCAGATGACATCATAGAATTCCTGTTCCCCGAGTTCGACAATGAGTTCAATTTCAACTCAGATGATGAATTTCCCGACGACATAAACTTGGATACATCGGCAATTGCTTTCAACACAAATAGTGCAATTGACTGTGATACTTTAGACTTAAGAGTTAATAAAAGTGAATCAACACTGGTACCTGCTCAAGAAGTAGATATAGATACAGAGCGAAATAGTACTATGTTTGATATGACTGATAAAGATAAGGGAGAAGAAATACATAAAGATGATATTGCACCTGAAACTTTGTCGACTAGCGACGATTTGGGAAGTGGAATCAGAGAGAATGTGACTGAGCGTGACCCTACTCCGATAATTGAGAACTGGGTAGGTAAGGAATTGAAGGAGACTAACACTTCATTTGGAACGACGTTGTCTATGGAAAGGTTAGAAACAAAAATAGGAGAAAATAAGACTGATTATGACTATACTTCACTAAGCTCAAATGACGTAGGGCAGGAATCGGAAGAGAATAAGACTTTATCTGAAACCTTATTGCCTATGAAAAATTCAGAAACAGAAATTGGAATAAATGAGACTGATTGTGAAACCTCGCTACCCCAAAAATTCGCAGAGAACGATGTGGAAGCGAACGAAACTGAATCTGAATCTTTGTTGCCTATTGAAAACGAAGAAACAAAAACAGAAGAAGAAGAAATGTCTGAATGTCAAACTGTGATACCTGAAATAGCTATACGAGTACCCAAAACTTTATTACTTAACAAAAAGATGGATACAGAAGTCAAAAAGAATACGACTCAAAGTGAAGTTACCGTGCCGGCTGAAGAAGCAGAAGTGGGCAATAATATCACCACTAAGAAAACAATAAATATTCTATCTAATATTCTAGTGTACCCATCACCTCTAAGTGAGAAACATTCAGCAAAGAAGAAGAAACAGAGAACAGTGATGCCAAGTGTTCTGACCTCCGATAAGTGGCTGGAAATGGCAGAAGCTAAGGAGAAGGAGAAAGAAGCCTTGGAGGCACAAAAAGAAGAGAGAAAAAGGAAAAGAGAAAACAAGAAGCAAAACGTTGCAGCTGAGCGTGAGAAAAAAGAAGAGACCAAACCAAAGAAGACTAAGTCAAAGACTACAAAAACCAAACTAACTGATAAACCCAGTTCCGCAAATGGGGGCACATCCTCTGATGAAGATTCAAACACGGAAAATACGGCATCTAAAACCGAAGTATATCGAACCAAAGAAAGCATTCATAAGGGTACATTCGTCATTGTGAAATACGAGAGTAGCTATTTCCCTGGGTAGATTATAAAAATAAAATCGGAAGGGTTTGTGGTTTCTTCTATGGCTAAAAGCGGCATTCATTGGCAATGGCCAGAAAGGAAAGACGAGTTATTGTATGAATATGAGGATATAATTGAAATAATCAAAGAACCCGTTCAGAAGAACACGAGGGGAGCATATTTAGTGGACGAAATGAATAAATTCCTGTAGAGATTAGGTACCTACTATGCCGGCGAAGTGAAATAGAATTTTCTTTTATTTTTGAGAATGTATTTTTGTTATTATTTTCATATTTACGTACCTATTCTTGTAACTTTTAGCATAAAAACAGAATAAAAATCGTTTTATCTAATTGGTGGCCAAAACTGGATCTCCCTATGGCCAGAAACGGTATTTTCCTGGCCAAAACCGGTGAAATATGACTTTTTCAAATTAAATTATTTTTGTGCTACATACGTGCTGTCTCTCTTCATTTTATCTAGATATATTCAATCAGCGATAGAGATGGAAACAGTTACAATAGTTCACTCAAAGCTAGACCCTATAAACGAATATTGGCAGCGCGGCAAACTCAAAATTTCTCTTAAAGTGGCCAAAACAGGTGCCTCTGCCCTACTTCTCTAGTGAACTTGTGGATATCTTTGTGCATGAATTTGGTGTTAGCTATAATGGGTTCGTTACCCACACATAATTATTCTATTAATCTCCTTCCGTTGTCATTTTTCGCTTTTTTCCATGTGTTTCCATGTTCTTTTCAGCCCCGTTATTATCAGTTTCTACTCTCCCATTCATATCTCCCATTAATATAATATTTCTTATCCCAGAGTCCAGTTCTGCTTGTAATAATCCGTCTTTGCATTATCATTTGGCACGTATGCTACTATGATTTTCCACAAATTTTCTTCGTCCATCTTTACTTCCACTTCTAAGAATTTTTCATTTATATATGTTTCTTTTGTTACGTTTTTGACATTTTCCGGTTTCATTATCAACTATAAGAGATATTTGGCTGTTAATTACTTTTTGGGACAATTTGTTCAGGAAAATACACAATTGAATATCATGACGATTTCTTGCGTGAGTCCATATTTTTGGATTCTGAATAAACTTTCTTAATGAATTTCTTCGCTTCGTCGTAGAATAAGACCACTTTCCATTTAACCGAAACTGTTGTTTTCGTCTTGAACACTCCTCTTATAAGATAGAATGTATTTAACTGGGTTTTAAGAGGGAGCTTTTTACAAGAATTTTTTTCTGAACGAAAATTTGATCCAATATAAGTAATAAAAGAGATATTTGGCTGTTACGTGCTTTGTGAGACACACTGTATATCATAATTTTAATAGAAGCTTCGTGGGGTTCTCCACATACACATTTAATTTCATGTTGATATCTTGAATAGAACCAGAGATATAAGCCAACTACGCAATATTGGCCCACCCTGTATGTATTTTAGAACGACTTTTTTCTTCTCAAAAGGATACTTGACTTTGCCTGTTGATTCTCCCCCGCGGTCCCTTCTCATTTAACGGATTCCGCAAACTGCGGCCGCGGTGGCGTTCGAATGCAGATATCTTATCGGCGTGCGCACACGCACACGTATGCGCGGCCGAAGCGTCTGGAACCGCGCGGCTTTACATGCGCGGCTCTTGCTACGCGGCCGCGGCAACCTTTTCAAGTGTTAATTAAGCGATCGTGGCCGTTTTCGTTTCAAGACTATACCTATGTATACTTATGACGTAAGTATTTCATAAACTATCATGAAGAAAAAAGTATTGGCGGTGTGTGAATTAGAAAATGGAGAGGAAGAGTTCTTTCTAATTTTAATGTTAGATTCTTTGAGAAGCAGTTCCCATAATATTTTCTGTACCCGAAAAGAAGGTTTCTAAAATTTAACATCTTTTATAAGACTAAAGCAAGTTTAGATGATTTTTTCGTCTCAACATCTATCAGCTAAATTTTGTTTTGTCTTTGATTGAGAATGACCTGCAATAGAAATCATGTGGATTAATCAGAAACCCTATTACAGTGTTTGTTCTTGAGAGCTTGTGCAGCGTTCTGATGTGTGGCCGCGGCTAAACGCTGGCTGATTGCGCAGTACACACTGAACATAAATAAACAGCAGACGGTGGCATTAATATCAGAAAGAATAATACAAGAAGTGAAATTATATCCAATTTTATATGATCTGTTTCGTCAGAGTATAAAATTATTCGCAAGAATAATAAAATATGGGACGAAATTTGGACGAAATTGGGAAGACATTTAATGTAGAAAGCAGAAACATTAAAATACTATAATTGCATACTTAGTTCTAAGCATGTAATATTGGTTTTACAATTTTTAATTAGATCTGAAATAACAGATAACTGGTAAGTTTACATGTTAAAGTAAGTGGAGCCTTTCTCGTATACGATTAGTCCGCTCTGATTTGTGTTAAAAAACTGACCGCAAGTACCACCGCGGCCGCCACCGCGACCGCTCCGGTTTGCGGAAGTCCTTGGAATATCACACGCAAATTTCGTAAACTTCATGTTTATGCAAATGGTTGTGTATGTGTAGTACAATATCCGTGCTTATTTGAATGATGTGTGGACAAGACAGTGTTATGACATCATGTGCCTTCATAACATGGGCTGTATTTATGTCTGATAGTGCGCTTGCAGTAAATAATTTGTGTAACTAGAGCATTTCAGTTTGTCAAGACCTTTGAATAGCAAGTAATCTCTATAATACAGAGCATTTCTAGCTCGTTAATACTTCCTTGTGCAAAGTACTTGTGAACAATAATTTGTGAACGTAAAAAATATCGAAATGTGACGTGTTATCCATTCTCTGTGTTCCGATCGACTAAAGTGCAGCATTATGCATAACTAGTGTGATGCGTTTCCCCTCTCAAGTCGTGCACGCGTTTCTCCTCTTGTAGGGCGGCGCTTTCCTCTTTAACTGAATGGGGAACGGGCATGATTCGCCAGGCGGGGCTGCCTCATCTGTTTCAAGTGCAAACACTGGTTTACAAAAATAGATCCAGACGTAATATGCAAGAACTCCGATTAGGCGACGTTGACTTGGATAAGATCTCCGATTGGGTGAAGCGGACTTTGGGACTTTTCAGTTTAATAATAAACGACGGGAAGCTGTCGTAACAATTCAGTTATTCGACTCACACCACTATTTCCAAGGCTTTTCTTCAGAGAACGGGATGTGAGACTGAATACCCGGTAGTGGTAATTGAGTTTGAATTCGGCCACTATATCCAAGTCTTGATCTTTAAAAGTACAGGACGTGAGACTGCGTGCCTGGTAGTGGTCATAGTTCAGTTGAAAATATTGTACATACGTTCAAAATTAGAATACGGTTTAAATTTTTCGATTTTGCAAAATAGTGTGTTATCAAGAATAAAATGTAAGTTATCATTAAAAGTTGTTATTCTTCAACACAACCAACAGTACTTAATATAAATTTAACATAATTGCAGATGAATCTTATCAGAGCATTGAGGTATATCTGCACAGAATTTGAACTTATTTATGAACCAATTTTCAATAGTTGGCATGAAATTCCTAAAGGAAAACACTCTCATGGCCAATACGGCAGCGCTCTTTGTTAAGAAAAATCTATCCTAGGATGAGGAAATTAAATAATGATTCCAAACAGCCACAGGGAAATACAAACAAATAAACTAGTGAAATCGAGTACTGGTTGATTCTGAAACGCAAAAGTAACAGAACAAAAAAGAACGGCCAATAGTAGAGACCCTGGTTTTGAAAAACCCAAATAAAGTCAACTCTTTGCTATTGACGATTTAGGAGGCACACTTGGGGTCTTGAGATTGGGAAAGGTTGCGCTATAGGCGACAATAAGGAAATGCACACTTCGAACGATAAATGAGAGTGTGTGTGCGGTTCCGAACGGCTTCATATATAGCTTGGAGCCGTTTCGTTATAGTCTACTGGCAAAGGTACATCTTCAGGATACCCAAACAACAAACCATGCCAGCTTCAATTCTCTACTACATATCACATTGGCGGATGTTCTTCCAGTTCCATGCACCGCCGATGGATGCGCCATCAGGAACAATGTAATATGTCGGTTCCAGCCGGTCTGGTGCTTGTTTACCATAATCTTCAGATGATTCTCTATAGTTCTGTTGACGCAAAGAAGTCGTCCTGGTCTTACGTACTAGTACTAGTACTAGTACACATTCTGGAACGGGTGGAACACCACAGACTCGAAGATTTGGTCATGGTCATGGTCATGCTGGGCGCGGAGTAGTCACATTTCCGGCATCACTTTATTATGTCCATTCTACAGTCCAACCAATAGTACCTCTTTCGAATCTTCGTCGTCTTATTGACACTCAAGCACCCTCCACTCACTCCATTGTGAGTATCTGCTAAGACTTCTGGTATCACAACTTAAGGTTTTCTTGCCCTTCCGTCGGTACTCTCCCATATTCTCTTCAACAGACCGTCTCCAATCATAATACAATCCAATGACGCCCAGTACAACTTTCGGGTCACACTCTTGTCTGACACTCCTTCCCAATTCGGACTATTTCTAGCTTCTTTCCGTCTCAGTAGAGGTTCTAAGTTCCTATTCTTCCGTTTTGCGCCTCGCCAGGTTTTTATATGTTTTTCCTTTCTTCCGTTTTGCGTCTCTCCAGGTTTGTATAATATGTTCTTCCTCAAACTGTAGTTCGATTCGATTGCATCTAATCGGCATTACGAGCTCTTTCTTCTCTTGCCCCACACACACAGTAATTGCAGTCTTTGGACAAAGTCTTCCAGAAAGATCGTCAGCATGGCCACGTTTTCGTCCTATCAGGTGTTAAGAATAACTCTCTCTTCGACTTCATATGCTTCGGCTCGACCAATCCAACCAAACAACTTGGTCCACTTTCTACACAGATGTCCTCGGACCTAAAGGGAAACGCGACAGCTTCCCTTACGATCTCTTGAATGAAAACACTGCTCAGGAGAACTCATCACCAGTTCTTTTCCACCAATTCAAAGTACTCTGGGGTCAACATCAAGCATAACCATGTGCTACATCATACAGTCCACTCCCAATATCACTTCATGTTTTGTTGGCCACAAGAGCTCTTTGCCGAATAACAACGTTTTCCAATTTCTGCTTCCGCGTAAATTGATGTTGCCTCACCGGTAGCGCTAACCAGTTTGATCTGATTGGTCAGCCTATGCTTCGCTTGGACACAACATCTCTTCTTACTATCGTACTACTGGCTCCCGTGTAGATGATAGTTTTAGTCAATATCCCTCTCAATCGTAAAACTATTTCCAACTCGATCCAATCTCTACATTCATTTCTTCCCCTGGGGTTCGATAGGATTGCTCGGAGACACCGGAATCATCCTCATTCCGTCTACAAGTACTTCTACATCTACTACGAAGATGGTTTTCCTCCCCACAGTTTCAGTATCGTAGGAAATTCTCCCTTTTGCACCACCCCTAACCAGTTCATTTATTTTCGTTGTCTTCCTTTGGTTTACACACAGTAGCTGGATCAAGAACTTTTACGTAAATTCGCTATGAATTCTTAATAAGTTAACCCCACACGCCAAAAGACAGTGACACAGTAATTAAACTCGACAGCGAAACAGGTGTACTTACTGTATCACTGTCTTTTGGTGTGTGGGGTTAACTTATTAAGAATTCATAGTTCCTTTGGTTTGCTAAATTTTAGCATGACCTTCTCCACTAGTCTTTATCAGGTCTTCATATGGTTCGTCTCTAGCCTGTGGCTGTCGCACTTTGGGATACCCCTTAGAAATTTGTTTTGCAGTCTCGTACTTCAAAGCGTGGGTCAAAGCAAGTTCTCAACTACGGGACTCTCCAAGAATTCCTCTGGGGCAGTTGAATATTCCAGCTGAGCCAGACGGGCAATGTCGGCCTTAAAATCTTACAGGGTCTCGTTGGAACGTTGAAATCTTCTTTTATGCTGGCCCCGATAGACTTGCTGCGGTGTTGATGACCATACTTCATCTCTAGACGCTTAACCAGTTCCTTGCAGTTACTGTTCACTGGCCACCATATCCAATAACCCAGTGTATTTAAGACGTCTCCGCGAAGTGCAACCACTAAATTAATTACCTTCTGCGTATTAGACCACTGATTAACCGCTGTCAAAAAGTGGTGGGCATCAGTGGCGGCTCCTGACTTTAGAACTTGGCAGTGCTCTAGAATGAAATCACCGCCCAGGGGTTGGGGGGGGGGGTCTGGCGGTTTCTCCCCCGTAGTTTTTTTAAATGAAGTGCTTTAGAAGCCATTTTAAAACATTTTTAAACAAGAAATTTCACTCACCGCAATATTTGACGAAAATCTCAAATCCAAAAGGTTAAACTTTCATACACAACTTTTACCACGACCTTTCGAAAAGCATTTGATACTTCGCACAGGCTTAGGACGTCCATTTCATTTTATTTCAAGTTTTTCGTCAAAAATCTATATTTAGATAAAATATTCATTTTTAACTGAATGGAGTATTACAACACAATAATAATTTTGAAAATTGCACAAATCAGGCGACCACTTTGTTAAAGTTCACTCCACAATGTTTAAGTGTTGACTTTAACCAAACCACTACCTTTAGCCATGCTAAGTATTGGAAATTTCAATATTTAAAAATAAACACGATAATGCAGCTAATTACTCACGTTATAAGCAAAGCAACAAGCTATCTCAGACCTAAATATGGTAAACAAAAACAATAAACACTGCCGCAGAAGTAAAAACTTCCGCGTCCCGTGCTTCGCCCACCAGAGTGCCACGCCTCAGTACTCGGACGGCTGGGCTGGTTGCGTGTGTGGTAGGCATTTTGAAAGACGACGCGGAATGCTTAGAGTGCGTACTATTTATTATCTCGCATAATAATTAATATATATTGCGGCAGAGATTCAAAAAGTTTGAAACTTATTAGTTTATAATTATAAGGTTTGAACCTTTTATCAAAAAAGGTTAAAACCATATTTTGTAGGCAGTGCGCGCGCACGAGCGCACTTATTAAGGAGCCGCCGCTGGTGGGCATCATACATTACAACTTTTTAGATTATCGAGGCCATGGTCTATTTAATACAAGCAAACTGATATCTAAGAGTAAAGTTTAAACGTCAACCCACATATCCACGACGCTTCTTGGTACCTAGGTACTTACATAAATTTCTAACAAACAGACAGGTAAATATTGTTTTATTTCTGCATTCTTTCTCAACTTCAGTTATATATTTAAATTCGGCACTGAAAAATGAACGGCTTTAATTCTCCTACGACGCAATCACTAAGCAACTACTGTGATCTCTGAACTCTGAAGCTGCACGTAGAAGAAGTACGGATGCGCCGAAGCGTAGACTGAATAATTCAAGACGTCCGACGAATAGCTTGGTTTTTAAACGTTAGTTTTGGCAAATTTCCGATATGGCACTAGAGGCAAATGTAGGTAGTTCTGAAGCTTTTGCAAAACGCATATTCATCTTTTGCACTCTATCGTATTAATCGTTGTAAGTTAAACAGAAATAAAACTACTGGAATCTAAAAGTGATTATCTAAAAAAGTGTTACCACATGCAGATTTTAGCCGCAAAATTGTATCATCTAAAATACGACCTACGATTGCAAGTATACCAATGTATTTAGTAGAATACGAAGAATGACGTAAATCCAATATTTATACCTATGCATTGAATGATTAACAACTTAACACCAATAAAGAAATGCCTCTAATGGGAACGTAATCTGAAGTACAGAGCCGCATTCAGTTGTGATTGCCGTGGTGAAAATGTCTGCTGCTTGCAATTTATGCAGTTATTTGGACTGCCATTAAAGTAAATATAAAAGACCGAGTTTAAAACTGTTCAATTTCCCGTGGAAAGCTACAAAAAGATGTAAATAATGGGTATTATATTCAGGTAAAATAAATTTTTGGAACATGAAAATACTTTGTTTTGGAATCCGGAGTAAACGGATTCCTTGCAACATGGTCATTGATCAATATATGTAACTTTTTCAATGAAGTGTGGCACTTAATGGTAATTATCTATTGTCCCATAACTCGCGCACCTCCTTGAATAAGGGCAGCATTGCGGTTGCACTCCCCCTAAATCAGAATCATTTCGAGGTAAACATTGTTGAAAAACACATTTTGACAGACAATGACAAAATGACAATTTATTGACAATTAATTTCTGTTATCACATTTCCATGACAACTAAGTACACTCCCTAGAAAATGCCTCACATTTGAAAGTAAAGTTTACTTAAGTCTTCGTAAAACATCGATCGTCATAGCTGCTTCCCTATTGGTCATCTTTAACAGCCTCTAGCTCCTTTGCTATTGACGTGAAAACTTTTTCATTGCCACTTTATTGACTTACATTTTCATGAAGAATACCTTCATTCAAGGAGGTGCGCGAGTTATGGGACACTCCGTATATAGAGAGGTGCATGAAAAACGGTTAAATCTGTAGTGTCGTTGTTTGTGACCTGATTTAAATATTTTATACATCAAATAAGTACATAATAGCTGAAAGGATACATTTTTAACCGACATTGAAAAAGCTTTCTCAATTTTGAAAACACTCTATTATAATTTCTTTTCTGATTGAGTTAATTTTTCTGAACAAAAATTGTTGGCAAGTTCTTATACTCAGACCTACTGAGGTCGACCCTGGGCGCTTCCTGTTTGAGTTGCCAGATGCCGGCTGGAGAGATAAAATATTTATCCTTTCAACTGAAGCTAGGAAGTATAAATTTTGTACGTATGCTCCATCTATGAAATTTGTCAATTATTACGAAGTTTAAAACCACATTTGCGTTTACATAAGGGGTCTTGAGTTATTCAGTCTATACGACCGAAGATTCAACGGGCTCGAAGATCATCGTCCATCCGAGCACCGAAACTTTGACTGAATATATAGTCTACGACTGAGGGTGAGACAATCATAGACCTAACATAGATAAAAAAAATAAACGCAATTACTATATTTTATTACACTTAACAAGATAAAAATTTTATTCGGTACGTGACTACTTAATTTTCTTTTAGCAATATTTGGGAGAGCGGCGTCCCAGAGCCCTTCATTTCGAGCCGCCACTGCGAAACTCATTTTTAGAAGTACAAAAAATAAAGCGGGACGAACGATTTTGCCATTGCACCTCTCGCTCTACTAGCAAGAATAAGTGGTCTAGATTCTTGGTCACGGAGTATGTCAGTAATGAAATACTTCTGTATTCCATATATTGGTTTGTTGGCATTTTTAGCACTTAATCTGGGCGCGGTTTATATTCGCAACGCAGTGGTGTGTGGAGGCAGGGTGCAACGTCGATGTTTTGTGGTTCGAATCCCTCGCGCGTTATTTTTGTTTTATATTTTTTTGCAAAACACGAGTCAATGTGTGCTATAGTGCTCAACATTTCCATATTTTAGTCAACGCTTTGCCTAAGTGCACGTTAATGTGCACGCAAAACAAGTAATTGCGAGAACACGAAACACGTCATTGTATATGTATTATACGTTATAGTTTCGTTTAAGTAATTCGGTAGTTGTCAACAACGTCAGCAGCGTCGGTGAGTAGGTAGGTATCGCATAGTTTTTCTCACGTTTTACGTAATCATTTTTACAAAAAATACGTGTCAGGTCTCCGTCAGTTAAGTTGTCTGTTTTAAAAATGCGTTTTATCGGGTTTCCATCAGACTGTTTCGTTTGATAAATTTCTTTCTTAAAAGTTTCAACACGCGTACCCGCAATTTTCAGTTTTGCGTGCACCTAGATTTAGTCAAACGGAATATCAGTCACACCAGTTCCAGTATACTGAAAACGCGGCGCTACGAAGCTACATTAGCAGTTGCAGGGTTTTCTCAGTAAAGTGAGAGATTCATATAATAAGGCAAATTGACATCAAATTCAAGAGAAATGTTTTACCTCTATAATCGCATGCAATAACGTGGAAGTATTTCCTTAAAACCTTGTATGTTCCAGTATTATCTGACCGAAAATTGCTATTCCCATGCAAATAGAGGATTATGTCATAGCTACTGTTGTACAACAAAGTTTCGAAATTATAAGAACTATTTTGGTTTTCGTTTTTCATTAAATCTTCTGGTAATAAATGCCAAACTCCTAGTGTAATATTTTCCTGTCCATTTACTACGACGTAGAGATTTCTTCCTCCATTTATTCCATATTTTTCCAAATTGTTGAAATCATCCGAATCGTCCAAAGCTCCTTAAAATATTGAAGATAAAATCAGGCTACATTGTTCATTCAAGCAATAAAAACAAGGGCTCGTTTTTTCTGAAGTACCCAAAGAATTTACTGTGGCAGTGCAATGCTGTAAATGAGTTATCGAGTACCAGTTATCAAATGTATCGAAGCATCGAAAGCATTGAAGTTCCGTGTCAAAAGTCAAAGTAATTTTAAAAAATATTAAAAGAGATGTTTCATCGTTTATGTTGCAGCAATGATACAAGCATTAGAAGCGGCTGTAACATCGATGAGCAACATCAACAACGCATTTTTTCTTTCCAGGGGATACGTAGTTGGTGGGATTTTGCTTAAAATGAAAACGTCACTATTTTTGTGATCACTTATTCGTAGGAACTTACCGGTTCACCCAACAGATTCTTCAACACATACCTACTGCGGTGGTTATAGTGTTTCCTTGATTCCGCAAATTGAATATCTTAAAAATTTAATTAATTAAATGGACAATATCAACAGGGCACTTAAGAAAATTGTAAATGAAATATTCTCTCGGCTCTTATCGTAGAGACAGATGTTGCACTGAAAGAAATCTGTTACGTAATAGTGATCATTTAATGTTGTTGTTAGATTTCGGTCGTCGTAACCATATTTATTATTAGGTGTATTTAGGTAAATTCTTTGAAATTACAATTTACTTATTATTGCTTCTGCGATTGTCAATCCAGCAATACAACATATTTGGGTTCATAATATCATATGGTAGTGTAATACGTCTAATAAATACCACAACTTTTTATTTTTAAATTCAGCGCCAACAATAAAATATTGTTGTACACAACACATGTTATAATTCCGCCCCAATTCAGTTTCCACCATCTTTTGCCAAACGGCGTCCACTTCTTGTCGTGCTTTTTACTTGGACGGATGTTTTGTGATTGTAGTGCACACAATGGAATCTGAAATTGTTAACACTTGTCTACAAAAGTGGGGCTTGCAGCATCTGATCAAAAAATTTGAAGGTAAGAAAATTGAGTATCCATAATTTGTTGAATATTGGTGTGGTTAACGAACTTGTAAGTTTCTTTCTAACCTTCAAAAAGCTCATTCTTCAATCGAATTATTTACACGCGTGATTAAACTGCTTTGTGAGTTGGGTAGGTGCGTTGCAACTTGCAAGTTGGTTATCTTTGCGATTATTATGGGGATTATTAAAATGTGTGTTGCTTTTAAAAGTCTGGGGATCAGGCACTTTTGTATTATAAAATGAGTACGTGTACCTACACGATTTTTTTAAAATTTTGAAATACCTATTAAGTACAAAGCAAACTTGACATAATATTGTGGGTAACCAAAACTATTATTATGGTAGGTACCTACCTACCTACTACATATTTTCTTGATATTTGATACTTACATTATTAAAAATAATTTAAAACAAATATTTCTATGTAGATAACATATCCTTAATTTGTTATGAAAATGTAACCTACATAATATTATACAGTGTGTTCATTAGAGATGGGTTTATTTCTATAACTCTTATTTTCAGATAGGTAGGTAATTTAGCTTTCTGTTTTTCATAATAGAAATGATGCTAAAGCTTTATCAGTTGAGTTGAGTATGTTGTTTTAGCCAAAGTAAGAATTAACCCACCACCGTTAAAATACTTAATTGCAAAAAACATATCTTATAGGGAGTTTTCATCAAAAATATTAACGAAATATGTTGTTTCTTTTCTCTTCTTGGTGAGTTTTTATTGTTTTAATCAATTCGGGGCTTTTAGACTATTCTGAAAGACTCAATACAAATGTATGTTCGATAAAAAAATTTAATTCGTTTTCGGCATTTATTTTCAACGGTAGCAAATTATCTTTGTAAACCATAGTCCTTTAATACCCCTTTAATAATAAATAATTAATAAAAAATAGATTATCTATGAGAAATTATGGAATTTCAAATGAAATAAGTTAATAAGTACACTATAGGTACTTGTTTGCCGTGCAAACTTGTAGTGGGTTTAGTAATTTTAATGATGTAGGTATTGAAAGCAAGAACGGGTCTATAAACCAGCATTATGTGCAATGTTTTTGTTTTATTTTTGCCAATTGGTGTTTGTGTTCTAATAAGTTTTGTGAAATATATAATATAATAAATAATCAGTCTCGGCCTCGTTCAGCGCCTCTGCAAGTTTTATTGAATAAAATATACAAATAAATTTTAACAAATGCCCGAAACGGTGACAGTATAAGTCTATTATTTACAAACATTTTATTATATATGCCAATATTTCACAAAACTTACCAAATTTAGTTAATTAAAAGCTATATTTTTGAGTTTAAAATGAAAAGGCAAATTTGAGTAATTAGTGCTACCTATTTTTGTCTCGTATTTTGTAGACGAGAAAGTTGATGATGAGGCATTTTTTAATCTAAACGATGAACTAATAACCCATTTAATAGAAAAAATAGGAGACAGGGCAAAATTCCTCGCAAATTTTAAAACATTTAAAGAAAGCAGCCTCTTGCTCGATTTGCAATCGCCGGAGCAAAATTTTGATGGAAATACTAGCACATCAACTACAGTAACAAATGATTCCGAAGTTATTAATCCCCATGATGCCTTCATTGATGAAGACAGGGTGCCTGTAAGAAGGCAAAATGCTTTTATTTCCGAAAATGGCAATTTGCCTGATCTTTCTACATATGATACGGTAAAGGTTTCACATATCTATTGTTATTTTGAAGTTTTGCAGAATAATAGTGATGCGACGATTGCTATTAATAAACATTGATATTTGCAGTTATAACCTTATAACCGTCATCTTTGATTAACTTCATATTTCATGATCAAATTTAACAAGTTCAAATTCAAATTAACAATTCAAAATTGCTGACGGATGCACTCTAAACTTGTAAAATTATTGTAATGCATTTATTGTATTTTAAGTACATGTTCCTACACCTACCACACTAAAATATTAATCAAATAAAAATAAAGTATGGGGTCATCCGCTTGCTTAATTTTTAGTTTATCATTAATTTATGTGTAAAACATTTTATTGCAATTGGTTTTGTTCACAATAGTGGTAATAGCTATATATGAAACCAGTTCCACATATGTAATTACATTCCCTAACTTGTTTCGTACGAGATATTTTATAATTTTGAGAAAAAAGGGTTTTAGCTCTTGTGATTTTGCAGGATCCTCGCTTTACTTGTCTCCCAAGTATCCCACTCGTTACACAAAATGAGGCATTACCTAACTGGTTGGTGGTTGCATAAATAGCTATTGTTGCTTCAAGTAGATATGTTAATTATTTTATTAAAATAATGTTGCAACATTTTATGTGATTCTTGAAATAATAATAATTTATTGCAATCGCTTCGTAGTCATTAACATTTTTCTAAACCGTAATGGTAAAACTGAAACTTTTTTCTTTTCTCGGAATTGTTAGAACTTGGAGGAACTGTTGAAAAAAAGTTTAACTGGGAGGCAAATTCTCTCCAACAAAAATAATCTTACTCCACTATTGAGGAATCAGTTGGCAACTATTATAATCCAAGACGAACTTAGAATAGATAGCCAGGAAAAGTATGTGGATTGATCATGTTTTATCCCTAGGATAATTAATGTTCTCTTTTATAGGATTCCAACAGCTCGGTTTATGCAGTTATCACGTCAAATTAAAAACCTTTTTCCCAAAGAATTACGAGAAACATATTACACACCTTACGCAAATATCAGAGGAAAATTTAAAAGGTGTGCCAAAGGAAAATTAATCGACAAATATCACAACCTTCGGAGGACCCTCAAATATTGTGAAACAGTAGCTAGCTCATCAAATACTACTGATAGTGATGGTAATAGTCACAATTAAGATGAGTAAAAATTCCAACTAATTCTTTTCTTCTTCAGCTCCACCTGACGCTGAAGATGATTTTAACGACATCATAAATTGGCTACAAAATAATTCAGAACCTTGGCCAGAAGTGTTAGAAAGCTGGAAGAAATCGTTCCAGAAACGACAAGAATTAGAAAAAGATGCTTCAATAATAAATATACTTCGAAAATATCCAGCCTTTCGAAACTCCAAACTTGGATATACTTTAGTAAGTTTTTTGCAGTTTGTTGATATACCTACTCAATACAATAACTATTCCAATTTCAGTTTGATATTGACTTCAAATTGTTATATCCTGACTCTGATTTACTGCTCTATAATAAAATCGACAACCTTAGAACAAAAATTTTGCAATTGGCTTTAAATAAAAGTGATGCAAATATTAAAAATATTCTAAACAACTTAAACGAAAATTCCATTGATGGTAAGTCGTGACGTATTTCTATTAAAGTTTATTTCAATTGTTCTGGTTATTTTAGATGCGAAAAATGCAGTAACATTCCTTGTGATTCCTTATTTGATATTACCTCCGTTCATATCCAATTCCCAAAATAAGAAAAAGAATAGGTGGCGACCATCAAAGCGAGAATCACAAGAAACTTTTTTACTTCATCTGAAAACCTTTGATGAACTGGAAGGTTTCTTGGAACGTCAGAGAACAAAATGTTTAGCGCATGGAGAAACCCTGCAGCCGCTGCCCATAGTAGTCGGTAATGACTTTAATTCTTTAAAAGCCTATATAAGCATAGAAAATTATATCTTTGAACTTGACAGTGTATTAAGTTGTATTGACATATGTTTTAAATTGTACCATAGTTTATCAGCATATTACCCCGCCGATAGCCAACATATTTGGTATTTCATTCAGAAATTTATTTATTCTATTGAAACCCCCTGCGACAAAGATTTTGTAAGTGTAAATTCATTTATTTCTGATTTACAATAATAAGTTGGTTTTTAAAGCGAAATGATTTGTTTTATCTGTAAAAACATTTTTCCATCAGCAAAAATTTTAATATTGCACATGAGACATAAACACGCCTTTGAAGATGGACCTATTGAATGCATAGAAGAAGGCTGCTATCGTAGTTTGACTAATATAAATTCATTTAGAAAACACTGCAAAGAAAAACATTATAATGAAGTAAATCGTATAGACCATGTCAATAAACTTGAGCCCTCCAGAGAAATTGATCTTAATATTGATAACGTTACGTATGAAACCAAAAAGTCTAAAGTGGCTATAATGCCTGAAAAGAAATATCCAGATAATAATTTAGATTTCGATGAGTTTAAAAGAGATATTTTAGTTTTTGTATCAAGTTTATATGACAATAATTCATTACCGCGTTCCACGGTTCAGAATATTGTATCAATGTTATCAGGAATTTTTAACGGCAGTTTTATAACTAGTCTTCATTGCTATATTAACTCTATTTTGAGAAAGCTAAAATGTGAAAATGATATTATTGATTATATTAACCATAGTTTCAATGTTTTAAAAACTCCGTTTTGCGAGTTATCAACCGAATATAAGCGATTCCAGTATTTTCAAAAATCTGGGTTCTATGTAAAACCACAAGAATTTGTTATAGATATTGAACATAAGATAAAAAATGTTCAAAATAACCCAACATTGATTTCAAAATTGTGTAAAGGCAGTTTCATCCCACTTCGGCTCACTCTTAAGAAAATATTTGAATTACCCCAGGTTTTTGAGAAAACACTCGAATACGTTGCAAAATTGGAAATTGACAAATCGATCTTACAGAATTTTATCCAAGGAGAATTGTGGAAATCAAAATATGAATTGTTTTCAAATAAAATAGTGTTTCCTATTAATATTTATTTTGACGATTACGAAACGGGAAATGTTCTAGGCTCCCATAGTGGTGTGAATAAGTTAGGGGCAGTTTATGCGTCTATTCCATGTTTTCCTCCGGAATTTGTTTCGTCACTGGAGAATATATTCTTGGTACAATTATTTCGTTCTGCTGACAGAAAAACACACGGAAACAGAGTTTTCGATATTCTTATTAATGAACTAAATTATTTATTCAATTCGGGAATTACAATATTTGGTGAATTTGGGGAAAGAAAAATTTACTTTAACTTAGGATTATTTATAGGAGACAATTTAGGATTAAATTCTATGTTAGGTTTTGTGGAAAGTTTCAGTTCAAATCATTTTTGCAGATTTTGTAAAGTGGGTAAACTGGACTCTAAGAGACAGCTCTACGAGGACGAAAATCTGTTAAGAAATATAACTAATTATGAAGAAGATGTATTAATAGACGATTTTTCATTAACTGGCATTAAAGAAAAATGTATATTCAATAAAATAGAGGGGTTTCATGTAACTAACAATTTAAGTGTTGACATAATGCACGATATTCTAGAGGGGGTCTGCAACTATGATTTAGCCTTGATTTTAAACAATTTTATTTATGATCTTAAATTATTCAGTTTAAATGTATTAAACTCAAAATTGGAATCTTTTGAATATGGATCTTTTACAAATAATCCTCCAAAAATAAACGAATTATTTTTAAAAAAAGGCAACATAAAAATGTCGGCATCTGAAATGTTGTGCTTTGTTTTACATTTAGGTCTTATGATTGGCCATTTAGTTCCTGAAGATAATAAACATTGGCATTTATATATAACTTTGTTGAAAATTTTGCAAATAATACTTGATAAAACTAGTGCATTTCAAAATATAGAATTGCTAAAATCATTAGTTGCCGAGCATCATTATATTTACTGTGTCATCCTGAAAAATGAACTAAAACCTAAACACCATCACATGGTACACTATCCCCGAATACTCGAGAAAGTTGGACCTCTTGTTCACATTTGGTCCATGAGATTTGAATCTCGTCACAAACCATCCAAAACGACAGCGAATGTATGTTGTTCCAGAAAAAATATTTGTCTGACTATAGCAATTAAGAGCCAGTTACAGTTGTGCTGTAGACTCATTTCCTGTAGAGGTTTTCAAGTTTCCAAAACTGATTTTGGTCCAGTAGAATTTATTGAGTTACAAGATTATGAATTTTGCAGAACTTTATCGTGTAGCACACCTTATATTCAAAGTTTTAAGTGGATTAAAAATCAAGGAACCCTTTACAAAAAAGGTGCTGCTTTTCTAATTGACGTGTGTGATTTACCATTATTTGGCAAAATTTTAGATTTTTTGCTAATAGATAAAGAAATATATATCATATACGCAGAACTGCCTTCTTTGTCTTTTATTGAACATGCTCAAGCATTCATAGTCAAATTAACAGAAACTACAAAGAAAATCCAGTTGTCGCAACTTCGTAACAATGCAGTTTATAGTACTTATGGAGGTCCCGATGGAAATTTGTATTTACTAAAAATGTATGGAATATAGAATATTTTCCTTTAGTTGCCTCAGGCAAAATGTTTGTTACATTTGAAAAAATTCTTTTGTATTTTGTATTTTTGTACTTATGGAGTTTTCGTTAAATAAATAAATATTATCAATATTAATGTTGTTCTTATTATTATTATTTATTTATTGGATCATTTAAGCAAACTTTATCATTTGAGTAATCAAGCTCTTTTGTTGAAGAAGAAATGTAAGTGTTTTACAATTACTACATTATTTGATAGTTACAAACAGGTAAGTTAACAAGTTTAACAATTTTATATTGTTCTGTAGGCTGACTGGTTGTTTGATATTAATTAAATATTATAATTATTTTAAATATGTAGTACATTAAATATGCAACATTTATTTGTTGCAATAACAAGTGGGTTGATTACGGTTATAAATTAAAAATAGTACCTCTAACTTGCATGTTGTTTCTGAGAATTACTGTGTGTAGTTGATTTAACAATGCTTGTTAGTTACATGCACAAATTATTCTAACAATAAGAGTTTTGTTTTCATGACCAATTTTCTGGTTGTCCCTATATTAAATAAATAATATTGCTATGTTTATCAAATTTTCAATTGGATGAACAAAATTTTTTTTCAGTGTGGGATAGTAACTAAGTAGATATCAGTGGCGTAACGAAGGGTATGCCCTGTTATGCGGTGCATACGGGCCCAACACCTAGGGGGGCCCTTGACCACACCGACCCGACCGTACCTCTAAAAGAGCCCCGATTCGAATTTCTCCTGGGCTCGATCCTGGATTTGATTGGTTGTAATATAATAATTATACATTTAACTATGTTCTTTTTTTGCTTCTAATTGTATCCCTTTTTGTCGTGTCCTGTTATGATTTTAATTGTTTTGCGTCCTTCTTATCAAAGACGCCGACTATGGTATTCAAAGCGTGAGACCTCGCTTTTTGGCTCACCACTCCGTACACGTTTTCAAACTCCAGAAATGCTGTTTAAGGATTAAGGTTAATGTGTTCTATTTAACAATTGACGTAGTCATCCAGCAACTTGAAAACCGTTTCAAAAGTTTCCATGGACTTACAAATATATTTGGATTTCTACAACCCAAATATTTTCTTAGTATGAAAGACAGCGAAATTGTAGATTGCTGTGGCAGGATACAGTTAAAATATTCTGAAGCAGTTAGTAAAAAATGTTCATTTCAGTTTGTTAATGCGGTTTCAATGGTGAAAGAACTTATCAATTAAAACATGTGAGAGACTTAACAAATATATTGCTTCAAAAATACAGCTTTCTAGAAAGTGACTTTCCAGAAGTGCTAATCTGTTTACTTTTATTTTTGACTCTTTCCGTTACAACTGCAACCGCAGAAAGGTCATTTAGTAAACTTAAAATTATCAAAAATTACTTGAGAAATTCGACTAGTCAAATTCGCCTACATGACCTTTCTGTTCTAGCGATTGAGCATACAGCTGCATCGGCAAAGAATACCAAAGACTTAGTTGAGGGCTTTGCTAATAGTAAGGCCAGAAGAAAATAATATTTTAGTCATTAAGATGGTTATAGTTTGAAAATAATTTTAATACATACGTTGGTTTTTATCTGGGTTTTATTTTATTTGTATTTAGCAGTGAAATAAAAAAAGTTTTTAACTTTTATGTTGCTCCCAATTTTACGGAAGCGCTGGAGGATCATGTAAAACTTTTTTCTTTATCTCGACCGGTCGTCTCGACCGGTCGACTTTCAAACTCGACCGGTCGACTTTTAGAACTCGACCGGTCGACTTTTGGAACTCGACCGGTCGACTATTGGAAGTCGAAACAGGAAAAAATATTTCATGAACATCTGTCCTAAAATCGCTCCTAACAAAGATACAGGGTGTAGAAAATTCTCGAAAAAAATATTATTTTTAATATCACCGAATCTACCGAAGCTATTGAATTCATATTTTGAGGGCTATTGTCCTTTGTGAACCTCTATCGTCTTAAAAAGGTTTGCTTTTCTACTGCCACCAGTGGCGCCGCTATAAGCTAGAGAGCCCTTTCCTTTGGCTTACAGGATGTTACGCCACTGGTTTCTAAAGAAAATATTGAAGTTTTGGATTCTGCATTCAATTATTTCAAAGAAAAAAGGTATTCTTGATTTTTTCTGTACAACTGTTAACTTCCGAGTGAAACAGCATTTTGTAAAAACATCAAAATCTGAATTTTCGATTAAAAAATTGTTCCTAAAAATAAATTGTAAAAGTAATTTTTTTGATGATAGAGGTCTGCAAGCGACAAATTGTCCCTAAAACTTTAATTTAATAGCTTTCGTAGTTTCCGAAATATTAAAATAATCAGTTTTCTTTGAGAAACTTGAACACCCCGCATTTTTGTTGGAAATAATTTTAGGACATACGTTCATCGATTTTTTCTTATTATTTTGACATTCTCTATCAGCCCTGGAAATCTTTTACACTCGTTATGAATCACCCTGTATAGACGGGTTTTTCTCAAAAGTCGACCGGTCGAGTTTCAAAAGTAGACCGGTCGAGTTCCAAAAGTCGGCCGGTCTAGTTCCAAAAGTCGCCCGGTCGAGTTTCAAAAGTCGACCGGTTGAGTTTAAAAGTTGACCGGTCGGGTTTAAAAGTCGACCGGTCGAGAAAAAGAAAAAATTTTACATGATCCTCCAGCGCTTCCGTACAATTTTGAAACCTCGCATTCAAAATATTTCTATAACACGGGGGGGGGGGGGCATACTAAGCAGTTTTGCATACGGGCCCTGTCATCCTTTGTTACGCCACTGGTAGATATTCAATATAACCATAAAGAATCAATGCGTTATTTACTACAAATCGGTGCTTCGTTCTTATTGTCGGCCTTATCATTTAGGAATCGCAGATTTAACAAAAACGTACATTCTGACCAGATTTTTCAACACTTTGATACTGTCGATGCCTCGATACTATCAATCCCCCTATAGTTTCGATGTCTCGATACTTTCAATACTTCGATACCTTAATAAAGGTAGGTACGATACCAATTGCAATATTGAAAATTTCACTAAGCATTGATACTTCTTTCAGTTATAGTGTTTATTATTTGATTTTCTGTGAATACTTCTAACAATTTACTTACTTATAGGAAAAATTATGCTTCTTTGGAATGCCACACTATATTTGAATATAAAGGGCAACACTACAAATATTGCTAAAAAGAGCAGGATGACTACAGCAAATCTGAAAATTACAAAGATGGTATACCTATTATTAAATAAAATAAGCTTAACTACAATACTTATTTAAGTAGGTACTGCGTATTTAGTGGGGTTTAATGCCGGGTATAACAGTCAAATAAAAGCCGACCGGAACTCTCCTCTCGCAAAAATGTGAATAAGCGCCGATTAGGAGTCCAACCAGTCCAACTCTAACCCTTTGTACATTTTCACATTGACTAATTGAATTACAATGCAATTCCAACTGTACGGACTTCCAACTTTTCGCAATTTGCTTACATACACTACGCCTACTAAATGCGCAGAAAGGAAAGGAACGCATAAGTAGGTAGGTACATCATTTTTGTTTTCATTGCTCGTTTTTCCAGTTCTGGTCTTCTGGTAATACTTTATTTGCCACTTCAATTTTCAAACCATAATTTTGCTTTTAAATAACCAGCATCTTTAAATCGTTTATTAAATATTGATTCTTGGGTATCTCGTCAAAATTTTAGTTCTAGTGTTAAATGATGTAGATATTTTGATTTATGATACTTGGAGAACTTTGTTTAAGTACGAATCACATTATTTAGCATTTCCAACATTCCAACGCAATTCCGTTTTTATGGCATTACCTGGGTCTATTAAAATAAATTGGAACAATCATGGGACACTTAAATGACAAAATTAAAATTATATTTTAAAAAAGTCCGAGACTTGAAATGTCACTTGTGTGGTATCATTGCATTCAAAATATTATGTAGAGTCCAAAAATTCAATAATATACAGGTTGTCCCATTTGAAAATCAAAAGTTAGCACCACTTCCACTGAAACCGGAAGTGTGAAAATTTCCTTGTTTGTGTCAAAACTTGGCGTTTACTCAGTAGGTACATACGGTGTGCCAAGTTGCCAGAATGTATCTTCAACAATAAAGAAAAAAGGTGTGTACCATGCTCCTGTTACACATGGTATAACTAAAATTTAAAATTATTTTGAATTATACAGGTTGTCTCAGGCAAGAGGTACCGAAATTTTAAATTGGAATATCCTGTATTTCATTATATTCTTAAATGCCTTGCCAAATTTTTGATCGATTTTTTGACACATATGGTATGTATGTACATACATTCTACATTATAGTGTTTTATCGTATTGATACGAACTTTTGCCCCGCAAGCGACGCCCCTGGTTATGATTCACGGCGAGCGCCGTTGATATATTACGGCGCGACCTTGTCGCTGTTTATGGCTTCCGAAAACTTCGAGAAATAGAAGAATTTTCCAATTCGGGAATCTTCGAGAAATAGAACAATGTTCGAAGACGACTATAAATTGGAAAGCAAGAAGCCGACAGGACAGTCTTGTAGTCTGAAGTTTGTAAGTTCGAAGCGGATGTCAAAGCGATCATAGAACCGGGCAATAATTTATAGACGGCGCGAGAACTGTTGAGTATACGCGACTAGTGTCGGTACGGTAAGCGAGTGAGCGAATTCTTTGGTGGCGTTTTTATGTGTACCGGGGCGTCTTCGTACGCGATTAACCGTTGGTTATAAGAGTGTCTTGGAGAAGTTTGAACGGTTGATTTGTATACTGTGGATTGTTAAGGTAATTAATTGTTTAATTGTTCGCTTGAAATTATTTAATTGTAATTGCTTGTTGTTGTTTGTGTGCTGCTTGTGTATTTCGCTGTTATTGTTCATTTTGTTAATTCCTTGTTCCCAAATCACTTTTGTTAATTATTGTAAATATTTGTACATAAAGTCACTGTAAATAAATTGTGTGTAAAAACGAAATACGTTACAACTGGTGTCAGAAGAGGGATTTGTGAGCCAAAAAAAGTGAAGAACGTCGCGGAAGCCGGTGAAAAATTGAAGAATTTTCTGGAAGTTGGCCGAGCTGAGTGAAAATTTCGACGTTTTTGGACTCCATAGTGACTGGCAGTGGTTTGAGATTTGTGTTTGAACTTGTGAGTGTTTATGCCGGTTACAAGAAGAGCTGCAACAATGGAGCAACAACTGCAAACCTTTTTAGAAGCGATGAAGACTAACCAAGAAATAATGAAGACCAACCTAGAAGAAGCAATGAAGAACAATCAAGAGGAAGTGGAGAAAAATCTAGAAGCAATGAAGAATAATCAAGAAGAAATGAAGAATAGTTTTGAAGAAATGAAGTCAGTTATAGAAAGAAGCAGGTAGCTGAGAGAATTACTGGAATAGAAACCAAACTGGAGAATCTAATTACAGAATAAACACAAGAAATAAGAAAAGTGATGGATGAAGAGATATCGAAGATAAACGAGAGAATGGCAGAATTAGAGAAGAAGAAGAAGACTTTGAAGATAGAAGATACCGGATTGGATGAAAAAGAAGAGCTCCTGTGGTTAAGGTGAAGCCGCCTACATTTGATGGGAAGTCCTCGTGGCATACCTACGTCAAGCAGTTCGAGGCAGCGGCAGCGGCGAAAAGGTGGGCCAATACAGAGAAGGCAGTGAACTTGGTAGTTGCACTCCGAGGAGACGCCTTGAATATCTTGGATACCGTGACAGCCGAAGAACAGGCTGATTATAAGGAGGTGAGGTATGGCCATCAACACCTCCAGCGAGACCACCAGGCTCAGCTAAAGGGTAGGTCTCAGCGCTCCAATGAGACCCTGCAAGAATTTGAGGCCGACATCGCCCGTTTAGTCCGGTTGGCATACGCTATTAACCGTTAATTGTAAGAGTGTCTTAGAGAAGTTTGAACTGTGGATTTATGTACTGTGGATTATTTAGGTTAGGTAATTAACTGTTTAATTATTCGCTAGTAGTTATTTAATTGTCATTGCTTGTTGTTGTTTGTTTTGCTGCTTTTATATTTCGCTGTTATTGTTTATTTTAAAACTGAAGTTCTCAAATCGCTTTTGTTAATTATTGTAAACATTTGTACATAAAGTCACTGTAAATAAATTGTGTAAATACGAAATACGTATCAAACAATGTAAAAACTCAGGCGTAGTTAATTTTTAAATACGAACGCAGAGTTAAATTATCTTTACATTTAAGTTTCAGTACCGTCCAGAAATTCTGAGTACCTGATCAGAAATCTGTATCGGGCGCCGCATTGCTGTCGCCAGCACACTAAGGAATTATTTCTGCAAAAAGATTATTCAGAATTTAATTAAGGCCCCAGAATACCTCAATTTAAAACGGCATTGGAGTATGACAAAGCTTTTAAGCACCATTTAGGTCAAAAATCTTAGTGATTAGTGATGTTTCAGAATATTTCTAGACGGACCTTTTAATACTTTAATTTAAAATTTAGCCAAAGTTAGTGAAAACTTGCACTGTTTGTTTTGAATAAAACGAATACATTATTGTCAAAGTTACGTTGTGTTAATATTGCTTATACTAGAATATAGCAGGTCCAAGATCGTCATAATTTACATCATACGTGCAAAAACTTGATTTGAGAATTCGTGAACAAGTAAACTTATTTTAAAATTACGTTTTCAGAAAATTATAATAATTTCATCTCTCTACAATTCTCTATTATCTTGTGAGAGAAATAATTTTTCGTAGTAAGCAGCCTTCTAAAGATTTTCACAATTATTTAAAATCTAAAGCCAACCTTCTCTGTTTAAAGAGTTGCAATGCTCTTAAATTTCTGTCAACCTAATGTCAAGTTCTCAGAAAATTGAAGTAAGTGCGAAACTGCTGACAGTAGACAAGCCGACAGTCGAGGTTTTGAGGGAGATTGTTTGTGTCTTGTGTCCATTCAGAGAGGAGCAAAAAATTCGGGGAAGTAACTCATAAACTCCGACTCCAAGAATTCCTTCCAATACTATACCACCTACAAATCAACATACCTTTATATCCCAAACAGCCCCATTCTAATTAATGGCAGTTGCTCTAACAATTCTTCAGTTTGTTGATGTATTGTGTGAGAGTATCATGTTCTTTTCAAATTCAAATTGTATATTCTATCGGGAGTGTCTCCGTAGCCGGCGCCGGCCGGCCTTGCATATAGTTGCCGGCGCACTTCTATTTGGGAACGAAAAAGACTGATACAACGCATACGCATTTTAAACAGACCCCTTAGCTGCCCTCTCGCACCAGACACACGCAGGCTCCGGCAACAATACACCTATAAAACTGTAGCCGGCGCCGGTTACGGAGGCACTTCCTATTCTATTCCATTTAGTGTATCAAACGATGCAAAACAAGTCTTGGAATAATGGAATCCATTTTTTTATTATACTTACCTGAAAACACCTCGATTTCATCTGTGTTTACAATAAAGTAAAGGCGACATTTTGAGCGCGCGGAAAAAATATTCCGTGCCCTGTTTCCGTGCACTAATAGTAGTTTACGTAACGAGCATGGAAAGTGACAAATTTCATACGAGCGTGAAAGCCGAGTGCAGAAATTCACGCGAGTTTATAGGAAATACACTTTCCATCGAGTTATGTACACTATTTTTCCTACGACCCCTTAAGAAGATAAATTTATTCATAAAACAGTAACTTTATTTAAGGATTTGTTGTCGATATTAACCGATGTCAAAATTTCCAAGTAGCCTACTAACTTACTATGAACATAATCTAATATACACTCATGGACAAAAATATGGAATATTTTTGATATTTTTTATTTCTCGGGAAACTTTGTTACGAACAGCTGCGATAGCATTTTATATTAGATACTGAGGTATCTAGTAAGCCTGGCAATAACAAGCAAGTATCAGAAACTATCATTGTGTTCTAAAAATCGAATTGAGTAAACTTGGTGTTCACACCTGACTTTTAACTTTTCTAAGTAGGTAAGTTTACTTGTCAACCTAGGTGTACAGAGGTAAAATTTAACATTTGTTGATTATTCTGTCGCATTACTGTCTTCGATAATGCCAGCAGTTCGATGTTGCACTGAAGTTGAGGTAGCAAAGGTTGTAACTTTGTCAAATGTTGGTTGGAGACAAAGCCATATTGCAAGATTTGTTTTGGTTTCAAAAATTTTAAACAGGCACAGACAAACTGGAAATTTCAAGAAGAGGCCTGGCCAAGGACGGAGACGGTGTACAACTCGCCGGGATGACAGATTTTTAATGTTGCAGTCACTAGGAGATCATACCTTAACATCAACTCATTTAAAAAACCAACTTTTAAATGTGAAGCAAGTTAATGTTAGCTCCAAAACAGTTCGGCGAAGGTTGAAGGAAGCAAATTTGAAAGCGAGACGGCCTGCTAAAGTCCCTCGACTCGCTCAAAATGCTAGGGTTCGCAGATTACAATTTGCTAGAGCATATGGTGACTGGACGGTTGACCAATGGAAGCATGTTATGTTTACCGACGAAACAAGAATCGCACTGTGGAAGCTAGATGGACGTAACCATGTGTGCAGAAGAATTGGAAAAAGATATTCCAACTGTGCACTAACTCCAAACGTCAGTTTTGGAGGTGGTGGGATAATGTTTTGGGCAGGCATTAGTTGGGAGGGTCGTACAGAACTTGTAGAAGTGCGTGGAAGGATGACAGCTGACAATTATGTTGAAAACATCTTGTCAGAACATGTTGTGCCATACGTTGACTTCATTGGTTACAACAGATTCATCTTAATGCATGACAATGCACGACCACATGCTGCTGCAATTGTAAACCGGTATCTTAATGAAGTGGGAATCCAAAGTTTGGAGTGGCCACCATACAGTCCAGACTTAAACCCAATAGAGCACTTGTGGGATCACCTAAAAATTCGTATTCGAGCCAGGAATCCTGTGCCAATGACGCTAAATCAATTAAGATTTGCCGCAAATCAGGAGTGGGATGCAATTCCGCAAGAATGTATACAAAATTTAATCTCCAGCATGCCTAGAAGAATGGAAGCCGTAGTCCGCGCTCGGGGAGGCAATACTCGATATTGAGGAGCCCATGTTTTGTAACTGGTTTCGTTCTTTTGGTGTTAATGTTTGTCAGACCGTAATTTATCCATTCTATACATATTCAACAAATTAAGTTTTTGTTAGTTGGTGTTTATTGAGAAGTTACTTGATGAACCGTTGTTATTAGATTACTCTTAAAATAGACAACGATAACTTGATTCTTAAGTTTTCTGTCTTCGTAATCTGTTATTATGAAAATTTAAAAATATTCCATATTTTTGTCCATGAGTGTATAAAAATCTCGTGTCACGGTGTTTGTGGTCGCACTCCTCCGAAACGGCTTGACCAATTTTTATGAATTTTTTTTTGTACATTTGGTAGGTATGAGAATAGGTCGTAAAGTATTTTTCACCCTCCTACCCCCACCCCCCATTTTGTAATCTCGATTTTATTTTTGTATGAACAATATCCAAATAATTGAATTTTTTTTGTACATTTGGTAGGCATGAGAATAGGTCGTAAAGTATTTTTCACCCTCCTACCCCCACCCCCCATTTTTAATCGCATAATATTAATTTGGGGGTTGACTTTCTGAATGCATAAATTATTTCTAGTGCAATTATTGTTTACAAATTATAATAACTTCTTTACTTTTTATAAGAAATAATATTAGGTATTGATTTTTTATCTTTTTAGATCGAATTTTAACAAACATGGCGGACGGAACGCACAAACAGGAAATCTCTACTCTTAGAGAGAATGCAGGATAACGTTATTGATTAACAGGTATTACTTTTCAAATACATATTAAAACAAAATATTTCTAACAACAGCTTTTTTACATCTAACTGGAACTAAATTAAATCAATATAAGAATTCTTTATTTTTATTATGCTCTGGTATTAAAATTTAAAAATTTCTGCCGATAAAAAATCTTTGTTTTTATCACCCTTAACAAATTCAGACATAAGAATTCTCCGTTTTGACGTGAAGTTAAAATTTTTATCTCATAATAATATTTTATGTCTTTACGTATTGTGTATAGGTACGTCATAATATTGTCGGTGACTTCCCAAATGAGTCTTTTCACTTCGGGGAATTTTGTAAACAACGCTATAATTACCTTGAGATAATTGTTCTATAAGCTAATATGAATATTTTAACGTATTGAAATAGATACAAAATTTGACGTATAAATGCACTGACAATATTTCTAGTACGTATATGTACTTAAATTAAGTGACGTCAAATAATTAATATATGATTTCTTTATTTTTATTATAATCTGTCATTGAAATTTCATAAATACTCTGCTCCCATTTCGCTATAAACTGTTTCTAAGTATACATTTTTTAATTTGCTTCCATTTCTTTCTTAACTATTTCTAACGGTACCTACTAAATTTTTAAAATCTGCTCCCATGTCGCTCTAAAGTGATTCTAAACGTATTACATTTTTTAAATTTATTATGGCTTTTAGGAAAACCTTTTTCATATGAAACATGGCTGACCGATGGGGAAATAAACAGAAAATCGCACCTTTACCAACAACAAAATAAAATCAGGTATGCATTCGATTCAATATTACTTAAATAAGATTTAAAAATGCTTCTACACAATTGAGTTAAATAAATACAAATATAAAAGTTCCTTATTTTTAGTAGCTAATATCTTCTTCGCTACGTCCCCGACTCCTTTTTATAGTCTGTTTTTAATATGTCTTAGATTTCATAGTCTCTTTTGGTAATTTAATAAATGCTTTTATGATTTTGCATGCTTATATCAATTATGTATCGTTATTTGCAAATATCCACTTCTCTACGTTTCTGCTCAAATTCTATTTGCTCTTTGTATAAACTCTGCTTTACTCATTTAACCCTGTATAAGAATTGAGGAAACCATTTGATTCTTAATAATTCACAATAATGCCTACTTCTATTCAAATTTTATAACTACTCCTTTTTGTAGTCCGTTTTCAATATTTCTTGAATTTCATGGCCTCTTTGGGTAATTTAATAATTACCTTTCTGTTTTTACGTGCTTATTTCAATAATTCCAAATATCTGCGTCTCTACGATTCTGCTAAAATATTGTGTTAATAAAGCTGTGTACCGAAAATACTCATTTTGGTAAATTTTTGATAAAAATTGATGTTCAGAGGCGAATTTAAATGAAAGTAAAGTACTCAATGAAAATATTTTTATTATCTTGTATGATACATTATGTACCATTTCCTTAATCTATATACATTTTGTACAGCTCACATACAGTTATTGAGTCCTCTGTGCCACAAACAAGTCGCAGATTGCTTAGGTAAATCTCTTAGAGCAGGGCACCCTTCATCTTCTATATTGATATTAAGTATAAAATGTTTCTTATCATAACCTTTTACGTATATGTATATGTTTGGCTTTTAACATAAAAGCATTCAGTAAAGCAGAGAATTCTTCATAAGGTATTTCTCCACTTTCCCATGGTATTCCGTAATAATTTCTAATTAACCAGTTGACTTGTCTTTGTGTTCTTCTTGGTAGATTATCAAACTTTGTAGGTGGCTTAATAACGAAACTTTCCATATAGGAACCATCCAAGGATATGACGGCTACTTCTTTAAACAAAAATTCACCATGAACTCCGTGATACCCCTGCATATCAATGAACAAAACATCGGTTCCTGTATCTGATTCTGATGTGATCGTATTTCGTTTGACGTCTCTAAATGAAACCATCGCCCCTTTTTTCTTTTAAAAATATAACAGTCTGGATCAGATCCTCGTAGCAAGAAACATTGTGTATTCCGAGAACTATGAAACTTCGTTTACGATGTACGAGGGGTTTTTGGATTTTCGCAGCATCGCTCGGCCTTTTTCATCAGCGGCTCCAGCATAAAATTTGGCTTTCGAAGATTTGCTCAGTCGACCCGCAAGAAACTTTGTGAATTCCGAGACCTATGAAACTTCGTTTACGATGTATAAGTGGGTTTTTGGATTTTTGCAGCATCTCAGATTTAACATCGGCGGTTCCAGCATAAAAATTGGTTTTCGAAGATTTGCCTTGTCGCTAAAACTGCAACTGTCTCAAGTATAAGAGTTTAAACGTAAGTGTTTAGCATAATACCTCATTTTATTGAATATTAATACCCGTTCTTTTAGAAAAAATACATGTTTTATTGAAATTATATTGGAATCTGCTATACGGAGTCTTATACTGAATCTTTATGTTTATTTCCAACGGCCATCATCGGGAACGCCATTTATGGAGGTTTACGAAGATTGTTCGCTGACTTACACGTTACCATTGGTTTGCATGTAAGAGCCTGCTGTGAGGCTGCAATTTTGTTGATTACTAACACAATTTATTATAGATAAAGCTGTAGCCGTCAACGTGACTGAATTTACAAACGGAATTTGCAGTCTATTTGTAAAAATAGAAGTAGAACACTGGAAGATCCCTGCTTCTGTACCAGACCAGGATCTTTACGAATTTAATCTGTGTACATAAAAGTTACTATTATTTAATACAGGGGTATGTAGCTTTTAAAAATACTATAGCGATCTCTTAATAAAATGATTCCGATAAAACAATCCACGTGAATTTAATTTATCTAAATACACTATCAAAAGTAAATTTTCTTGGCCCTCTTATCAAAACTCAAAATCTTGTATGGTATGCAGTACCATTATGAAATCATTATCAATAGAAATCTTGTCTTCGAAAATCCTATAAAGAGGGTCATTATGATTAATGCGGATGGGCCTCAATTAAAAGATCATCAATCACTTGTAGCCCCAGGCTATGACAGGTATCTTATGTTCTACTAACGTCTGTACTTCGTTTTTGCCTGTCCTCTGTCCTCTTACAGAAAAATAGTACAATTTTCTCTTAATTTTAGTTTACCTAAATTGCATTTTTTATATTTCTAGATTTCTACCAGGAACCTAATCACATTCAAATTATTGTACAACCTTCTATGTACTCTGAGTACCTGATCATAAATTTCTGTAAACTCGGGGCGAGATCCGAGATGGCTCACCACCTAACTGCATGAACAAGTGCCCGGCAGTGTACGGAGGATTACATTCGAACAAAACAAATGCAATAATTATTATTTTTCTCTTGGTAGAAAATCGTAGGTTTTGAGTTGCATGACCGTGATGATAAGATTTGGACTTACTTTATAAAGGTTCAACAAAATATTGATTTTTAAAAGTACTGGAACAGTCACTCACTCACTTACTCACTAACTAGCTTTTTCAGATTTTCGTAGAAAGTCACTCTACATCCTGAATGTGGCCATATTCTTTATTTTTGCTCCCTTGGCGGAAAGTTTCCAAAAAGTTGGCGTAAAAGTACTCTCGGGAGTCAACAAGTTATCTATCCCACATTTTTTAAAGTACAGTATACTTACCTACTTCCTTGGAATCCTGAGTGCCTGATCATAAATTCTGTAAACTTGGGGCAAGTGCACACACGCCATGGAACTCATTGAAAGTCAGTAAAACGTCACAACGTGAGCCAGTGTTACTTCCATGTTCCGTATAAGGAAATAGAAGTATTATTACCGACAAAGAGTCGTGTCCGATATATAATGTCATATTCGCATTGTACTAACTTCAAAACTTCGAGAAAAAGTTTTTTTAGCTTCGTGTCTGTGCGTGCGTGTATGTGTGTGTGTAAGTATGGGTGTGGGTGTGGGGGTGTGTGTGTGTGTGTGTGTGTGTGTGTGTGTGTGTGTGTGTGTGTGTGTGTGTGTGTGTGTGTGTGTGTGTGTGTGTGTGTGTGTGTGTGTGTGTGTGTGTGTGTGTGTGTTTGGCGTTCGATAACTGACGTAAAAACTAACCTATTTTAATGATTTTTTTTGAAAAGTACGTCTCGACGAGGACCCAGACCTATTGATTTTGGTAATACTTAATTAAATTAGGCGTTCATTTCTCATTTGTTATTAACATTTTAATTCTTCAAAATATTGTGGCTAAACTATTAGAGATAGGAAAAAAAATTGAATGAAAAATGTTGCGTATTTTAAGGCCAAAAAATTTTGTTACTATACTTGGGCCGCCGAACAGACGGAGTGATCACCCTGCAAGAACGTGCTCTAGCGTGGCCAATATTAATTTATGACGACCGAATTGGAGTGAAGCGATTTCATTGGGTCTAAAGAAAGCGCATCAATGCAGTTCGGTCCCGCCTAGAGCTCATCCTTGCAGGGTGATCACTCTGTCTGTTCCGTGGCCCAAGTATATCAATTACTAACTCAATTATTTATTAAGTTATTAACCATTACAGTATGTTATCCAACGAGCAAATTATAAACATACATATAATACACATAAATACGCTCTCTTGAATTTCTGGGACAAGTAAAATATAAATTTGACACTTCTGTGTCATAGCAACCTTGATGCTATAACCGAAATTTTCTGATTTACCTTTGAATAATGAACATTCTTAGGCTTCAGGAAAAGCAGGATGCGCATGTAATGAAAATGTTATTTGACCAAAGCAAATAAAATTTATTTAAGTATTTTCCTATTTTAAGAAATTTTGCAAAAAGGTTTCTTCTTTTAGATATGTCGATATAGTTTATACTCTAGGATTTATAATTTTTGTAGACAGTTGGCAGTAACCTACAATAGTGCCAATTTGATAGATACTCGTGATTACTAAACCAATCTTTCGTAAAATTGCGCATAATAAACAGATAATTGTTATACAGGGTGTCCCGCGCTTGCGTCGTTGTTTGCGTTGCGTTGCGTCCATAACTCAACAGGAGTTGTAGATATCGAAAAATGATTTAAATGAAAGTTGCACCCAATCAACTTCCTCACATTTTAAAATAATTTTCTAATATGCAGTATTAATTTCTTCTGCATAGCACCTAACTTTGTTTTTTTTAATGGAACACCCTGTATCTGATTGCATTTTGGAATTGTTTGTTGAATTTAAGCGTCACTTTGTTAACCATACATTAGGTCAGGTCAGGTCGGGTCAGGTCAGGTCAGGTCAGGTCAGGTCAGGTCAGGTCAGGTCTAAGTCTTATGGCTTCGGCGTATCTAATGGGTCTGGAAAATACTGCTTCCTGATTGGCAACTTTTTGTCATTTTTTGACCAATCAGAAAGCAGTATTTTCCAGACCCATTAGATAGAGAATTAAAAACTAGGATAGGGACATGTAAGTCATCTTTCTTTATCTCGTACCGTTTCCATCAAGTTATAACTGATGAAATTTGAAAATTGCCGATTTTTAACGTCACATAACGCCGAAGCCGTAAGACTTAGACCCAATGTATGGTTAACGAAGTGACATATGTACATATGTACTATTACCTCGAAATGTGTACCATACCAGGGGTACCAGAACTTTCAAACGTGGAAAAACTCATCGAGTAAATAACTTTTCTCTATAACACTTCGCAGAAATCGTAAACCTGTTTCGTAATTTCCTGCTTCTTAATTTTGATCAAACGAATCGTTCGGTATCTAACTTAGCAGAGAGTGTGGATAAGTCCATGAAAAAGATATGAACACTGTAATTTTAGAAAAAGGTGAGCTTCGATGGTGGATCCCATTGGCGTGGGATGGCTCGCACAGTGCTTGTGTTTGTAGATGGAGGTGATTTAACTTCTAGGGGGGTACTTACTACTTAGTACCGTTGACTGATTAGTCAATCAACGTTAGTACTTACAGTGATGAAATTCAGGAGGAACAGGCACCTATTTTTGTGGGTTTATCATAGAGAAATTTCCTTTTATGCACAATAATGAAAAACAGTCGTTCGCACCTGGCTAGAATTGTCAAAAATTGCTTCTAAGACGTCGCCATTGACCTCTGAAGTGCAGTGACCAGCTCGTAGTGCTCACCTAAACCTTTTATAGCATACATGGGACGTGATAGGAAGACGGATCAGGCAACGTCGCGTCGTGGGTATCTGATAGTAATGCAGCAGAAAAAATAACATCCCGCATTTGATTGACGGACTACCTAGTACACTGAGAGTGTGGGTGGTAGGTAATATTCTATAGTTACTGAATAAAGGAATCTAATTTGGAAAAAATGCTTTTCTATACATATTTACTCAAATTGTACTCTCAGACACCTTGTATGTTTAAAATAAAATTTATACCAAATATGTTGTATTCAAAGTGTAAGCAGAAAATTGCAAACCACTGTTTTGCAGTTCTTGTTCGTAGAAGAAATATGAGTAGAGACACGTTACGTATGTTTCAAAACTGGCTAGCTGGAGTAGCATTCGTTATTACAACACTTATTCAATAGCCAACTAAAAAACATTGAGGTTGCTGTAGTGCGGAAAGCGTCAAATTGACTGCCAGAAAAATTTAAGAAATCACGTATGTATTATACGTTTCTATGGCAACATTCGTTCAAGGGTTACTTCATTTGCACACTTATCTAAACTAAGGGGTCTAATGTGATCATAAAAGTAGGTTCAACTTGCTATGGGTTTTTGTGGATAAAGTCGTACTTATATTTAATTCTCGAGTTATGACGAAACTTTCTTCTTCTTTTACTCAGTGACAGGTGCAAGTTTTAAACGAAGGACGGAAGCTAGTACTACGTCATCTTTTGCTATTTACAAGCTTTTTTTTAAATGCACATGTGGGTACAAAACTTTTTTAAACCTTGTGTGTTAATAAGGCAGCACCCAATCTGTATATTATATTTATTACTCTTAGGCCCGGTTTTTCAAAGAATCCAACACCGCGTTAAGTCTGACACCGCCTTTGTTGCTATGATACCGGCTTTCTGATTGGTTGTATCATAGCAACGAAGCCGGTGTCAGACTTAACGCGGTGTTGGATTCTTTGAAAAACCGGGCCTTAGTATTTTTATCGGGTTTTCCCATTGTAAACTAAAAATATTTGTTACTGTGAGTATCAGAGCCATTGTATCGCAAGCATCTTATGAAGTGATTAAAAACTTCCCAGCATTTAAATCTCGACCACTTCATTAACGAGGAAGATACCCTCGGGGCTGGAAAAGAATGAAACAAAGATGTACCTACCTAGGTACCTACTACCTACCTAATTTCTGAATAAAGCCATAATTTTCTGATGCACACAACAAATACCTAGTAATCTCCATCGTTAAAACAGTAGGTACAGTACACCATAGAGTTTCATTGTTCTGAATAAAGTACCTAACACACGTAATTATCAATTACGTTATGTATGTTTTTCGATGCAATGTGAATTATCTACTATTTTTTCTCATAACATACCTACCTATCATTAGTGACAAATTAAGTAAACTTATAAGAACGTAAAATCAAATTATCATAAACATTATATCTTACTTACATGCAGAATACGCAAATCCAACATTTTCTAGATATTCCTTTAGGTTTTCGAAACGTGTTTACCATTTTCGTCAATTTAGAATGATTTTTCCATCTTTTGTTACTGGTACGTATACCTAGTGTGAAAAGGAACAGATTTCAAAATTTTATGTAGGTATGTAGTTTATGAAGGTCAATGTGAATTTAATTTAATTTAGTACTGCCAAAAATGTCAATTTGTCAAATAACTACTATTCTTAAATACAGTAAGTATACAAAATAATAATATCACACTTATTTTTGTACCACCCAGTAAATATAAAAGTATTACAAATATTTGTACGTATTAAGACCCCATTGGTTCCTAAAACGTTTCCAAATGCGTTGAACGTTTTTTGTATTTCCTTAAGTTGCCAAGTAAGTGTATAAACAAACGTTAATTATTCATCGGCATACCTAACTTTTAGTTTATCAGTACGCTGTATTATAATAAATTTAGTTAGGTACTACAGGTACTCAAAAGAGACATTTCCGGTATCCCTGTTCTTAAAATGCAAACACTAACAGGGTTCCTTATAAAGATAATACAGGGGTGTTTTATATCACTTACTTGAATTCAGAAACTAAACTTTACTGCATTCAAATAGATCGAAGAAGTAGGTGTACGTAACTGGTCTCAACTGAACATTTAATAATTTGCTATGAGCCCAATTTGTTAATAATTGTCGATGGAGAATAAAATGCGAATGTAAGTCGTCGCATGACTGGAAGTAGAAATTAGAGGCACGTAAGTTTTAAATAGCAATTAATGGCAATTGAACATAAAAGAATTCCATGCTAACCCTATTTTTAAGGATATATTGCCTACTTAATGCCTGACAAATGAAACAGCAGTACCTATTTATTATTTATGTGCATAAAATGCTCACATTCACAGAATCTACGAATGTTTCAAAAATTTATTCTTAAAAAGTGGAAATTTGCATTATTTTAATTTTTTTAAAACAGGGTGATTGTAAATATATACGAAACATTTCTGGAGGTGATACGTATATCTTGGCAAAAATTAAGAGACATTTTGTACATAAACATTTATCCTATAAAGCTAAAACACGTCCTTGCCGAGTTATATCCCACCAAAGAGACGGGTTGAAAACAAGTTTTTAGGTACCGTCAAAGGTCATAACTTCGTACCATTTTTAAATTCAAAACCCTGCTGTTTGTTAGTTATTGCGATCAAGTCAGGTTTGTTCGTACTAAAATGGGGGCTGGTATAGATATTTTATGTTGAGATGATAAAAAATTTACTTTTAGGTAAAAATTTTGAGATTAAAATATCTTGGTTGGTCAAAGTTGTATCTACACGAAAGTTACAACTACTTTGACCAGTTGTGCAAATGTACTTGAGAAGTAGATAAATATAACAGACAATGTTGTGTACATGAGATTTGAGATTGACCATCAATAAAAAACAACACAGGAATTTTGTGTAGGCATTTAAATGTTCATAATTTGCAAAAAATTCCATTAGTTCATAGGTAATCTGGTATATTTGAAATAAAACTGTTTGGTTTATACATAGGTGGTAGGTACGTACGATGAACGTTTATTATATTCGCGGGATGGGGTATAAAGTGACTCACATTATTTGCCAATATTATATTTTTATTTATTCTCCTCGAACATCAATGCATTTATTACATCTCTCTATTAATTTTTGTAAACCTTAAAAAAATAATTTTTTGATTTGCCTTCAAAATGCCTCAAAAGTTAGAAGCTTTTTTGCAAAAGAGTGCGGTTGTACTAAAAAAAATCGCTGTTTTTTCCGCTAGTGCAATGGGACAATGAAAACTAGTATACAAGCTTAGAAACATACTTTACATGCTCAATGTATATTTTTTATTATTACATATCTCAAACATTCCGAATTTTAGGAATTTTAATGCCACAAACTTTTTTCCCGCTTCCGCAGACTTAGGCTGAGTTCAGATGAGAGGCGTTAGACACGCGATTTCCAAACGCGCGTTTTAAAAATACAGGAAATTAGGATATGCTGTTCACATGGCAACGCGCGATTAGAATTTTACGCGCTGTAGACCGCGTGTAGACGCGGCCCAACGCAAAATTTTTAAAAGCGCGCGTGGACCGGCGTTGACGTGCTTGTTTAGATATGAGATTATGTTCATTGTTTGTTCAGTTGAAGTGCGTCTCGTCTAGCGTTCGGAGTTTCTTTGGGCTGTACATCATTCTCGATGACCACTAATTTGATACTGACTGGCGCGCGATAGTCGCACTCATGTGTTCAGTTACAATTTGCAGAACGCGCGTTAAACGCACGTTTAACGCCTCTCATCTGAACTTAGCCTAAGAGATCAAAGTTTTTAGGACGGGTGGTAAATACAGTGATGGCATTTTTCGCGCAGACTGACATCTATGACAGAATGGACTAACTATTCAGAAAGAAAAATTCACAGATCTCGCATCTTACGCAAGTATCATGGGCGTATTGAAAATACCGACACAACTGTTCGGTTTCTAAGATGTCCAACAAAAGTGATCTGTGCCGTTTCAAGTTGATATATTATTGATACAAGAAAATAAAAGAAATGATTTGTGACAAGCACAAGGCACATAGTCAAACTGACGCAATACGTAACAAAATATTAACGCATCCGTTTTGTACTATTTGGACTTTTATTGCAACGCGATATCCCTCTTAAACGGTACTCGCGCTCGCCGTACCTTAGTTTACATTTGGCTAGCGCTCTCCATCCAAAATTGGAAAAAAGGATATAAGTGAAATTTAGGGTGAGGAGCATAATCTATTCACTTCATGCTGTTATTTTTCTACCTACTTCCGTATTAGAAGGGAGTGAAATTTGCATCCCGCTCTTAGATTTTTTGTTAAAACTTTTAACTTATTAATTTAAATTAGAAACTTTATTTCCTCTTCGATTTTTTTATTAAAATTGATAGCTTTCGAGTGAAGTAATAAACTACGTATAATGACGAGAATAATAAGTTATTTAATAGGAACGGTACATTATTTACATTTCATTTTTGTAAAATCCAAAATTGATTCATAATACATATAAACAATTGTTCGAAATGTCCGCTGCCTACTACAATGCAGGCTTCTATTCTTCTTTGTAATGAATGATGAACGCGCAAAATACCAGGTGTGTTTCGAAGTGTTTCGCAATGTGCCACAATGCGATGTCTTAATTCGCCAATGTTTTCAGTCGGAGTCGTATAAACCAGAGACTTACGGTTAAATATGGGATTTAACACTTTCACCGCCAACAAATAAGACTGGCTACATCCAATTGTCAATACTTTTTTTCTCGTTTTATTTTCTGAAATGGTAAAAATGTCCTTATTTTCATTTATTATGATGAAAAATAATCTGAGAAAAACTAGTTGTGAATGCATTTGCAGAACAGCTTCCTAGCCACAGGCACAACTGAACTGGAGGGCGCGCTTGCCGCGCGCCCTCTTTTCGTATTTTTTTCTCAATTTTTTCCTTATACAACCCATTACGATTTTCGCACACCGTGTAGCAAAAAATTCCCTCTATCCGATGCAAAACAAAAATATATACGGTCTCATTGAAAAAAAATATTCGATGACGCCATATCTTGGCTCAACAATGCTTTAAAAAAACCGCCCCGTCAGTTTTCTATGGACCATCTCTGATATACGTACCTATGCAAAATTTCAGCAAAATCTGTGGAGCCGTTTTCCCGCAAAAGTGCCAACAGACATACACACGCACGCATGCACGCATGCACGCACACACACACACACACACACACACACACCCCCACATACATACGGACGGAAATGTGCTACCTTGCCAAAAAGTCTTAGAATGACCTGAAACGCCCACATTTGATGAAAAAACACCATGGTCAAAAAACGACTATCACAATAGCTACCTAGCTCGGCTAGGAAGCTAAAAATTGAACGCGGGAAACGCGTTGGTGGCACTCGGCAACAAAATTAGTGTCATGTGCCAACAACGCGTTAGCCGCGTTGCACCATTTGAAACATCCTAACTTTATTATAATGAATAAAAAAACATTGAATTTTAAATATAAGAACAAAAGCAAACAAGAAAAGAAAACAAACAATTCACTGTCACATTTCTAAAAAAAAAAACAAACAAAACAATTTATATGTATATTGTCCAAATGCAAATACTGACAAGCAACCAGGCAGAAATGCATTGTGTATGAAGTACCTACATCTGGTCTCTTAATTGAAGTGGGACCTCTTCCAAGAGCCCTGGCAATTCTGTTTCAAGAAAATGGGAATAAATATCTCCATTCAGCCTTAAAGGCAAGGAGTATGATAACCAATTAAATGATCACCAATAATTCTGATCCATACTTTTACCGAAAAATGGTGCGGATGACGAGCTTGTAATATTTCGGGAGTATTTCTCTCGACCCACATGTGTTTACTGTAAAAATTAATAATACGTTCCCTGGAAAAAAGTAGCTTCATCGGTTGAGGTAAGACGTCATGTGATATCAATGCTTACACTGGTAGAATATGGTAAGGATACAGTGACTGATTCTTCAATATCCTCCAAACTGTGGGATGACTAACGGTTAAGTTGGAAGCAGTTTTTCTGGTGCTTGTACTATAATCCACAATTTTGTTAAGCACGGTTTCTTCTACTCTGAAGTCCTAATTCTGCGAGGCTGCCCTTTATCTACAATTTGCCTTTTGAAATATCCACTTTCGAAAGGCATGTTGATGAAGACCTTGTGTGTACGGCGAGATTTGGATGGATAACAACAAAAAATAAAACTGAATTTGTGGTTTGAATACAAAAATTATATACATACACTGCTCAAAATTGTCTAAGGAACAAAACTATACTTCAACAATATTTTCTTCAACAATTCCTAGCAAATTGAAAAGGGTTGTATTTAACCGAACACCAAAATAATATTGATTTGATCTCTAAATAGTAAATACTTGTCTTTTGCCACCAAAAATTATATTCGAGCACCAAATTATTCATATTTGATCTCCAAAATGTAAAGTTTTGTAGCCTGTTTATCATTTTCAGCATGAAATATTTGTTTTTGGCACCAAAAATCTTACTTGAGCACCAACATTTAAGTGCTAAAATACATAAGCTATGATGTCAAATAAACCAAAATTTGGTAGTAAATGTATTTCTACATAGGTATATTACGGTCAATAACGTTAAATAGGGAAATAAGGTTAAAGCCCGCCGGGATGCGTCTTTACAAAATGTATCCTGTCTGAGCACAAGCCCCGCCTCACGCGAATATATCAACAATAAAAGTCAAATGAGTGAAAATGTCTCTGGCGTTGATGGCGATGACCTTTCTGTCCTTTCGGACCTGACCGATTTCTTATTCATAAGAAGAAAGCTGAATCACTAGAATAAAACAAATCCATCGCGGCGAGACGCGAACCCCTAGACTTACACTTTTGTTAAGGACGCGAATAACCACTGAACCACGAAGGTGTTGCCGATCGCATTTAATTAAATAGTATTTAAGCAGTCGCTTTCTCAATAATATGGATGGAGGCGTGTCTTGTGTTAGCGTTGGGTATAGTTAGTAAATACGCTGCCGGGATATGACGTTAATGGGCATTAAATATTGTGTTGAAACTTGTAACAAAGACATTTATCAAACGGAATAGATTTCTTTACTGCTGGAAATCTGACAACATCCCACCTAACTGACGGAGACCTGACACACATTTTGTATAAAAAAATCATGTAAAACGTAAGAAAACTAACTTCTACGGTAGTCGACCCTCCACCCGCGTAAGAATATCGAACTACTAACTCTACCCACGGAAACCAGTGACAAATTACTAGAACGAAAGAATAATATTAGGTATACTATATTGTAAGTAGACACCTACTTAATATAAAGTTAGTTTAGGTACTCGTTTACTATTTCTTTGAGCAGTGTATTTCCAACATCAGTCATCTGTAAGCGTTAAAAACATTTTTTTTCTATACCATGACTTCTTGACAAGCAAAACTTCGTGCTGCACATCGAGGAACATACCGTCAAACGGGGCTAAGTGAAACAGTGGGTAAAGTGAATCAGCCGGTTCAGTTGTCAGATTGTAATGCGCAGACTGCATATTCTCGAGTTCTATGCGATTTTCGCGCGATTTTCATAATGTTTACTGCTGCAGGGGGGAAGTGTCGCGCCGATTCCGAAAACAGGTGAGTCGTGCATAAACGTATTATTTTAAAGGCACGGTTTGTTCCATGAGTAAAAGTTGAAAACGTTTAGTTGTAGGAGAAAGGGTGCATGTGTTAGGGGTATATCACTGATGAGAGGTGTAGCCTAGTCATCTAGGCAACATATTCCTGAAGTTCTTATTTTATTTTAATTTAGTAGAGTCAACGTGAAAGTTTATCTTGATGTTCGCTGTACATTGAAAGGTAAAAATGTATCGAGTACGTTTTCGGATGCTATTTGGGGTGTATAACGACCCCCTAAATTCGTCTGGCGATATCGATGTCCAACACACCCCCAGGGGGTAAAAACTGAAAAAACGAGGAATTTAGAATATTTGATTTGCTATCCGGCAGTAAAAAAGTTTTTCTGTTCCGTCAAGTAATAAGGGAGTAATAACTAATTTCCGTCAAAAGTTTAACATTAGACGAACGGAAGAATATTTACTAAAATCGCTTGTAGCTCCATTATTATTCTTGTTTCGATTTCTGACAAAATTGAGAAATGCCTAAACCGCGATAACTTTTTAACGACACAAGATATCGAAAAAATTCAAAAAGTAAATGTTGTAGTCTGATGCTTTTGCAAGGCAAGGGTTTTTGAAATTTTGAAATCGAACAATAAATAAGGAAGATATTGCCAATTTACTCCAGGGATGTAAAAGCCGCCGCCGCGAAGCGCGCACTCTGTCTCTACTTTCGCCCGTTTCCCATCTCATTCTGACGGACTCCTCCGTGCCCCACCATGGCCCGCAAGCCTCGTAGTATCGTACTCGCCCATACCCGGCGTCTGCATTGCTTGTATTGAGGAATGGTGATTAATTAATTATCAATTAATTTAGTGCTATTTTCATTTTCGTGAATTTGGCATCTTCGAGTGTTACAACAGACGATGAACTATTACATAAATTTAAGCTAAAAACAAAACAATTAAGGCGTGATGATAACAAATGAGCAATATGCAAAAAAGGCGGAAAACTGGAGGAATCTACTCTAAAAACTATGAAAACCATTAAAAGATCGGTGAAAATGAGACTTGATGTGCAAACTTACAATAAAGACCTGAGAGTGCTTAGTGATAAAATAAATAATTCGTTAAGTTAAGGTGCGGCACAGGAACTGTTACTCCTCGTTTACAAGCCTGAAAAACATTTCCACGGCAATGAAATTAAAAGCACAAAGTAGTCAATGTATGTATAGGAAATAAAGATGTAGGTATCCAAATCAACGACAGACAAAAAGCCAATAAATTGCGATTCCACAAGCCGAATTTTAATATTAATTTATTTGTTTCCTGTAAAAAATTGAAGAAGGGTAAATCTTTGAGCCAGGTGTCGACAACGAATTTCAGTAATAAACGTTAATTATATCCTTTTTAAAAAATTAACACATTAGATTTAATTGCTGCTGAAGTCAAATTCCATAGTAATTGTTTCGCGGTAGAATGGAAAATATATAGTAGCAAATCTGAATCTAAGGTAGCTTCAGTGGATGACTGTGCAAGTCAAAACGATAAAGGGAGTGAGACCTCGCAAAAATTGTTGGGGAAATAAAGGAAGAGGACCTACTTATATAATTCCGTTGCACTTTACGACCGATATGCGCTAATGCGATAGCTTGAATCCGCAGTATTTCCTGAGGAAACTGAAAATGATTATGTCGTTTTTGTCAAATCTCATAAAAGTAATGAAGCTACTGTACCTAAAATTACAAAATATGTAATATTTATAACGAAGAATGAAATGCCTAAAGAATCAGCGGAATTCTATTATATACTTTTCCTTTGGATATGCCTTGCTTTATTTCCCCAACAGTTTTTTGCCAGGTCTCACGCCCTTTATCGTTTGACTTGCACAGTCATCCATAGAAGCTAATTTAGATTCAGATTTGCTACTATATTTTTCCACTCTACCGCGAAACAATTACTAGATATGGTATTTGACTTCAGCAGCGATTAAATCTAATGTGTTACTTTTTTAAAAAGGCTATAATTAACGGTAGCTATGTCGAGAAGTTTATTACTGAAATTCGTTGTCGACACCTGGCTCACAGATTTACCCTTCCTCAATTTTTGGCAGGAAACGCATAAATTGATATTAAAATTCGGCTTGTGGTATCGAAATTGGCTTTCTGTCTGTCATTGTTTCGGTTACCTACCTACATCTTTATTTCCTATACTCTTTGCTTTTAATTTTTCATTGCCGTGCAAATGTTTTTCAGGCTTGTAAACGAGGAGTAACAGTTCCTGTGCCGCACCTTAACTTAACTAATTATTTATTTTATCACTAAGCACTCTCAGGTCTTTATTGTAAGTTTGCACATCAAGTCTCATTTTCACCGATCTTTTAATGGTTTTCATAGTTTTTAGAGTAGATTCCTCCAGTTTTCCGCCTTTTTTGCATATATTGCTCATTTGTTATCATCACGCCTTAATTGTTTTGTTTTTAGCTTAACTTTATGTAATAGTTCATCGTCTGTTGTAACACTTGAAGATGCCAAATTCACGAAAATGAAAATAGCACTAAATTAATTGATAATTAATTAATCACCATTCCTCAATACAAGCAATGAAGACGCCGGGTATGGGCGAGTACAATACTACGAGGCTTGCGGGCCATGGTGGGGCACGGAGGAGTCCGTCAGAATGAGATGGGAAACGGGCGAAAGTAGAGACGGAGTGCGCGCTTCGCGGCGGCGGCTTTTACATCCCTGGAGTAAATTGGCAATATCTTCCTTATTTATTGTTCGATTTCAAAATTTCAAAAACCCTTGCCTTGCAAAAGCATCAGACTACAACATTTACTTTTTGAATTTTTTCGATATCTTGTGTCGTTAAAAAGTTATCGCGGTTTAGGCATTTCTCAATTTTGTCAAAAATCGAAACACGAATAATAATGGAGCTACAAGCGATTTTAGTAAATATTCTTCCCTT